>CM036905.1:186543614-187088614 GCA_020800305.1 Porphyrio hochstetteri | reverse complement strand
CTAATTGAGCTTGGGCGTGAGATGGAGCTCATCAGTGCTAACAGAACTGAAAGTTTATCTGTGCACACCCAGAAGATCTTCAGGCACTGAGGGAGGTTTGATGTAAAATGGTATATGGTTAATTTTGGAACGAGGAGAATCTAAGCAAAGGGTTGTTCTTGCACCCTACAGCCCATGTTTGGCTTCTCATGGACACCCAACAGCTGTCTTTTGGATTGGTCCTAAATGGTCAGCATAACAACTCAGAAAAAATTGATTTGTATGCTTAAACAGAACCAAACAGACATATTTCATTCCCTCAGATACCTCTGGAAGCTCATGAAGCTAGAGGAGACTGCAGTGGGGCCTGAGTTGCATAGTCTGGCAGAAGGATAGCAGAGATTAGACCAGCATATTACACCTAGAGCAGACAGATTCCCCAAGGGATGTGTGTGTAGGACGGATTGCCGAAACCTGGATGCAAAACATACAGTGCGTAACAACTCCAGGCACATTACACTGATGCCTGCTGCTTGGGCAGGATAAACGCAATTAGTTATACCTGCTGTGCTAATCCTGCAAATCCCATCCCCGCCAATTCACTGAAATTGCATTCTCTAGCTCTCCCTTTGCTTGTGGCACAGACGTTCCCTGTGCCTAATTCCGCGAGCTTAACCAGGACGTCACTCTGCACACAGTTGCTGGAGGAGATCATAGCAGGAGTCATACCCTCACATGTTCTGCTTTTTAAACTTTGAGCAAGCACCGTCCCTGTCTCCGAGCGGCTCTGACCTCCTGCAACTCCCGTCACAGAATCACAGAATCACAGAATTGTAGGGGTTGGAAGGGACCTCGAGAGATCATCGGGTCCAACCCCCCTGCCAAAGCAGCTCCCTAGCTCATATTGCTCAGATAGGCGTCCAGATGAGTCTTGAATATCTCCAGAGAAGGAGACTCCACCACCTCCCTGGGCAGCCTGTCCCAGGGCTCTGTCACCCTCACTGTGTAAAAGTTCTTCCACATGTTGGTGCGGAACTTCCTGTGCTCCAATTTGCAGCCATTGCCCCTTGTCCTGTCCCCACAGACCACTGAAAAGGGGTTGGCCAATTCCCCCTGCATCCCATACTTAAGATATTTATAAACATTAATTAGGTCCCCCCTTAGTCTTCTTTTGTCCAGGCTGAACAGCCCCAGCTCACTCAGCCTTTCCTCATATGGGAGATGCTCCAGGCCCTTAATCATCTTCGTAGCCCTTCTCTGGACTCTCTCCAGGAGATCCCTGTCTTTTTTATACCAGGGAGCCCAGAACTGGACACGATACTCTAGGTGGGGCCTGACCAGGGCAGAGTAGAGGGGGAGGATCACCTCCTTTGATGTGCTGCCCATGCTCCTTTTAATGCACCCCAGGATCCCATTGGCCTTGAATCGCCCTGGGAAAACCACCTGCCTGATCATGTTGTCTCCCCTGCCAGGTATGTATAAGCCAGTTCTGTACCCTGATTAAAAGCAAGTATGAGATTAACCAGAATCTCCCTCAGAATTTAGGCTAGGACTCATTTCTTTTGGCTCGACTTGTGTAAAAGGCACATGATCAAGCTATTTGACTAAGCATGCTCTCACTAAACAAAAGACACTGTCATCACCAAAAGTGAAGGTGCCTACCCACTCATACCCCCATTTCAGGCCCTGTCTTATGACAAGATTAAATTCTCATTCTTCCTCTTGACTACAGATGGGGCTCAAAGGGACTGGAAGTCAGGGTCCCGCTGCTAGCTGATATGAATCCCATCCCAGGCCTGTGAAGGAATCTGAAAAAAAATCCCCTAGCTGATAGCTCTGCTCCAGGGCTAATAGTACTCCCGTGGTGCTGTCCTCTGCTTCCTACATCACCACCAAAGCAAATCTTCAGGAATTTCAGCTTGGAAAGGACTGCAGAAGGTTGCTAGTCTAACATACTGCTCAAAGTAGGGCCAGCTGTGGGGTCAGATGAGGTTGTACAGAGCTGTATCCAGCTGGGTCTTGAAAATCTGTAGTGGACAACCTGCTACGCTGCTTAATTTCCCTGAGAGTGAAAAATGTTTTCCTGATACCCACTCAGAAGTTCATGCTCTCCTGCCATGCACTGCTGCGAACAGCCTGTCTCCATCTTCTTGATGACCTCCTCAAAAGTACTGCAGTCTGCTGCTCGGTCCCCTTGATGCTGTTTCTTCTCCAGGCCGACCAAGCCATGCTCCCTTGGCCTCTCCTCACAAGGGCAAGTGCTCCAGCCCCAGTGATCATGGTGGCCTTTGCTGAACTTGCTGTATCAGAGTGGGAATCAATCAGCCTAAAAAATATTCCTCACACACACCCCATTAGGAACTTCCTCAAGCCCGGGCTCCCAGTAACCCCACCCAGACTGCTGCAGGGTAGACAAATCTCCCCGTCGGTCTCACAGAAGAGCTGTACAAGAACAGCAGCTGACAGACTATTTACTAAGGCAAGTATCTCCGTGTCTGTAAGATTTCTGGTTTTCCTTCCCAAAGCTTTCAGGCATGCAAAACAAGGCCAGGTGCTCTCCCTGCACTGTGCACCCCAGTTGCAAGGAGCCATAGGACTTTGGCTTCGAGCATGACCAAGCTTGGGAGTGTTCTAGGCTCAGGCATCTAAACCAGTTAAGAAACTAAAAAGGAAGGTAGGAGTGTACCTGGTGAGTTTTTTCAAGAGATATCAAGGCCTGATCTATGTCCCCTATAACTCAGCTGACTCCTAAATCCATACTTCACCGAACAGTGCACCCCTATACATACTGCCATACCCCTCTGTTGGCTCCGGATAGCCCCCGGCACGCAGAAACTCTTATTTCTAACAGGGTTTAACATGCATGGCATTTCTCCTGTGTTTCAGCAAGGCTGATGTCTCTTCCAGCAACCGGTCTCATTACAGTGAACGAGAGTATTTTTTCTCTCCTTTTGTATTCTGTACAAAGCAGAGCGGTTCTGACATGACTGTGTTTAAAATGAAGCAAGCTCCAGCATCTGCATTTATGAAAGAAGCCGCAGTTTGTTCTTGACACTAGATCTATACGCAGCCCAAAGAGCTGACTGTAGCCAGACTGCAAACGAGATGCCTGCGCTGCTGTTGTTTCGATTCAGAAGCTGCCTTTATTTTTCTGGGCTTGCTAAAGACAGCTCAAGTGTCACACCTGCCTCTGGAGCCTCTCTGGACAGAGTCACTGGGAGAAGGTCACAGTCACGCTGTCCTCCTTGCTGTTGTGCTCTAGACTGTCTTATCTCCACGGTTGGTAGTGCATTTGCCCAGTTGATCTAAACATATGAGAGGTGTTTCTGTCTGCTGTGCATGTCTGTGTATGTCCCATTCCAGACCGGGTAAAGAGGCAGCAAGGAATCCTGCTCCCCTGCTTGTCTCCAGGAACTCCTTATCAGCAGAGAAAAAAATTCCTCCCCTCCTCTCCTTCATTTGCTATTAAAGCAGCCCCAGCCCAGGTTGTTAACAAGGACTGGATTTCATCTCAGTTTACTTCTTTGACAAATGTGGGATTCCACTACTGCCTTGGCATTAAGCACTTTTTAAAATGTAAATTTCTCAGCTGCAAGGAATCACATTAAAAAAAAATATTCAAAAAGCAACTGTCTAAATCAAAGACTAATTGGCTGCCAAATTATGGGTTTATGCAACTCCCTCGTTGCAGCTTGTTTTGCTTTTTTACCAGAGGTAAGTAAAAAAGCATCAGAAAACACACAAAAAATATTTTTGTTTTCCTTTCATAATAAAACATGTGATGTCAACCCACTTACTTTGAAAACTCTTGCTGCCTGCAGTGAAAATCCTGTCCACCTGAGATTGCCTGTCCAGCCTAAGGTTGCTCCACCAGGAAGTAGAAACCACTCCTGTGATCAAATCCTGACTAAGGGGAAACTGAGGAAAGGAGCATGGCCACCAGCAAACTGTGGTGTGACTCAGAAGAGGCAGTAGGTTCCTCAAAGATGTGGCCATCAGGCCTTTCTGCAGAAAGTAGCACTGAGATCATCTTCATCTAACCGTGAGGCAAGGGGTATGAAAATTCAGTCTTCTTGAACGTGGGATTTTCTTGGTGAATGTCCTCTGGGATCGGGGTGGTCTAGGGACTGAATATTCCACTGAAAGCTCCTGATATCGAAGTGCAACAGGTGTTTAACTTCATTGTTCAGGCCTCCTTTGTGGCCTCAGTCTCACACCCAGGGAACGTAATGGGAGGAAGAAATTGCTTCCTCGACAGATGTTCACAGTTGCACGAGTGAAATGCTCTGAACTATGACCCATGAGGCACGGGGGTTAATGTTAGACCTGAGGTACATTATTCTGGGTCAGTATCTTTGCAGTTGACCCAGTCCTGGTGTGGAATTTGGAGACAATCTCCTCAGGATGTAACAGGAGTCAGATCACATTTTCCTTTCTTCTTTCTTTCTCTCTGTGACAGTTCCTCATCCTGCCTCAAGCTCTGTTCTTGCCAGCCTCTCAAAAACATCATATGCAGCAGACTACCTGGATGCAGTGATCTTCTTCTCTATATGACCTTGCAAAGATGTTATTCTTTCCCGACTCCGTGCCAGGAGTTTTATCTTAATCCTTTGTTGCAATCTCAGTATGTGAATTCACACTTGCAATGAAGAACAAGGCTTTCAGGCAAATTACAGAGAAGCAATGGGAGTTTCTGGTAGAGCATTTGCCTTATTTCGTCAGCTTTAATGCCTACCTTTTCCTCTAAGTTTTCCCAGTGATTCATGCTTAACAGGGTAACAAATCTGTGGGCACTGGGGAATGGTACACCTGATGCATTGCTGCAGAGTGATTACTCAGGGATTCCCATAGATAATGGGACAAGAAATCTGTTTCTCCTGCTTCAGATACACAGCACCTTACTGTAGGATTGAAGGGGGGCACGGGGGACCAGGGGGACGGAATAGAGTGTCCCTATTTTAACAATATATAGCTTTTGTGAAGCGCTGAGTATTTTATCTGGGAGGAGGCTTGTGGTGTGTATATACATGCACTAACCAGGGTGGGAACTTACCTTCACCTTTGAAATATGTTCTCTGGTAAGCAACATCTTAGAAAGAGAAGGGTACAAATACCATTCCAAGAGCTTTTCCAACTGCACTGCATCTTTGCCATGTCAAAAATAAACCGCAAAATGAAAAGATGAAGAATGAGCCTACCATTTTGCATCCTCACCTCTTAAAATAAAAGAGTAGTTTTAAAAGCATAAAAATGTTCTGCCATGATGAATTACACATTTATAACCCTATTTAGTGAAGTATTTTACCTATGTAGTTTTAAAACTGTCATTTTGACAAAAAATATAGATGAGCGAGTTGGCCTTTCACATTTAATGTTTTCGTTCTTATTTGCAATTCACCAGGTTCAGCTTTGATTAAAGAAGTGGTATAAATGGAATGCATAATGGTCAGGCCTTGAAGAACATATTACTCTGACAGGGCGGGATGAGACTTTTTTCTTTGTATAAGCAGATTTGGTTTCTTCACCTGAGAAACTTCTTGAGCCTGGGCCTGCTGGCTTTATTACATCTGAAATGCATCATGCCTTTGACTCCAAATTTGCATAGAAAAAGATGCTTGATTTAAAGAGGAAGAGACAAAAGTCAGTGGATAGGCAAATTTATAAACCCACCATTTCTTTTTAACAGACTTTCAGGGAATGAATCATCCCGAGCAATCTGACTTTCAGCCTGAGATGAGGTGTGGCTGCTGCAAAAGATCTTAGGGCTGATGCTGACCTGTGATTAGGAACAGTTCTGCTCTGGACATGGCACCTCCTGTTAATAGGGGGTTTTCTCCATAGCAGCTGCTGTGGTTGCTCGGTGTAATGTGACCCTGAATTAGCTCAGAGGAAATATTTTCCTCTCTACTACTTGTCAGAGAGACAGTTTTATGTCTCCAACTCATTTTCTCCAGGAGCCTGAGTTCTTCCAGGTGAAGTCAAAATCTTTGAAAAAAAATCCCCACACCCCACACCCAGTCAACAGAACAACCCGCTAGAAAAGCTCCCTTTTAAGACTGAAATAAATTCATTAATATCTGCTGTTTTGGGAGACCTGTTAAATGCAAATTCTCTCTTTTGTGGCTTGGTGTAAACTTTAAGCATAGCATTTCAACTCCATGCTCAAAATATTTTCTTTTTTTCCTGATGGATTCACTCTGTATCAGTATTTAATGACTGAGGACGGTAAATCCAGATGATCCTTCTGGAAAGACCTTAGGTGTCTAAATCAATTAGTGACCATTAAGACAGGTACCTCAGGAGTGAAGTAGGCAGCCATTTAATGGCTAATAATAACTTCATGCAATTATCTATGGGCCCGTTACTACCTTGGCAAACTACCGGTCTTATTCCAGATTTCTACTTTTTGTTTAGTTCTGTTTGATTAAATGGACCCCTATCTCAAAGGTCAGTGACAGCAGAGTTTGCTTTAGGATGCAAGCTTACCAGCTTGGATAAAAAGAATATAAATAATTAACTAAAGGAGACAGATGTGAGAAACAAAAGAGATAACAGAATTCAATTATGCAATTTGGAGATGGTCCTGACAGAAGGCGTGAAACATCTACATATCTAGGAAGGCCAATTTTAGGAATGAGGATAGTGGTACACTGAAGCATTCATTCTTCTTTTTTAATTTCCTTCTTTGGATGTCAGTTTGCAGCAGACCACTCGGCAGTATCTTTGAGCCAGCAAAAGATCTGACACCTGGCTTCCAGCCCCCGTTCCAGGGAATTTCATAAGAGGTTTATGCAAAGCTGAACAGTATCAAGAAGAGATATCGAGCCCATAATTTTAGATAATTTACTCTGTGGTGTTTAGGAACCTTTCTTTAGAGGTAGAAGCTGGGGGTTTGAGTCCATTTTAGGAGAAACTCTACATTTTCTCTATCTGGGTTTGTGACAAGCGGAGGAAAAATAGTGTTCTTTCAGGTATGTTTTTTATGCCAGTCTAAGTTTGAGAAAGCTTTCCCAGCTGAAACTATTTGTCAAATTAACATCGAATTCGTAAATTGTTTTGGAATGGATGAAATTGCTTTTTGGGGATATGAATAGTTCACTCACAGGAAGAAAAATATGCCTGGCGCCAGTGGATTATATTAGCAGAGATGCACCCAAATGTTGCTAGAAGTGACTTCCAGGCTGAGGAAGGGTGACAAATCCCACACGTAACCTTAAACATGCACTTAGAGGCTTTCCTGAATGCAAAATATGCTCATGTTGCTGGAAGTGCTGGGCTAAATTCTGCACTGCTTTATGTACTTACGTACGTTAGGACAGACTAAATGTCAAAAACCATGCAGTATGCAACAAGTTTGCGGAAGCATTTGCCACGTCCCCACCTTTTTCCAGAAGTGTTTATGCTTATGCAGGTTTCTTTGACAGCAGGGAAGCAGATCCAGTCTTCTAAAAGACCGATTTTTTTAATATTACTCTGTCTCATTTGGTTTGCCTGCAGAGACTGTTAAACAGAAAGTCTCCGGTGAGGTAAATGAAATCTTTTGCTAACTGTCCCTTTTCAAATCAGGGCAGTGAAGGTATTTAAGTCAAATATGACTCTTCCAGGCTGAGTGTGACACATCTGCTGTACCTTTTCTGCCTTCATTACCACTTATCCCACTTAACGGTGGCTTGATTAGCTGGCTAAGTGGAAATGCTGAACTGTAGCTGAAATTCTCTCCTTCCCTATCAGTTCTTGAAAGGCCAAAATGATAAATGGGATTCAGATCTCAGAGCCTCGCTTGCATCACAAAATGTCAAACCAACCACTCTGTCTGGGTTCGGTTTCCTCACATCTATTCCCTGCCTGCTGTGTCTGCCTTCCCGTGCATCGGTGTATGTGCACACCACAGCATGGGGGTGTGTATTTAAGGGCCAGCCTCTGGTTGTCTTGGGCTGTAGGCACAGGGAACGTGGCAGATTTTAATATGCTTCTTCAGGCTTTCCTGCCTCTCAGTAGTATCCAGCAATACAAAGATCTGATCCACGAAGGTAGGAAAATGGAAGGAAGGAGAAAGAAAGGAAAATATGCTGAAACTCCAGAGCTAGCTATACAAATGGTATGCAGAAGGACTGAGAGGATGTCAACTGCACTTGAACCTTCTGTTGACCATAACCAAAGAGCCATTTCTATAACAAAAAAACCCCCACAGCACCCATTTCCATTGCAAACAGTCAACCTATAATAAAATATATAAAAGAATATAAATGGTATGAGATGTCTCTGGAGAATTCAAGAGAGACTGTGGTCAAACATCCCAAGGTTATTTTTGATCTTGGGGAGCAAATATTTTCTCACCCTAATGAGACATGCAACGAGCCTTAAATATCCCCCATCTACCAGATTTGTGTGGAAGTACCTACCTGCCTCTAAATCTGTGATTGTTTTCACCCTGAATGTGTGAGCAAGATGCAGTTGCACGGCACCTGAAAGAAATTAGTATTACAAGGAGCACTAGTGCATCCTGCCCTCTGTCTGTAGCTGCAAAATCTACTGTCCTGGACATTATGATGCCATTGCATCTCGCAATTACAATTTTATCACCTTGTGTGTTGTGCACCTGTGACTTTTTCAGGCTTCTAATTGTACAAAGCTCATTCTGGTGAAAGGATCATGAGCATTTTCAAGCAGTTTATAATGAGGATGTCATTGCTTTTCATAGTGTTAACAAGATTACCATCATGTGTTCATGAATACTTAAGCACATTCAATAAAAAGGATGGGATGTGAAGAGGATGAGCTATTGCAGCTCCGAGATTGTTAATCAAGGTTGTAAATTATCCATATCCTTTAAATTCATGGTGGGACAGAAACACCAAAGCACTGTTTCTCCAACTGGCTGCAGGGAGAAAACAAACTTTTTTCTTTTTTTTTTTTCTTTAGGGACATCACTGTATTCTGCAAGCTTTCAAGACAGAAAATTAGCTCAGGGGCTTAAAGTACATGTGGTCATGAGTTGTTTTGGCATTCCTTGTTTCTGTCAGCTGATTACTCAATGATCAGAGCTAGAAGGAACACTTTATTCAATGTATTGGATCTGGGGGAGAGTGTGATACAGGTCTGATGCTTTATAATGTAGGCCATCAAATGTACAGCTTTGTTTCCAGGCAGCTCCATTTATTTGCTTACTGATTTTTGTATTGAACCTCCTTCTGCCACCTAATTCATTCTTGTTAGTACTCTGGAGCCTGCTCATTCACACTCCCTCTCTCAGCTGGAAAGTTCCCATCACTATACTACTTGGGATGCAGGACCCCTCTCTCAGAATCATTGGTGGGTACCTCTTGGGTACATCAACAGGCAAAAAGGAGGATCTGGCCCAGATGTCATGTGTAATTGACCAGTTTCTGTCAACACTGCTTAGGACTAACCTCTTGGTAGAAAATTCCTCTTGAAGTTAGGTGTTGTGGTGTAGTACCAAGGAGTGACTAAGCTAATTAGCATGGACAGTAGGGTGGACACTCAGACTCAGATCTCTTTCTCTCAGCAGAGTGGACAAAATGAGTAAGAGCTGTTTTTCTGTGTGCCTGCTTGGGCATGGAAGCAGATTGGGAAAGCCTTTTTAGGAATACAATGGCTTCTAGTGAACTGTTTGAAATTCAAATTTGAGGACTACTAAATAACCAGATTAATCATTTGTTCCTTATCTTTTCTGTTCATAAAAATCACCTCAAAAGATCTTCTGTCACACTTATAACTAAAATGCATTCCTGTATAATGAATTTTAACTGCTGTGATACTGTGATAATTCCCAGAGGCCCAGATATTAACTGAGAGGACCTTGCTAGCACTCAGATGCCTACTACAGTGTTTTGAGTTCTGGAGTCTGATGAAAAAATCCAGAATTTTATTTAATATTTCACATTATAGGAAATGGACACAAGGAACTCCTATCTCGTGTCGCTACTAGAGTTTCACTCTCCTTCTATGCTTTACTCCACTTAGATCTCAGTAATTCTTCTTAGCTGTATAGTGGGTTGTTGTGGGCAAGGGGAAAGACAAGTGATCCCAAACCTTCTCAGCCTGCTGTGTCACTTCGTGATTAGGAACATATTGTAGAAGGTAGAAGGAAGGGGTGACTCAGAATCATCTCTGAGCAGCAAATTAAAACTAGGCTTCTGCATGATTACTAAAATGACCAGATTATCGACAAAGGTTGCCACAGAACTGGTGATGTTTGTTCAGTGCTGTTGAAGAGCATTAGGCATGTTCTCTCTAAATATGCCTAATTTGCTGTTGAGTAGGGTGTTGGAAGGCACATTGACCTTGTTGTGCCCTGATATACTGTGTTGAATTTAAACCTATGCAAGACTCAATTAATATAAGCTTATTTGTAACCATCTGAGAGATAAATCTTTTATATGACACTCTGCTTGATGCAGGGGAATATCATCTCTAAACCACTTACCTGCTCTCTCAGTCAGGTTAGTGTTAATGTCAAGTGGCCACACGAGGAAGCAGTGTCTCCTGAGATTCTCTGAATTTGATCCCCAAATTGATGCTGCCAATATTTTGGCTGGCACTACCAATAATAAAAACATTGACCTCCAGCAACCTCCCATTTAGATTAGTTACTACTAAGTTGTGATGGCTAGGAGTTGGTCTAAAGAAAACAACTTACCCCACTGGTGGTACTGCAGGAGCTGAATTCACCTTGTTTGCCTTTCAAGAGTAGAGTGAAACAATAGAGAAGGCAATCTTTGCAATTAATGAGATCGAGTTATACAATGTAAACCTTTGACAAATTAAAACAGATTCTGTTACAAACAGGCTTTGTACATAATTTCTCCTAAAGTTGACATGAAAATACACTTTTAATCAGAAAGCTAGAGAACAAAACTCTTTCATGTTATTATTGCACTATGTTTTTTATCTTTTTTTATCCTCCTTTATTTTTTATTGTGTGCTGAGCCTCTAGTATCATAATTGAACTGAACAGATATTTTTCATTAAACACCATGTGTCTTTTCTGTGTCCCTCCTCAGATCCCTTTGAAATTCCCAGAAGTAGCAATCTGATTTGCTTCATATTCAAAGCCTTCTTCTTGAGAGGACAGTAAAAATATGTACGATTGCTTTAAACCTTAGTTGAGGTAAATGCAATGTTCAATAACTTCATCAAATAAAGCTTGAATTTTATGGTGCAAATGCCAGTCTTCATGGTTCAGTGAACTTTTTCAAATAGTACACAGCCTGCCTATATCAAATTTGTAGAAAGGGATTGATTTTGTTGTTGTTGTTGGAATAAGGCCATTTCAGCCTCGTTGCATGCTTTCCTGAAATAATAATGCTATATTAAAAGATAAATGATAAACAGATTACTGGTTTTAAGGATTATTCAGAATGTTAACAACAAATATGACAGACTTTCTGCTGTAAACTTAAATGGCAAGTCTCAACCTGATTATTAAAGTTCTGTTTTCCACAGTCATGTAGGATTATAGGGCAAGCATTTTTGTCTGCTAGACAGAAGCATTATGCTTTCAACTATAACCGTAGACTGTTGTGATTATTTTTTTCCCCATCTATTTCCTTAGTTTTGTGGTGGTATTGATAAGATAGCTATGAGAGACTGCAAAATGCTTCCTGTGCATAGCTAATGTTACCAACCGTGATAGCGGGAGAGTATGTGATGAAAGCAGACACATTTAGAACATTATCCATTTCTAGACTGATAGTCAGTGACAGGACAAGTGGTAGCTGTTTAATGAATTATTTTGAAACCTTGGTAGTGCGATGAATTTGCTTCAGATTTTTCTGTCCATGTTTTTTAAGGCCATTTGTATGTAGCTATTTTTTTTCCTGTATTTGTTTGCTTTTATCTGTAGTCGGATGATGAAAGGACTGCCTTTAGCATACACAGGCAGCAGCACGTTTAAAAGCATCTAAAATGCAAATATACCTAAAATTTGGGTTAGGAAGTATGTAGTAGCAGCTTCTCAACTGGTGTCAATGAACATAACTCCATAAAAGCCAGTGGCGTAGTGCTAATGTGTCCAAGCTGAGCCCAGATATGTCCTTAGGTTCCTATCAAAGCAATGCATGATCAAAGCTTTCTTTGTTCCTTCTCCCAAATATTTTGCAATCTAACATTCAGTTCTAATTGGTTTATCCTAATTTCCTTTTTGTCAGTGCCTTTTTGTGGCACTGGCAATTTTAAATGACATGCATCTTGGGATTTCACAGGCAAAATTTATGCCAATTATAATTAGATCTTGCTGAGGCCTAGGACCTAAAGCAAAATAGTTTCACCTAGTGAAGATAACACCAGTATTATCTGAGCTTCTCAGTATTTTCTGAGTGTCAGTGACATGGTATCAGGTAGCCTTTGGTGTGAGTTGTCCAAGCAGTATGGAGAAAATGAAAGCTTATTTGGATTAGCACAGAAAGGGCCAAAACCAGACAAACCAAATTTAACTCTGTGAGCTAAATGTAAAAATTACATGATGGTGGTAACTGACTCATTCTCTATTTGGATAGAATGGAAAAAAAGAATCTGCAATTAGGGAAAGCCTATACACAGGAGATTTTATAACCTTTTATTTGGAGGAGGTAACTTTGGGCTAAAAACTAACAGGTACAGTAGGGAATGGGTATTTTGCAGAGAAATTTATAGTGAGTATTTTTTTTCTTCCTCCTTCATTTCCCTTAAAGCACCCAAAACACGTGATATTGTTAGGCAAATCATCTGAAATCATTGCCTATATTGATGACCAACCATCTGTAATGTAGTCTTTGGGTCAGTGATACCTTTTTCTATTCCCCCTCAAGACCTGTAACAGTAGTGCCCTGGCCCCCATGAATTTTCACATTGATAGTGAAAGGAATCAGTAAAGTAGGGTCAGGTGTGAAAGAGGAATGTCACAACGACTAGAGAAATCAAGGTTGCTGAGCTCATGCTTCAAGATTAGGATAGGTTTTTAAACCTGTGTGATATGAGAACCTAATGTCCTTTGACAACTTTGAAAAGCCTGGTAGTAGGGTATGCTTAATGTAGTGAGAATATGATTTGTTCAGTTAAGGTGTCCATTAAGTCCTTGTAACCTTGTCATCTTAGTCCTGACAGGTAATTGGTGCTGACCTGCTCAGAAAGTAACCTGAATGTGAAACCAAGTCAGTAGTAGATACGAGATGTCAAGAAATAGGTAGATAAATATTAGGGAGTTAGAGAAAGCACTTCATTAAAAACAGTATTCAGGCAAGGTTAGAAGTAAATTATAGATTCAACCTGCCTCTAAGTTTGTGGGGAGTAAGGGTCTATGTGCAAAATCTCTTGGGTATGGCTGTCACCTGCTATAAAATAAAATGTACAACCAAGGGCTTATGTGGATAGGTTTTTTTTTTTTTTGGCTGAACATGAAGGGGAGGAAAAAAAGAAAAAGATGGGAAAGCTTAAAAATTAGAATAGGGCAATAAAGACTGGTAAATACTAGTTAAGACAGTAGCAAACTGAACTTTGACCCATGGTGGAAGGTTGACAAGGTTAAGCTGGCACTACACATTAGAGTGCTTAACATATTGTTCTATGCATCAACATTTTGATTTCATATTCATTTGATAAATAATGCAGTGAGAACAGGAAAAGGTACGTATGAACCTTCTCTGACATTGCTTGTAACAGTGGAAAGAAATAGACTCGCAGTGCCTGGAATGTCAGTTGCCACACATACTAACAATTATACAGAAAAAATCCTCAGACAGCAAAATGCAAAATTATCCTCTTACAAGTTACCCTGCTGCTGTACTGGAAAGTCTTAAATAAACTTGCATTCCATTTGCACATGCTGCAAAGTGAGAACTATATCTCTAGTCTATTTATTTTACGTGGCATTGGAATTGGGCATTTTCAATCCTAACACAAATGAAGGATGACCCTCAAACTGAGGCAGAATTTGAGTTCCTTATATGTATACACACACATATATATAGTTATATATAGAGAGACACATATATATATTACAAATACCAGCTGAATATCTGTAGCTCATTCAGGTCCCTAGGGGAAATCTCACTGGAGAGATGCAGTCTCATCTACCAGAACAAATTGAGAGCACCTTCCCTGACCTCAAGTGACACTCGTCTTTCCCAGTGCCTTTACTCCTTCCTTTTCGGTGTGCTTTGCAGCTTGTTTTCTGAGGGAAAACAGACAGTATTGTGAGAGACCAAGGAATTACATGCACAATAAATGTAGTGATGAAGCGGTCTTTAAAGTATGAAAAAAAAAAGCCCTCCCTTAGGAATAAGAAAGGAACTGGGTTAAGGTTAGGTCCAGTTTAATAAAGCAGATTTACCATGTTGCTTTCATAATATATGTTGATAATGGCAGTTAGAAATAGTTAATAATGTTTCCTCTTTTGTGAAGTAATGAGGCTGATTGTTACTTTTGGCTTTTATTATGACCAGCACTCTGATTCAATGAGCAATCACATATGGTATATGTAATTTTATTATTTATTGCTTTGTTCACTATTCACTTTACAATTTGGCTGTAGATACCTATCATTCCAAATCATTCAATTCAGTGCTGCAATTAGACATTCGGTAGTCGGTCCTAAGTAATGGCTTCTTCTGCCACATGGTAATACTTGAAGAATAATTTCATTCTCCCCATCTAGACAAAGCTGCTGAGAATCGTGCATTCAATTTTCTCCTACTTCAGATAGGCTATTTAAGTTACTGCAGCTCCTGAACTTATGCAGTTTAAGATGCTTACTTACCTGCAATAAAAATGTTAGAACTAAGGAGGCTCTGAAAGCTCTTCTGATTAACAAGCTCGATGCCTTGCGGAGTGCATTACTGCTATGGCAAGAACTATGTGGGAATTAGTTATCCAAGTAGCCTTGGCACCCAAGTAATATGAAGGAGATTAAAATAATCATTAAAAAAAATTAATTAATAGGGTTCATTTGTGCTTGAATGGGATCTGGGACAGTAAGTTGCATTTTTTTCCTGCGTATTTGCTCTACAATGTAGCCCTGCCATGGAACAAAGGGTAAGTTCTGCCAGATAACAAGAGTCAGGTTGTTTAAAGGCTTTTACATAAGACAGAATGACTACAAACAAAAAAATCCCCTAAAATTCAGATGATGTTAGCAGTCTGCCTATCTCCATTTTTGCAACAGTCTTTGTCCCAAATCTGGGGGAAAAAAAAAAGTTGTCAGATTCTGTTTTTGTTACAATTTTTTTCCCCCTCAATAATGAAATATCAACATTTTTGTGGTTTGTACACTACATGAAATATAATATTTTGCTGGAATCCTTTGACCTTTTCAAAAACCTGTATTTTGATTGTCTGGCAATTCTGCTATTTCCCTGCAGGTTAGAGAGGAAAACTGTGTTTTATGGAGGAGGTGAATTTACTATGGCATTGCACGGGGCTCTGTGGCACGTACTCGAAAGCAGACTGGATAGTCTATTGGATATAGGGATGGTGGTGATTTGTAATGATTAGTCCTGCAAAACACAGTGACCAGGACAGACTTTCTTTTCCCTGAGTGTCATTGTAATAGGATCTGCTTTGATGAAAAGAAAAAAATTCTCTTCAGAAAATGTCCAATTACCCAAGATGAAACTCAAGCCATGCTTGTAGGAGTGATACCCAATTCTGCCTTGCACCTGAAGCCATATGATTTTTTCCCAACAACACTGATAAACACCACTTTTCTCTCCAGCACTGAGGCTCTGGGCTGACAAAAATTCCCTGCATACTGTTTTATGAAAAATGTCATGGTTTTCAAAACTGTTTTCTTTTTGTATCTGAATGAAATCCCTACTTTTCAAAATGTTTTATGTGAAAGAAAAAGACCGATCCCTTATCCTCTATGGTGGTGTGAAATAAATAGGCAAGTGACATATGCACAAGGAAGAGAGAAGCAGAAATAAACCTGAGCTGTGCTTTTCCTTGGCCCAAGTGAGGATGCTGAACAAGTGAGAGAGTTTAATGCTTCTGGTAGGGTCTCACCTGACCAAGACTCCCCTAGGAGGTTAGGAGATGATCTTGACAGGCTGATAGAATAATCAGAAAGTTAAAAGTGCCTCACTTAAAAAAATTCTGCCCAATCCTATCCACAGCTGGAGTGGTTCTTGGAGTGCCAGGTCAAAGCACTGCTATCTTTTTCTGTTCCTGAAGAGCTGCTGCTCCGGTCTGCAGCAATCTTTGTCAGAGGTGGGCACCCCAGTATTTTCATCGTCCTTTGACATGGAATATTTATTTGTTTTTCTATCAGGAATCAGGAATTACCTATGCACCCGTCTGAGGTCTTTTCATCATTTTCCACTGTGCCATTTCCCTTCTCTTTCCATCCTTCCTCACTCCAATTTCTCTCACGTCTTTTTCTAATTTGAAATTTTTCTAATTTCTCTTTTCACATGGACAGTATCCTCTAATATATTTATCCACAAAAATATCTGATTTTCCTTTCAGGTTTATACATATCGTGTGCTGGTGTGTCATGCTGCATAAAGCCCTACCTCAAGTCTGTGGACAATCTTCCTTTGTGTGTGGGCCTTTGACTGAAGTCCCATGGGCTTTACTTGCCTTCAGGTAGGGTGTGATGCAAAGAGCAGCAGAAATTATATAATCACAGTGTTCTGGAAGTAGAAATAATAGGGCTGTTTTTCAAATGTCCGTAAGTTACAGGATACAGGAAAATACTTCTATCACCTTTATGCATCTCAGCTCCAGATGTAACACATCTTTCAGACCTTTAATGTTAGCCATGGCAACCTGGACACAACCTGCTGAGGATCAATTTCTTCTTAACTATGGTATGTGATTTAATCTGCTATCACACAATTTTTGAATAATAATTTTCCTGCCTAGTTATTTTCACATTTGACATTCACTTAAACCTTTCTTATATTGTAAAGAAAATAGCTTTGATTTAGGCACTTATAGTGTAATTTAACATTTGCATCTTCATTACTTGGGCATTTCAGTTGTATAACACGTCTTGCTTATCCACCTGATCCCTCCTTCACATCCATCAGATCACAGTAAAGTTACTGGTGTGAGTGAATGTTTCACTTATTATTCTAGTTATGGAAAGGTGGAAGATTTTCAGGATAACATGCTGTCTTACAAAAATTCTCTTTAGATGACAGTATTAGATATAATAAAGTGACTGATCTTAGGGACTTCGTAACAAAAAATTCCTCGGTTACATCAGATCTTTTGTTAGATTTGATAATATCATATTATCGAAGGGAGAAGAGATGGTCTTTTGCATAGAATTTTTTCTGGAAATGACTTTATGTGTGTAAACTTCAGTTCTAGACTCACTTGACTTTATCCAAAGTATAATCCAGTACTCTGGGTTATATATGCCAGGATATATTTATATAAATTATAATTTCTTAAAAAATATGTATTAAAAAATCAAGATTTGGATTTACAGACTGCAAAAATGCATCTCAATTCTTGTACGTAGGCAGAACTGCACTAACCTAGCCCTTCGGAGAACAAGGGCAGGTGTTAGAGTAGATACCTGCTAACAATTCATCATATATTGTTTTTACATGAACTGTTACAAACCTCTTCTTGTATAAAACACATTATTGAATGTTGACTTTGTAATGAAAATACTGTGTTTTCTTTCAGGTTTAATTGCTGGATCAGATTACATCGGGATCTGAAGTGAGAATTGTTTTCCTTTCTCCCTCTGGAAAAATCAGAGAATGCATGTTTCTCTTGCTACATCAGAACCTGGTATTCACATGAAAAATATTCCTCTAAGCTCTGCTATTACTGCCTGTCCTCTTTCTAACGTTTGTGGAAGTGCTGTAAAAGGAAGAAATGCAGTTGGTGCAGTCAATAAAAGAGAAATAGAGTCTGCCATGAGAAATTACATAGCAAGCTTGTGCTTCCGGAGCTTGGGCTTAGATGCTGCTGCATGGAGGAGGGTTAACAAGCTCCACTGCTCCAGTAGCTTCCTAAAACTCATCTTTATGAACCTGTATACCAATTTCAAAAGGAATACAATAAACCCTTCCTTTTCTAGTGTCACTGAAGTCTTTTGCAATTACGAGGTTGGTAATTGATCCAATGTCTACAAGACTTAAAAAAAAAAAAAGAAAATGTTTTGTACACAATTCTATGAATTCAAATTCGTATTGATTGGAAGAGATTCATATACAAGATACAGACTGGGAGAAGAACTCCTTGAGAGTAGCCCTGCTGAGAAGGACTTGGGAATTCCGGTAGATCTCTCAAGGTCCCTTCCAACCCCTACAATTCTGTGATTCTATGAGAAACTTTACATGAGCCAGCAGTGTGCTCTTGCAGCTCGCAAGGCCAATGGTATCCTGGGCTCCATCAGAAGAGGGGTGGCCAGCTGGGACAGGGAGGTGATTGTCCCTCTCTACTCTGCCCTCGTGAGGCCCCATCTGGAGTACTGTGTCCAGATCTGGGGCCCCCAATACAAGAAGGATGTGGAACTGTTGGAGAGGGTTCAGAGGAGGGCCACGAAGATGATTAGAGGGCTGGAGCACCTGCCCTATGAAGAGAGGCTGAGGGAGCTGGGCTTGTTCAGTCTGGAGAAGAGAAGGCTGCGGGGGGACCTCATTGCAGCCTTCCAGTACCTGAAGGGAGCTTATAAGCAGGAGGGAATTCAACTTTTTAAAAGGATAGACAATGACAGGACAAAGGGGAATGGATTAAAACTAAAGGAAGGAAGGTTTAGATTAGATATTAGGGGGAAGGTTTTACAGAGAGAGTGGTGAGGTGCTGGAACAGGCTGCCCAGAGAGGTAGTGGATGCCCCGTCCCTGGAATTGTTCAAGGCCAGGTTGGCTGGGGCCCTGGGCAACCTTGTGTAGATCCAGGCCTGAGGTTGGTGGCCCTGCCTGTGGCCACCTATGATCCTTGAGGTCCCTTCCAACTCATACCATTCTATGATTCTATGATTCTATGAAGTTTTAGCCTTGATTCTGTTGTAGTGTTTCTGCAGACATAGTGATTGTTTACAAGATCAGATTTCCTGAATGCTTACCTTGGCACAAATGAGTTTTGATTTACTGAGTATTTGATGGATTTATTTTATTTATTTACCTGAAGACAGACTTTTGGGTCTTTATACTCTTAAAACTCCTGTTACCCTTAATAGAGATTTTCCCAGTGCAACAACTGACTGCAGCTTTAATATTTTACTCACAGTGTGTTTAATTGTTAGAGTCAAATTGCTGCGAGACTTGAAATGGACGTGTAGTTAAATGTCCTCTTGCCTCCCCCTTTTACTTTTTATTTTTAAACCTTATTTTCTGTGAAACACTGGGGCAGTGCAGGCCCGATCACATGTGAGGGGCAGCTCAGGCTGGAGGGATGATAAAACAGAGAAGAGGAACAGCAGAAAATTCCCCTCCAGATCCTACTCTGCATGTTCAATTTCTATTCTGTCCAGAAACTGGAGAAAGGTGAGTAATAGATTTGAGAGTCATCAGAAATATAAATTATAGCTAGACATTTCCTATCAGCAACCCATGCAGTTAATGATAAACAGTCAATGAGATATATGCACTTCTAGCATTTTTGTAATGAATCTATTGTTTCTATGACAGCTTACTGTCAAACATTATGCTTTGGAATTTATAACTTTTGATACCATTTTAATAGATAGTCTAGATATGCTAAAATCTATTCATTTTCCTTTTAGGAGTGTGACACTTTCACCTAAAAAACCTAAAGAACATACCTAATGAAGTCCAAATGGCTTATCAGACACATGCACATACACACATGAGGAGGATTTTCTTTCTTCCTTCTTTCTCTCTCCATCTCTCTCTTCTGTTCTTTCTTTCTCTCTCTCTCTTCTTCCTTCCTTTTTTCCTTCCTTTTTAAATGAATGCTAATCAAACGAGAATAAGTAATATTCTTAGAGACTAACAGGTCAGTTGCTCAAAGGAAATGAAAAAAAAATCAATGCAATTGTGATTATTTAAAATTTGTAATTGAATACAAAGTATCACCTTTATACTTACTGTCTGAATTTTTAATTGATATTCCTACTAGTTCTTTGTGTGTTTACAGTAGTCTTCAAAAACATTGAAATGATGACTGCTCTTCAAGAATGGTTCCTCTTTGCATCATTCCAGCATCAGACCAGATTCAAAAGGTAGAAAAATGCAGTCTTGGATCCTTGTTACCAGGAAAGCAAGTTTCACCTTTGAAATTATGCTTGAACATCAACCTTTTCACTTGTCGGTGTTTGATTCTGATTGTTTGCAGAGGAAATATTTGCATTAAAACTTCCCTGCCCTTTGCACCCAGCCTAGCCCTAAGGAGGCCACGCTTTGAGATGACAAGAAATGTATCAGCTTTCATCGGGTTGAACACAATTTTATTTCTGCTACAGAGGTCTGGTTCTCCCCGTGCTACTTTTATTCCGGTTTAACTCTACTGATTTTATTAGCTGCCAAGGTAGGTGAGCTGTTCATGAAACTCTCGTTTCCCCACACTGCCTGCCAGGCAGTCATAGTCTCCTTGCCCTCGGATGTCTCTGCAGTGATGACTTTCAAAGGTGGGTCAGGCTCCTTTTCTTGGCTTTATTGCTGGCCTGTTTCTTCCTTTCTTCCTCTCCAGCTCTTCTTCTTCTTCTTCTTTTGTTTGTTTGTTTGTCTGTTTGTTTGTTTTTGTACCATGGGAGGGATCAGGCCTCCCTTGTAGCAAAGTAGTTTTGGAAAGAATGGATGACATATTCAAGTCATGTCTGGAGGTGAGTTGCTTATTGCAAGATAAATAGCATTGAAGATCAAAATGTATGAAAATGGCAGGCTAGGCCTTTTATTTATTTTCATACCTTATAATTTGAATATTAATCCCTTCATTTAGAACAGTATCACAGGCTCTCTCATTTTTATAGATACAAGGAGGGTATTTTTACATTCTGTCTTATAACAGAAGCCTATGCAGTTGATAATAAGCCTGGTGTTTTTTAAACTAAAACCATGCTGAGGTTGAATAAACCCAAATTTCTTTTGTCTTCTAATAGAAGAGCTGACAATTTGGTAACATCTCTTAATGTATGCAGGCTTCCCATATGTTCATTACCTAGAGTCTAGGAATTGCTGCCTAATTGCATAATCAGACTAGCAGTTATAGAGGAACTGGTAGCTAGTATAGCTAATATCTAGCCCCTCAGCTATGTATGAAGGTTGCATATAAATGTGACAGCGGTATGTGTGGCTATCCTACCTACTAAAGTCAGGATGAGAACAAATGAAAACATGAAGAGAGAGCTCCACAGAAATGGGTACAGAACACTGCAATGGACAGGCTAAATGGCGCAGGTGGTGATGTTGCAGTGTAAAGGCAGGAGAGAGGGATGAGAAGGAGAAATTATAATGAGTGCTATGGGGTCTATAATCAGATTTTCGTGGGGCACTTGGAGCAAGGATGTAAACAACTAATAAAGTCTGTGAGCAAATTAGGGTGAGGAGTCCACTGGGATAGGGAGTTTGTGAGTCAGGTTAATTTTCCAGGGGATAAAGCTCTTCTGTTGCTAGTTATCTTAGAGACTAATGTAGTCAAGATGGTTGTGAATTGATGTATTGAAGAGAAAGTTGATAGTGAAGCTACAAGTAGGGGTAAGAGAGAGCACAGAGAGAGAAGATGAAATGAAGAAGACCATGGTAGCTGTTCTGAAGAGGCATGGGGAAGTGGATGGAAGACCAGAGGATGTGCTGCGTAACCCCACATTGCAGGAAGAGAACAGACATCAGTACAGTCCTGTTGTAAAGGGCTTTTTTTAACCCCCTCATTCACTCCCAGGGACAGCTACTGGCTGAATTCTGTAAATTTGTCTTTTGCTATATTCTCTTGAAGGAAATTATTTTAAAGTATTCTTTCTGGTGAGTATCTGAACAGTTCATAACAAATCATCCCTTCCAGGAGATCATTCATTATTAGACATATTGATGGCATGTTTGAATCTCTATAGTGGTAATTTATGCTATTAGCTGAGTTGTCTTGATGACCTTCACTACTCTAGTATTTTACTCATTCTTTCATATTCTTGTACTTCCTACATACCAGAGAATAATTCATATCCTTGGTAACCTTTGCAAATGATTTCCCCAGAGGTTTTTCTTCATCAATACCAGAGAAAACTAACCCATTGTCATCATCCTCTAAAAAGTAATTAGCCATGAATAATTGCTCCTTCCTGACATCTTTCTAACTTTGCATTGAATTGATTTTTTTTTTTTTAAGTAGATCTATTAATTGTGGAAGCATTAGGCTGCCTTCACACTTTTATTCTCCCATTCCTTATTCTGTGCTTTTGTTACAGGTGCTCTGGATTACATTTTACTTGTCTTGTTTAATGTTGCTTGCACAGTTCCCTAGCTTTATGATACTTTGAATTCCAGACTGGTAGAATAGATTTTTCTATGCAGTGTTATTAGATTCGATTTTGGAATACTTTTACTCAGTGAGTTATTTTCATGGAAGTCTTACGCTACTTTCATGGGACATTTTTTCTCCCATTTGCCCAGCAGGATTCCCAGTGTGTCTCTGCCAAGCAAAATCCAGGGAAGAAGTATTCATCAGAGCTGAGGTCCCCTACAGTTTTATAACTGAGCCTTACTTGATGTATCTGGCACAGCTTGTTCTTCATGGGGTCTTCTGGAGTCAGTTAAACTACTGCCCAGGTCTCAGGGCCATGGTCTACCTGTGGTACACTTACATTTCAGCCTAAAAATCTTTAAAAAGGGTGTCTCAAAAATAACAGACAAAGAGAAACATGCATTCTCAAGGTATTTCTCTGAAGGGAGAACCTATCTTCATCATTTATGACTAAGTTTCTCCACTTTCCTTGGAGGTCTTTTTAGAAAGACAGGTTTGCTGGGAATGTTTCTTCAATGGACTATGAGGGAAAAATGTGTTTTCCTTCAACATAAGGGAACCCATCAACTATACAGCTACATAGGGAGTAAAACTCTGTTGTTTTAAACTGCTGCAGCTCCATTGACTTTAATAGAACCATACTTTTTTAATAACAAGAGATGACGCAGGCGGTATAGTGTTTTGTGTTCCACAGATCTCACTTCTGTGCTTCTGCATACGAGTAGAAAATGGCTCTATTTTTCCTTCGAGGCCAGTCTTAAACCTTCCAGATTTTGGCTGAGACATCCTACATCCTCCCTCTCTTTTATATAAAGTTGTGGTGCTCAAAGTATGCTTTAGAAAGCTTTGCATCCATTTTAATAATTAAAATATATTTTTTATTTTCATTCTAAAGGAATACTTCCATCTGTATTTGTGGATCTTTTTCTCTGCAGCATATTGTGCCCCTCGCCCAATGCATTTTTAAAAGTCTTTTTTTTATTTTTCTGATCAATTCTGCTATTTTACTTCTCTGGTTTGTTCATTCTACACAATTGTCTGACTAAATGACTATATTTTTGTTGGTTTGCTTTCCCATCTCTTACATAATAGATTTTTTTTCAACCTGTAATTGTTTGGTCCATCTGACAGTTTATTCTTCATATTCCCTTTTTTTTTGTTCTGTATGTGTAAGTCTAGAGTATCTTAATCACAGTGGATTTTGAAAATGTAGTGGATTTTAATGCTTGCTTCCATGTTTTCCTGGTAGCTTCTTGTATTTGTAAACCTTCTACATGCCAGGTACATTAAAGTTCTGCCTTTAGACCCGAACTCTTGTTTACTTAAATCCTCCAAGTGTGCCTTTCCAGAACTGAAAACCTTTACACTGCTTTATTACATGAACTCATTCTTGACTCTGTTGGATACAAGCATCCAGTAGTCATTATTTCCAGGTTCCTCTCTTTTTTTCCTTTTTTTTTCTTTTCCATCTGTAAATACTACTACAGATTGGGGACATCTTAGCTGCTGACATTGGTAGTTCCCTTGTGACTCATGAAGATAATTTCAAAAGGATTTAGATATTTATTTCTGTACCTATATCAGTGGAAATTCCCCCAGAAATATAGTAACCTAGCATGTTACCCCAGGAATATTTTATATTTTTCCTTTCACACGTTTTAAGTATGCTTTCCTTTTCTGTCCTTGAATCCCAACTTGTGCCTTCATTGGAGAACTATAGTTTGTTGGGACAGTGGGTATTTTCCTGGACCATAATACTTAGAATACTGTGCTTGGATTCAAATGATGATGGAATAGAAGGGAGATTAAAACACTGCCAGGAAGATACCAGGGACAGGGAATCTGTGTTCTTGCACAGGGAAATTCTAGCTGTAGGTATGAATATATAGTTATATATACATCCATAGTTATATTTAGTTACATATATCCATATAGAGGTGTGTACATATATATATATAGTTGCCACACTAACAGGATTTCTTCATATTTACTAGTGAAAATTTGTCATGTCTATTTACATATCTATGCTTGAGTAGGACCAGCTGAAAATGGAGAACATCCAGATTAAACAAACTGTATGTACGTATAACATAGGGAGTGGAACTTGTCTAAAATAATTTAAAAAATTGAATGTGTTTTTAACTTTTTTACACTTATTCTTATAAAAATATACTGGACCATATTAATGATGGACTCAAATACTACATCAGCATCTTCATTGATCTATATCCCTCTGGCATAACTTAATCTACAAGATGTTAAGAAACAGAATGTAAACTTTCTCCCAAATGCATGGTTCATTCATGCCACCACAGACTCTGAGGCACTCCTTATTATTACTTTTGATCTCTGCAGGTCTTGATATTATGAAATCTTTCTGTAAACTCAGCTCCATGAACATTTCATCTGTACAGAAAACACTTAGGTTGACTTTACTTTTTTTTCCACCTTCAAAATTCTTTGTTTCTGTCCATGCAAAGTTAAATTTCTCAGGGGAAGAGGGATTGAAGCCTCAGTAGAGTAGGAAATTGGGAGGAAAATCCCCTGTTGACTACTGGATATCAAAAAGATTTATAGGCATCTCACTGGGAGTGTTATTTAACCTCAGATGCTTCCATGCTGCCTTATATATAATGTGATATTTTTCATTTGGAATCCAAGTACATCTAATTATTTTTACAGAAATGTAAAATAAATGTGCATATAAATTATAGATTAGGAATGAGGATACCCTGGTAAGTAATTCTGTATAGTTCAACCACTTTTTTTTTTTTTTCTATTACATTATTGGTTTAAGTTTGAAGTGATATAATCCTTTTTTAAACTTCTAGAATTGCTTGCATTATTCCTTATTTGCTCCTTCTGAAGCTTCCGTATATGAAAGGTTATTTATTGTGGCACTAGCACTTACTAAAGCTTAATAGGAAATATTCTTGTAAGCGTCACCATGGTATCTGTCACAGTTGCAAGTAATAATTTTGTTTCCAAAATCTGTCAGCTCCTTTTTTTTCAGAAAAGATGCCCTGCTGATATGAAAATTGCCTCTGCTCCACTCAAATGGACAAAGAAAAAACACCCAGGACCAAAGTTTTTCATAGATGAGCCTGGTGAAATTCTTTATCCAGATGAATTTTCACCTTATTCAGGTGAAATTACTTATGTCAGCAATTAATTTGGTCCCAGATTGTTCAAGAAGGCATTTCAAAAGTTAACAATGTGAGTCTCACTGTACCTAGAAATAGTGCTGACTCTTCCATGTCACTTCTGGGTCACACTGTTGTCAGTGCCTGCTTTTAATGGAGTCTCATGATATTTGTTGGGTTTTTGGTTTTTTGTTTTTTTTTTTTTTTTCTCTTGACGTCCCAGATTCTGGGGGCAGATCTCATTTCATTTTTAAAAGCACAGGTTTATGGTTCTCATGGCACCTCAGAAACCCTTGATAACTTGACCTGAGTGCACCCTACAGTCTCAAAAAACTCAGAGTTAAATAAAAAGAAACAAGCATTCTTAAGACATAAAATATCAGCGGTTTTTTTTGGCAAGTATTATTTCTTGGAAACTATAGTAGAGAGAAGTTGGGATTTTTGAGTGCATGCTGTTAGCAATGCAGAGTCATTAACATGAAAGGATAGTTTCCCTTCATTTGCTCTGGCTGGTTTGTGCTCAAAGTTCAGCAAAGCCCCAGCCACACATTCTGACCAGCAGCTTCTTGACAGAGAGGGTACAGGGACAAACGATGAACTGAGGTTTGAATCACAGATACCCTCCAGCTTGTACCAGTAACCATGTGTATTGTGTTTGTGTGGCAAGGATTTGGAACCAGGGGGATACAGGGGTGGCTTCTGTGAGAAGCTTCCCTGACGTCCAAAAGAGCTGATGCCAGTTGGCTCCAAGACAGACCCATTGCTGGCCAAGGCTGAGCCCACCAGTGATGGTGGGAGCGTCTCTGGGATAACATAGTTAGAAAGGAAGGAAAAAGCCCTGTGTGACACCAAGAGCAATTACAGCAATTGCAATCAGAGAGGGGACTGAGTATATGTGAGAGGAACAACTCTGCGGACACCAAGGTCAGTGAAGAAGGAGAGGAGGAGGTACTCCAGGCGCTGGAGCAGAGATTCCACCTGCAGCCTGTGGAGGACCCCTCAGTGGAGCAGATGGATTCCTGAAGGAGGCTGTGACCCCATGGGAAGCCCACACTGGAGCAGGCTCCTGGCAGGACCTGTGGCCCCATGGAGAGAGGAGCCCATGCTGGAGCATGTTTGCTGGGGGACTTGTGACCCTGTGGGGGGACCCACGCTGGAGCAGTCTGGGCCTGAAGGTCAGCACTCCATGGAACCCATGTTGGGGCAGTTTGTGAAGAACTGCAGCCTGTGGGATGGACTCATGTTGGAGAAGTTAGGGGAGGACTGTGTCCTGTGAGAGGGACCCCATGCTGGAGCAGAGTAAGAGTGTGATGAGTCCCCCCACCGAGGAGGAAGGAGCAGCAGAGACAACATGCGATGAACTGACTCCCCCTGTCTCCCCTCTGTGCTGCTGGGGGGGAGGAGGTACAGAAATCAGGAGTAAAGTCAAGCCCAGGAAGAAGGTAGTGGTGGTGGAGGGTGGTGTTTTTTGTTTTATTTCTCATTATCCTACTCTCTTTTGATTAGGTAATAAATTAGTTGAATTTTATTCCCTATTGATTCAGTTTTGCCCCTGAGGGTAGTTGGTGAGTGATCTCTCCCTGGCCTTATCTCGACCCATGAATGTTTCTGTATATCTTCTCTCCCCTGCCCAGCTGAGGAGGGAGTGATGGAATGGCTCTGGGGGGCTCCAGGCCTCCAGCCAGGGTCAGCCCACCACACCACAGGCAACCATGTGTGACTTCATCTTCGCCAGAACAAACTGGGGCTGATATTATTTTGCTCTGTGCAAGGCTGGTTTTGGGATTGATTCAATGTTTGATGCATTTTCAGTTACTGTGGATGGTCAGGAGGGTAGAGTCAGGTTGAAACTGGTGGGCAAATTTTGTGCTCAGGAAAAATGAAATATTGTTACTTACCTTTGGTAATGCTGAGGATAAAATTATCCTTTTCAGAGCCGTTCAGCTACACAGGAATTTATTTATATCGTATGAATATTTTGTGTATTTAGATATACCCATATATATTTATAAAAATTTCTTTGCACCTAGCTGAATCTCTCATCCTTTTTCCTTTGAGACATGTCCTGCACAGTGTATTGCAGGTCAGTGCCAACTCTGCTCATGCCCGAAGGTGACCAAAATCTGAGTGACCAGAGGAATGTACTGCAGCATTCCAGCAAGGAGGACCTGCTGTCGGCTCCTCTGGAGGTGTGCATCCAGTGCAGCTCCCAGGATGCTGCGGAGATGTCCCATGGGCACCAGGGCCAGAGCTGGGGTAAGGACTCATGGCTGAGGTTCCCCAGCGCAGGTGGGTAGGTAAATCAGTGAGGACAAAAGGTAACATAAAGGAAAGAGGATTTTAAACCAACAAAGGCAAATTTGCATGTCTATCTTACTTGGATTACTGCCAAACGCTAACAGAGCTACTAAATAGACTTCCTGTTCCCTGTCAGCCCTAATGGCTATGGTTAAGGCTGTAACCTCTGTCTGCCTGTCTGTCTGTCTGTCTCCCTTACCTGCCTGTGAAATGTCTACCCCCTTCTGCAAGAAAGAGTTGTATTTTATTGCAGAAACCCTTTGTCCTCTCCCCTTCCGGCATTTGTAAAATCCCCACGTGGTTGCTGAGAGGTGTCTTGTCTGAAGTTGTTCCTTGGCTTTCCTCTTGGTTTCCCAGTTTCCGTGTTGATTTTGTGCAACAGCTTTTTCCAGTAAGCCACGGAGTAACTGGGTTAAAACTTGGTATCTGGGAATTAACCCAGAGCCACTCCATTTCTGCTACACCTTGCTTCTGTGTTAAAAATAACATTTGGGGTTTTGGTGGATCCTCACTTGATTTTTTTATCGTATCTGGTGAAAAAAGTGCTGCTTTAACAATCAACACATTATTTTATGGTAAGCAAAATACCATTTTACAAAATAAAGGAAAGGTTGCTAACAGCTTTGAAGCAGAATCTTTGCACCTCTCCAAAACGCATGGTTTATTTTCTTGTACTATGAAATATTTGGACAAGGGTTTTACTGCAGTGATTCCCCCTTGGTAGTTTTGTGAGGCTATGGTACTGCAGGAATCAGAAGCAGGTATGAGAGGAGAAATCCTAGTCCGGTTAGAGCGTTGCTGTGGACTTAAATTAAGCCAGGGCTTTGCCTGAAGTTTCTGCACTGCAGAAAGCCTGCTATAGTCAGAGAGGAGAGGATTCTGATGTAGTTTCCTTTTAACCAGGTCTGGAAGTCAGCTCATCTAATTTAAGCTGCCTGGAAGTCCAGTTTCTAGTCTAAACCAGTTTTCCAGCCTACTCTTATAATTAACAGGAGGAGATAAGCTCCAGAGGGCAATTCATGCTGCTTGCCTGAGACACCTGATTTAGCACTGGATCAATCAGTGTTTTTCTTTCTTTGTGGACTACAGGTGGATGCCAGTCAACTAGCTCAGACCAGACATCTCCAGTTAGGGAGGTGAACAGGATGCTTGTTATCCACATGATGTTGTGCCTGTGGAGTGTTGAGTACAAACTCCTAGAGAATCCCTGCTCTCTCACATCTTGTCATTCAATCAATGTTTGGAAGTGCATTTGCCCCTGACTGTTTGCAAAATACTGTCCTTAGCTGTGTAGCAGTAATGGCAGGCGTGGTGTGGAGCAGGACACAAATTAAAGCACTCTGCAGACATAAACCACAGATGCAACAGTTTGTTACCAGCAGTGCCTCTTGAGGTGGTGACCACACTCTTCTTGGGCACTGCAACTGTTAGGATGTCAAAGTTTAGCCTACAGGTCACTGCCAAACGCTGCCAGTTGAGGAGGAGGCATAAACATACCACCCAGCGATCTATACACAGCCTGGGTGAACTCAGGGGTGTGCAGCAGAGACTTGCCCATCGGAGGCAGAGTGCTGATGAGGTCCTAAGACGACTGTCTCTCTTTGTCTGTTAGCTGTGCAGACCTTGTGCATTTCTGTACTGCGTTACAGTGGCATTTGTGGGCATTCATTGCTGCACACCTTGCTATTTATAGCAGGACTGAAGGAGAAGAGGACTCGCAGTAGCTGTCTAAACCCTTGTAAATGGCAAGGGGGCAGAGGCAGAGTCTGCAAATGGCAGAGAGACAGTTCTCGAGTTTGACAGGCTAAAGCAAAGTTAAAAAACAACGGAGCCTCTAAGTAGTGTTTGTCTAACTATTTTCAAAGATGGCATTTTGAGCTTTATGTTGCTTTAGTCAGTGATGTGTTTTAGCAGAGAAACAACAGGAATCACGTTGAGCTCATCTCAAACACACAAAATATTTTAGTACCTTTTCTTTTATCTCCCCTTTCAGATACAGCTCAGGAGAAATATGTTCCAAGTGACAGCATCTTTGACAACCTGTACTTTTTGTTCTCCCTTTTGTTCTTCTTCCTGTGAAAAGCCATGTGATGAAGATTGCTGGAGAACATTGATACCGTCCCTACTTATATAAAAAAAAAAAAAAAAGAAAAAAAAAGAAGTAACCATATACTTCCCAGAGGGTCAGACAGTAAGACAGCCTTTAACTGCAACATCAAGTGAAGGGCTCTGTATCTCTGAAGCAGCCCGGGGCAGGATGTATCCTTGCCAGTATGTATCAGAACCAACCCGTAGAGTGCTGAACAGAATTCCCCACTCCAGTGTTAACAAAATTCCTCACAATAAACTATGCAGCACCATGTAAGTGCCATAGATTGAGTTTTCTGGATGTGCTTTCTTCCCTTGTGCTGACAAATGCTGCTGTGATGTATACAGCAGTGTAGATTCTGAAAATGGTGATGATGTTTCTTAACCTCAAAGTTACTGATTTCTTTAATTGTAACGTCACCTTTTAATTCTAGGAATTTCAAACTTTGGATTTCTACCTTAATTGTACCTGTCTGGACATAGGTCAAAAGACATCAAGCACTTATGAATGTATTTAACTTTACTCATGTGACCAATAACAAACCCAAATACAACTGTTTTTTTGAGAGGCTTTTCCACAACCCTTATCTTGTGGTAGTAGAGGTTGTCACAAGAATAATGAATTTTCTTCACAGAATCCCAGTGAGATAAAGCAATGTTATTATCTCATTGTACAGCTGGGAGAAATGATGACACAGAAATTAAGTGCTTTTCTTAACGTCCTATTTTCAGTTAAAAAAGAGGTTACAACTCAAAAAGAATTTCATTGTATTATTTTAAGTTAATTCATCTTGCTGTCCCAAAGAATTTTTCTGTGTTATCCATACACAAAGCAAGTGGTGCTCTTAGTTGCTAGTGATCATTTAAGATGACAGAGCTCTGCTGGAAAATGAGTAAAAACTCCTTTATCATGTGAGCTGTTGTGTCTATATGTGCATGTGTTCCTGTTTCAGTGCACGTTTTGGAGTTCAGAACTACTAAACTAAAGTTTAGATCCTCTAGGTCTCCCAGCATGGCAGAAGTATCCAAGAATGCTGAACACAGGGGAAAGCAGCAGAGGTGGTAGAGAAGCAGTGAAGAAACACACAGTGTGTATTTTCAAAGCAAGGCCATTGTTCATTAATCTTGCTACAGAAAGCTTAGCTACACACTGAGTTCTCCTCTCTACTTATCAAACTGCTTGATACTTCCAGTCTTTGCCTGTTTGTACAGCAGCATGAGTAGTCATGCACTTACAGAGGTGAGAGAGCTGGCTGAGACTGTGAGGACCTGCCCTCAGCTTGATGTTTTTTCTTTTTGGGAGTACCATGGCACTCTTTGAGGGTTGCATCTTACTGACTGCAAAAGATCAGGAACAAGCTGTCTGGAGTAGTTGGAGCAGAATTCAATTTGATTTTGACGACAGACAACTGGATGCCACCTGGCATCTGCTGTGTTAATCCGCCCACTATTACCAAAGATCTCTCCAGAAGAGTCTCCAACAAGTCTGTGAAGTATCTTCTTACATAAAGGGTAGGTCAGTCCCAATCAAAAATCAAAACTCTGCTATCCTCCTAGACGGGAAAAGAATAATAAGAGGTGGAGACGTAGGTGGAAATTAAAGGCACATGAACAAAGGAACATGGAATGCAGAAGACACAATATTCTCTCAATAGATTCATACAGGCACTGGAACTGGGGAAGATGAAGGAGTTGAATGAGGACATGGAAGGCGAATGGGGAAGCTTGGTGCAGTAAAGTGGATGTGGAAGCATAAAGAAGCTGTTAGTCACCAGAAGAAAAGAATTACTGTTCCTTGAAATACAGGAAAGAGGACAGCAACAAGTCCTTAAAACAAAGGCTATGGGGAAAATACCACACAGAAGCTTTCTGGGGAGGGAGGAGAATCCATGACTGCTAGTGCCTACAGTAAATCTAGGCTGCAGAAGCAACAGAGCATTTACCAGTTCATGACACAGAATATCCCTGGATATGCTTGTTTAATTTCTAACCTTGCAAAGTTCCCCTACTGCCATAAGTAAAATGGGACCTCCTCCGTTGACCTTCCTCTCTTAGATGGCCATGAACACTGAATAAGTCTGAATCTTGATACCTTCACTGGAAGGAGCCTTTAAGGTAACTCTGCAAGGCAAATTTGGTGTTCAGTGGTGGTAGCAGCTCTTACAGACAGGTAACTAAGTGAGCACAGTCGAAACTGAGTAGGCAGTCCAGATCTGAAAACAGTAATTTTTTTTTTCTGTGAGAAAACTATAGGAGCAAACATTACATTACTACTATTGGAAGATATTTATTCACTAACAAAAGCCCCTTTGAATGAATTGCACAAGTCCTCTCTCCCTATTCAGTTAAATTTAATACCTGAGGTTTCCCAGATATAGGTATTTCATTTCATTGCAATCTTCTGGGTACAAAATGTCTGCACAACAGATGAGAGACCATGATAGGTCACTGGCTTGCAAGAACTGCTCAGGTATATTTTTTCCCTTGAGCTGAAGCCTCACGTATGGAAACTGTGTGAAGGTGAGAAAGCAGTGCGGACAACTCAGGAAGGCCAGGGAGGATGTTTTTTTTCTCACTGTTTTGAACTGCATTTGAAACACCACTCACAGCTACAAGAGAAAAAAAAAAAAGATACAGGCCTTTAAGCTGTAATGGAGATACATCTCCAAATCTCTTTGAAGTCTAAGAGAAGAGATGTGTAAAAGCAATATTTAGAGTGTTTTAGTCCTTTGTATTAGAGATCGTCAAAGAGTTTTAAAGAAATAGATCTCCCAGGCTCCCTGCAATGTGTGTATGAGCTGTTGTTTCCATGTTACAGAAGATTAAAAATGAGTCCTAGAAAGATTCACTGGACTGAGGAAAAATAAAAAGGAAGCACATAACGGATTTCAGTGTACCAGCCCATTCCCAGGCCTATGCCCCATCTGCATAGCTGTCTTTGTGTTTTCCTGCAGCAAAACAGAGGTCTAGAATAATAAGCATTAAAATTCCTTTCCATTGTATATTAATGGGAAAATTCTACTTTGGATACTTTCACCTAGATCATAGACACATACAGAAAGGGGATGATATTTATGGGCATGTTCTTAACAGAAAACATTGTGTAGCAGGAAAAGTTGTTTTCTGTGTGTTCGGGTTGCTGCAATCTTCAAAGCACCCACTACACCAGTCTGCCTTGGTAGCCCCATAATTCTCATTTCTCTCTGCCTTTCTTGCTGCTACTGCTTGTCAAGTGGATCCTATGATTTGTCTCGCTTTTAATAAGGCTAGATAGCACGTGGATTAGGCCACCCTGGGCCAAAAGAGTTTCACATGCTTACAGCTGGACTGTTTTTTGGCCCGAACAACAGTTTGACCACTTTTCAACAGAAGAAATAATCAGAAGGACATGCAGCTGCTGCACAAAGGCCAGGGGAAATTAAAATGTTTCCCATAAGGAAACAAATGAACAAAATACATATGCGGCTTGATTAGAATTTGCATTGTAACATCATTAATTACTAAAAAGCCACAGGTGGGGATGACATGAAGCATGAAAATATGATTATGAAGGGGAAAATGATGATTCTGTGTCAATAGCACAGTCCTTACAAAGGGACATCAAACTGGTGATTGGCTAGAGCTGTCGGAGCAATATCTTTGCAGATGAAATATTTCATAACAAATACGTACAAAACAATAGAATGCTTGTAATGCTTAATGTTTTTCATTGCTTCACCAATATAATTTAATTTGTTTTTTTCAAAAGAGAAGTGTGCAAACACTTAGCAAGCTACTAGCCTTCTGTAGACAATAACTAATCCTGACAGTTTATAATTTTATAGTTAGGGAAATGAAGGAGGGAGATGCTCAGGGTGAGGCAATGAGTTTATACCAGAACTAAGATTAGTAAACTCTGCATTTGATTGACAGCACAGGGATGTTCTGGACTCTTTTTGGCTGTGATTTGCCTTGTGGTACCTTACCTTCCTTCTGGTAATTCTGTATAGATGCCTCTGCCTGGGAGCTTTTCTCTAGGACTCCATCACTGGCATATTCCAGGCTTTAAAAGTTGCAAAATTTACAGAAGCATCTGCAGCTTTTGCATTTTTTTAAAATGGACCAGTAAATTGAAGTAATAAAAAAGAACACCAGGAATACATCCAACTCATTGTGTTTACAATTATTTAACTGCACAAAATTTTAAACCATTTTTACTGGACATGAGGCTATGTAGGTAAAGCTAGTTTAGCTAACCATTAGAAATGTTGGAGAAGCTGCCAACCAGCAACTAATCTGTTCCTTTGTGCTAATCTTTTCTTACCACAAATGACAAAAGTAATGGAGCAATACTTCGAGGATTTTTCTAGGCTTCTGAAGAATTCAATACTGGAATTGATAAATGAATTAAATCTTCCTTCAGATGCTGGGAAGCAGGTATTGATGTCTGTGTTGATAACAAAATGAGTAATATTCAGAAAAAGGAGCCTTGCACACCTTGAGGATATGCTGAAAATCTCCTCAAAGAGGATTGACAGAGAGAATTTTAGATTGGTGACAAAAAGCACAACAGAAATTCTTAAGCTTGGGTTGTGGCTGCCAGGCCAGAGCATTGAGATTATACGATCTTATACAATATTATATATTTCCTCTTCCTCCCATCCCTCACCTGCTTGCAACATATGCAGTGCAAAACTTGAGATCTGTGTATAGGGCAATTTGGGATCACTAACTCCAGCAAACACACTGCTGTGCTTTCTATTCCTGCTGGATGACTGGTATTAACTTTGTGATGGAAAGCATCTTAGCCTGTAACAGCTATAGATACCTCTATGCAATTGATTTGGAACACAAATTCTTGTATGGAATGAGTCAAGAGCAGGAACAGAAAGCAAAATGAGACTCATCAGCAGTAGCATATGATTATGCAGGAATAGAAATCCTTAAGTGTAAACAGCAGCATGGATGAGAACGCAGATTCTGCAGGCTGAGTATACAGTCAGTATGAGCCTCAGCTATCTGCAGTGTACTGAAGTCTTTCCCCTTCTAAGTAGAGCACAATTTTTTTTCCACCCTTTTTCACATTTTCTAGAAGAAGCTACCCCACTGTGCTCAAAACAAAACCGTAAAAAGTAAAACAAACAATCCGAAATGAAACCAAACAACTTTTGTTGTTATATGATTGTTTTCTATCTCAAGTAAAGCAATAAAAATATTGATTGGTGGAGGAAAGACTAAAAATCAAAATGATTTGTCTCAGTAGTAGTCCCTAGAAGCATGAGCTCCTCAGCTGCTGTAAATTGGCCTACTTCCACGGACTTAGATTTTAGTGCAATTGTTGCATGTGTCTGAAATGTCACAAGAGCTATGAAGCATTAGATATTAGATGGCAAAAATAAATAGAAACTAACAAGGTTTGCCTTCCTACTCAAGCCCTTCAGTCATTCTCTGCCTTGCTTGTTCTAACCTAAATAAAACCAAAGGGCTTCACTTTATTCCTGCTACCACAACTCAGTTATCACTTGTGGTCATGGAATGACTTTGTCCATGAAGCTCCCCTCTATCACCACCTGAATTCAGATCAATCAACTCTGCACAGCACGAGCGTCACCGTGTTATTATCAATAGCAGTTGATTTTCTCTGCCTGCTATGACACTGCACCTTAGAAAGGGGTAGTATCCCTGGATTCCTTCTAAGTGAGACCAGAGAGTTTTTTGGAAGCCAAATCAATGACATGCGTGCTGCACGCAAATTGTCATACTGTCTGAAGAAAACGTAGGTGTGCAAAGATTCATTTTGCTGGGTGATTCTAGGAACCACAACACTGCTGCCATACACTTCAGGTACTCAAGTCAGGAGAGGCCAGTTGGGAGGGCTGAGTGGGACCCTGCCTTAGAAAGGACCACATGGTACTGCAGAAGTGCAGCTACTCATTTAAATTCCTCATCCTCAGGTAAACTTGTCCTTCCTAGGCTTTCTGTCTCATAATGTTTTTCACTTGCATCATTTTCCCTTCTGCCTTCATATATATCCTCCAGTTATTTTTTGTGCTCTTTCTGTGTGTGTCGAGTCCTCTGTTTTCCACTGTTGCTGCTTTAGCATTCTGAATCCAAACACAGTAAGCTTTGCCTGTGGTCTAATCATTGTGCCAGCTATGTCTTGCTATTAGAATTTGCCCTCTGTCTTCTCATCTGTTTCAGTAATTGACCTCTTTATTTGTTAGTTTAACATTTTCATTCCTTGCTCTAGTTATTGTCATTATTCTACTTATATAGACTCACTAATGTTTAACTCCATAATCATTATATGGAGAGAAAAGCTGCAAGCAATTTGGAACAGTAAGTCCCTCTAAAAAGAGAAAATGCTTTAGAACAATTTTTCCCCCTCTCCAAAGAACTGTTTTTCAAAGCTAATCAACTAATACACCAGAATAAACTATCCTGTCTAGAGAGCCAACACATGGCCCTCTGTCCAGTAAACCAGGATTAAACAGTGCCCCATAAATGCCTCAAGGAGAATTAGGTTTTCTGCATCTTCCACATTCAGAAGAGAGGCAGTAGCCAAAAAATTTTACAGCTGATAGTCATTAAAATACCCCTTGAAGGTTGCACTAGGGAAGTTGTTTTAACATAGGCCAAATCTCCAAATGTTTCCTATTCATGCTTCCCCCGCAGTTTTAATTAGAGAAGTTAAGTTTTGCCCCTTAAAGTTTGCTGTATGGTTTTAAAATAAATGCATTGTATTTCACTTCAGAGGCAGAAGCTTGGCTCATAAATCTAGGCTCAAATGACCTAGACAGGCTGTTTCAGCCATCCTCAGCCTCAAGGCAGAATCAGCTATAAGTAAACATTTCTCTCTTTCATGTATTCCTTTTAAAAATCCTGGTGGTGAGACTTCCCCATTGTTGTAGTTTTGTGTGTCTGGCTTCTGGTGGAGAAGCAAAGGCTGCAGGGGTGGCTTCTGCAAGAAGCAGCCAGAAGCTCTCTGCAGGGCCCAGAGAGCAAACACCAGCTGACTCAAGGCCAGACTCCCTGCTGACCAGGGCTGAGCCCATCAGTGATGGACACAGCAGCTTTGTGAATATTATTTAAGAAGTAAAAAAATGCAAGTGGCTGCTTTTTGCCCCCAGAGAAGGGAGTGAGAAGATGTAAGGAACTATGCAGACACCAAGGCCAGTGAAGGGGGGGATGAGGTGCTCCAGGTGCCAGAGAGAAATATGCCCCTGAAGCCCATGGACAAACCCATGGTGGAGCAGGTGTCCCCCCACAGCCCATGGAAAAATCTGAGAACCCACCTGCAGCCTGTGGAGAGGCCCCACGCTGGAGCAGATGGAGACATACAGATGTGACCCGCATTGGAGCAAGCCCCTGCCAGCACTTGCAGCCTGTGGAGAGAGACAGAGAGAGATTGATGAGCAAGACAGAGAGAGACCCATGCTGGAGTGGGTTTGCTGGGGATGAGGCTTGTGCCCCTGTGGAGCAGCCTGGGCCTGAGAGACTGAGAGACATTCTGTGATTTATGACTGCACCCCATAGAAGTGACACACGTTGAGGCAGCTGGTGAAGAGCTGAAGCCCTGTGGGAAAGGACTCACATTGTAGAAGTCTGTGGAGGACTGTTTCCCATGGGTGGGACCCCAAGGTGCAGCAGGGGAAGGGTGTGAGGCATGCCCCCCCAGCCAAGAAGGAAAACACCTGTCGTGGTTTTGCCCCAGCCGAGGGCCGCACCCCACACAGTCGCTTGTACTTTCAAAAGGAAGGGGGAGGGAAAGTTGGGGGAAGGGGAAAAAGGGAAGGAAGAAAGGAGGAAAAGAAACCACAACCTAGAAACCAGAACCACGCAGGTTGGGATAAGGATAGTTTACTAAACAATAACAGAAAACTAGATATAACAATAACATAAGTTTAAAGCACAAAATAGATGAAACTGGTGATACACAATGCAATTTCTCACCAAACCACACAACTCAGGCCGCACAGCTTAGAGCCCGTCCCGGACAACCCGACCGCCCCAGAAACTGCACGTCCTGGCGTTGTCTCCCCCTCTTCCCCCCAGTCCCCCCTTATACCGAACATGACTTAACTGGTATGGAATATCCTCTTTGGCCAATTCGGATCACCTGTCCTGGCTGCGTCCCCTCCTTTCTCACTAGTAAGGAAGTATGCAGAGCTGAGAAAGGTACTTGATTGCCCGGCAACAAATCGGAAACATCAGGGTGCTATCAGCACTATTCTCATGCTAACACCCAAACATGGCATTCCATTCACTGCTAAAAAAAAAAGTTTAACTCCATCATAGCTGAAACCAGGACATTATCCACCCCTTATTCCATACCATTTACGTCATGACCAGATCCAACAATTTTCTTTGGGTACAACCAGTTTCGTGTTTCACACACCCATATATGTATGTACACATGTATGCACACATACGTGCATACAGATCTTATTCCCTCAGTCTGTGAATCATCCCTCTGAAGTTGTTGAGTTCATTTAGTTCATGATTTTCAGGCTCCATTTGTCGTAACAGTTTCTCAGGATAGTTGTATGTTCCATTGGCTCGTTGCATGCTGCATCTCAGGCTCTTGACTGATACACCTGGCATGGTCCATGCTCATAGTCTGTGGGTCAGAGTTTATTTTCAAAGGGAGCAAAAAGTTCTTGAGAGGCCAGGCTTTAGTTCCATCATCATGGCACTCATTCTTCATTAACTTGTATGACTCCAGCTATAATGCTATGGTACAACAGACAGCAATCATAACAATAATGAAATATACAATAATGGGTTATTTGGCAATTATTACAATTTCTACTTCATTAATTATATTGGCTATTCTCACCCAAAATTAAATCCCCTTGAGGTACACATCGAACTTCTCCATCCCTCTGCATTACCCACCAAGTACAGCCAGGTCCTTGAGCAAAAACAATTCCAGACATGGGTTTACCTTTGCCTGAAGCAGGGATGACCCAAACTCTCTTTCCCAATACACTCTTCATATGCACTACTGGGACTCTGTCTCCCTCTACAGCACGTGGAAATTTTGCCTGGGCAGGGCCAGCCCGATTGGTAGATCCCCTAGAGTTAACTAACCACGTGGCTTTGGCCAAATGTGTATCCCAATGCTTGAATGTCCCACCACACATTGCTTTCAGTGTAGTTTTTAAAAGTCCATTATATCGTTCAATTTTCCCAGAGGCCGGTGCATGATAAGGAATGTGGTACACCCACTCAATGCCATGCTCTTTGGCCCAGGTGTCTATAAGAGTGTTTCGGAAGTGAGTCCCATTGTCTGACTCGATTCTTTCTGGAGTACCATGTCGCCAGAGGACTTGCCTTTCAAGGCCCAGAATTGTATTTCGAGCAGTGGCATGGGGTACGGGATATGTTTCTAGCCAGCCGGTAGTTGCCTCCACCATTGTAAGCACATAACGTTTGCCATGGCGGGTTTGTGGGAGGGTGATGTAATCAATCTGCCAAGCCTCCCCATATTTATATTTCATCCACCGTCCTCCATACCAAAGGGGCTTTAACCGCTTAGCTTGCTTGATTGCAGCACATGTCTCACATTCGTGGACAACTTGTGCGATGGCGTCCATGGTCAAGTCCACCCCTCGATCCCGAGCCCATCTATATGTTGCATCTCTCCCTTGATGACCCGAGGTATCATGGGCCCATCGAGCCATGAATAATTCACCCTTACGTTGCCAGTCTAGATCTACCTGAGCCACTTTAATCCTAGCAGCCTTATCTACCTGATGGTTGTTTTCATGTTCCTCCATGGCCCGACTCTTAGGTACATGGGCGTCGACATGACGTACCTTTACAACAAGTTTCTCTAACCGAGCAGAGATATCTTGCCATAAGTCACCAGCCCATATAGGTTTGCCTCTACGCTGCCAGCTGTTCTTTTTCCACTGCTGCAACCACCCCCACAGGGCATTCGCCACCATCCATGAATCAGTATAAAGGTAGAGCCTTGGCCACTTTTCTCTCTCAGCAATGTCCAGGGCTAACTGGATGGCCTTCACCTCAGCGAACTGGCTTGATTCACCTTTTCCTTCAGTGGCTTCTGCTACTCTTCTTATAGGATTCCATACAGCGGCTTTCCATCTCCGATGCTTACCCACAATGCGACAAGACCCATCAGTGAACAGGGCATATCGCTTCTCATTCTCTGGCAGTTTGTTGTAGGGTGGGGCTTCTTCAGCGCGTGTTACCTCCTCATCCTCTGGTGACATCCCAAAATCTTTGCCTTCTGGCCAGTCTGTGATCACCTCCACGATTCCTGGGCGATTGGGGTTTCCTATTCGAGCCCGCTGTGTAATTAGTGCAACCCACTTGCTCCACGTAGCATCAGTGGCATGGTGTGTAGAAGGAACCTTCCCTTTGAACATCCAGCCCAGCACCGGCAGTCGGGGTGCCAGGAGGAGCTGGGCTTCAGTTCCAATCACTTCTGAGGCGGCTCGAACCCCTTCATAGGCGGCCAGTATTTCCTTTTCTGTTGGAGTATAATTGGCCTCAGATCCTTTGTAGGCCCGACTCCAAAACCCCAGCGGTCGACCTCGAGTCTCCCCTTGTCCTTTCTGCCAGAGACTCCAGGTCGGGCCGTTCTCCCCAGCTGCAGTGTAGAGCACATTTTTAATATCTGTCCCTGTTCGGACAGGCCCAAGGGCCACTGCATGGACTATCTCGCGTTTGATCTGCTCAAAGGCTTGCTGTTGCTCAGGGCCCCATTGGAAATCATTCTTCTTTCGAGTTACATGGTAGAGTGGGCTCACAATGAGACTGTAGTTTGGGACATGCATTCGCCAAAAACCTATAACACCTAAGAAAGCTTGTGTTTCCTTTTTGTTGCTTGGTGGAGACATAGCTGCTATTTTATTAATAATGTCCATTGGGATCTGACGACGCCCATCCTGCCATTTTATTCCTAAAAACTGGATTTCTCGCGTAGGCCCCTTGACTTTACTTCGTTTTATAGCAAAACCGGCTTCTAAAAGGATTTTAATTACCCTGTTTCCTTTTTCAAAAACTTCCTCTGCTGTGTTGCCCCATACAATGATGTCATCGATATACTGCAGGTGCTCTGGTGCTTCACCCTTTTCCAGTGTATTCTGGATTAGTCCATGGCAGATGGTGGGGCTATGTTTCCACCCCTGGGGCAGACGATTCCACGTGTATTGGATGCCTCTCCAAGTGAAAGCAAACTGTGGCCTGCACTCTGGCGCCAGTGGGATCGAGAAGAAAGCATTCGCAATGTCGATTGTGGCGTACCACTTGGCTGCCTTCGATTCCAATTCATACTGGAGCTCTAACATGTCTGGCACAGCAGCACTCATACCTGGAGTGACTTCATTTAGGCCACGATAATCTACTGTCAGCCTCCACTCTCCATTGGACTTCCTCACTGGCCATATGGGACTATTAAAGGGTGAGTGGGTTCGGCTGATCACTCCCTGATCCTCCAGTTGACGAATCAGCTTATGGATGGGAATCAGGGAATCTCGGTTAGTACGGTATTGTCGTCTGTGCACCGTCGTCGTAGCAACTGGCACTTGCTGTTCTTCACCCTTCAACAACCCCACAACAGCAGAATCCTCCGAGAGTCCAGGCAAGGCACACAATTGTTCAATTTCTTCTGTTTCCAAAGCAGCTATTCCAAAAGCCCATCGGTACCCTTTTGGGTCTTTAAAATACCCTCTACGTAGATAATCTATACCTAAAATGCACGGAGCTTCTGGACCAGTCACAATGGGGTGTTTTTCCCAGTCCTTCCCAGTTAGGCTCACCTCAGCCTCTAGCACAGTTAGTTGTTGGGATCCCCCTGTCACTCCAGAAATACAAACAGGTTCTACCCCTTCATGATTCGATGGCATTAGAGTACACTGGGCACCAGTATCCACCAGAGCTTTGTACTCTTGTGGGTCTGACGTGCCAGGCCATCGGATCCACACAGTCCAATAAACCCGATTGTCCCTCTCCTCCACCTGGCTGGAGGCAGGGCCCCTCTATTGCTGCTGATCATATTTGTTTTCCACTGGTTGCATAAAGGACTTAGAGGTCCCTTCAAAAGGATCAGGCACAGCAGACATATAGGTAGGCCTTCCAGTTGGTCTAGGGAACTGCCCAGTAGAAACTGGTGCAGCCTTCTTCCTGGCAGAATCTCGTTGTGCGAATGTTTTACCCCGCAGCTCATTTACTCGTGCTCGAAGGGCTGAGGTGGGCTGCATATCCCATTTCCTCATGTCCTCTCCATGATCAAGCAGGTAAAACCACAATGTACGTCGTGGTGTGTATTCTCCCTCTTGGAACGATGGACGCTTTCTCCCAGTAGCTGCAACATTGCTCCATACGGGTTGGGAGTTGGACACATTGTTGTCAAGTCGTTGAACCAGTTTCTCTACTGCTGCAATGACGGAGAGGGAAACATTGTCTTGGTATTTCCGGAGTCGGCAGGCCACCTCATTTACGGTTGGCGGATTCGTATCATCCCAGTCAATTGCTGCCAGTGAATTGGTATACCCTGCTGGTGCACTTCGTACAACCTTACGCCACATATCTGGAGTGCATAGGACTTCATCGGGATCAGCGGGAAGCCGTGAATTGTCCAGATCATAATAAATTATCTCCCGTACAGCTAATTCTCTCAGGTGCTGGACAGATGTCTCTATGCTGTTACACTTAGGTGTCTGGCATGTAATATATTCCTTTATGGGATATCTTTCCTTCACACTTGACAGTAGTCGCCTCCAGAGGCTGAGGATTTCCGGCCTCCTCCCAATTGCTTTGTCAATTCCTCCTTCTCTAGCTAGGGATCCCAACTGCTTGGCCTCTCTGCCTTCTAATTCCAAACTACTGGCCCCGTGATCCCAACATCGGAGCAACCAAATGATAATGTGCTCACTTGGGTGGCGAGTGAAATCTTTTCGAACCTCACGCAGCTCACTCAGAGTCAGGGATCGGGTAACAATCTCTGGTTCTGCCTCATCCTGATATCCTCGAGATGATCCCGGTTGATCATCATCCTTATCCGTCACTATACGAACTGATTTTTTTGTGCCTTTCCTCTTTTGTACGGGAGCAACAGACACTGGTGTGGATTGGTTTTTCTGATCATCTGCAGTGTCTGCTGTAGAGATTACAGTAGCTGCAGTGTCGGTCACAGGGGTTGCAGTAGCTGCAGTGTCAGCCCCAGTGGTTGCAGCAGCTATAGTATCTGCCAGTCTGTTTCCTTTCCCTTCTCCCTGACAGTGCTGACAGTGCTGACAGTGCTGCCTGCTATCAAGCAGTGTTTGATAAATAGTGGCCAGAGCCCAGCACAGTGCAGTAAGGTGTCCATCTCTGGGAAACCTACAGCAATTTTTCCTTAGGTATGCAGTCACTTGATCGGGGTCTTGTAACTGTTCAGGAGTGAAATTCCAAACCATTGGGCGTGAGAAAGTACCTAGGTACTCGCCCATACTTTGCCACATGCCCTGCCACTCGTGATTATTCTGTCTCCGAGAAAGCTCTTCAGTGGTATTCATAAACCTATGCTTGATATATAACAAAAACTGAACCATCTGCACCAAACCTACCAATAGCAAAATGCTAGTTTGAATATCCCAGAGATATTGAAGATTTTCAAAAACTGCCCTAAGAGCTGTTGTATTTAGCCCAAAGGAAAAGAAAGCAGTGCCCCCACCATACCGGCTGCTGTTATTAACCCCTCCCTGTCCAAAGAATGGACAGGACAGCAAAACCTCATACAGGTACCAGCTTAAGCTCATGATCATCGATATTATTGTATCATAGACCGATATCATAAAATACACTATAATGAAGTATGGGAACAAATACGGGAGCAGCAGACCTGAGAGAGTAAAGAATCCTGCCAGGATTGTATACAGCATGCGGTGGTTTTGCTGCCACAGCCTTGTGAATAAATACCACAGCATCGCGACCAGAGATTGCTTAAACAACAGTGCTTATCTTAATTGCGATAGTTAGGGTCAGATCTACCGTTATCCCAACCGTTCGTGCCCCACGTTGGGCGCCAAAATAACTGTCGTGGTTTTGCCCCAGCCGAGGGCCGCACCCCACACAGTCGCTTGTACTTTCAAAAGGAAGGGGGAGGGAAAGTTGGGGGAAGGGGAAAAAGGGAAGGAAGAAAGGAGGAAAAGAAACCACAACCTAGAAACCAGAACCACGCAGGTTGGGATAAGGATAGTTTACTAAACAATAACAGAAAACTAGATATAACAATAACATAAGTTTAAAGCACAAAATAGATGAAACTGGTGATACACAATGCAATTTCTCACCAAACCACACAACTCAGGCCGCACAGCTTAGAGCCCGTCCCGGACAACCCGACCGCCCCAGAAACTGCACGTCCTGGCGTTGTCTCCCCCTCTTCCCCCCAGTCCCCCCTTATACCGAACATGACGTAACTGGTATGGAATATCCTCTTTGGCCAATTCGGATCACCTGTCCTGGCTGCGTCCCCTCCTTTCTCACTAGTAAGGAAGTATGCAGAGCTGAGAAAGGTACTTGATTGCCCGGCAACAAATCAGAAACATCAGGGTGCTATCAGCACTATTCTCATGCTAACACCCAAACATGGCATTCCATTCACTGCTAAAAAAAAAAGTTTAACTCCATCATAGCTGAAACCAGGACAACACCTTATGAGGAACTGACTGAAACCCCCATTTCCCCGTTCCCTGACCCTCCCTGTGCCACAATGGGGCAGGGGGAAGAATGGAGCAAAATCATGACTAAAGTGAAGTCTGCAAAGAAGGGAGGGGTGGGGGGAGATGCTTTAAGATCTGATCGCACTTGTCATTATCTGACTCTGGTCTCACTGTGTGTGCAGTGCAGTGTAATAAATTAGAGAGTTTTCTTTCCTTTGTACTGTGTTGAGTCTGTCTTGCCCATGACGCCCATTGCGGAATGATCTCTCCCTGTCCTTATCTTAACTCCTGAGACTCTCAATAGATATTTTCTCCCCTGTCCAGCTGAAAAGGGGAGTGATAGAGCAGCTTTGGTCGCCAGCCAGGGCCAAACCACCACACCCATATACCTCATCCAATCCTTAACTTTAGGAAGGTTTTCCTACTGTCAGGTCTAAACTTATAACCTCTTGCCCTACCTGTAATAAACATAGAGAACAATTTGTCCCTTTCCTTTTTTTTTTCCAGAATATTTTTACATGTTTGAAAATAGCGGACCCAATTCTTTCCATCTTTCCTACTGGGCTGTGTTTTTTTTGACCCCTGGACATTTTCATTTTCCTCTGAAGTCCTTTCATGTTAGCCAACCTTTGGCTTGAACAATGAATACCCAGTGAATGACATAACATTATAAAATTGGGGCTTTCTTTACCAGGTGCTAAGCAGAGTATGAGGTTTACCCCATATGCTTTACATATAAAGCAGCTATTCACAGGTTTCAGTATTTTTTTTTAAAAAAAAAGGTTAGACAGAATTGTTCCTTTATAGCAGCACTATAAAAAAATGTGGGTCATTAGCTCAGATGCAGAAGTTGAAAAATATTAGAAAAGTTATATTTTAATGCTTGTCCTTTCCTCTCCTTCCACAACCTTCCCTCACAGATTCTGCAAAGTCTCTGATGAGTAGAAAACTTTAATAGCAAGCTGTTTAATACAAGTGATTTTCTGAAAAAAAGTGTCTTTTGAGAAGCAAGTAACAGTGCTGATTCCTCTAAAACTTGCTCACTCTCCTTTTCTTGTACAAGATTACCTCTTCCCTTCCTCTGCCTTTTAGAGAGATCTGGGCTGATGCTTCCCCAGCAATCCTAAAACCCTTTTGCGTAGATGTGGCTACTTTGAGAAGAGAGTAAAGCCTTATATAATACTCAATCTTCATTAAAATTGTGCTTTATCTCCAAAGCTTGTGAGCTAATACAGTGTAAAGCAGGACAGTGCAGGATGATATTGATCAATGGGGTTTTTTGTTGGTTTTTTTTTTTTTTGCATACGTCTGTCTTGTCGTCAAGCCACTTACTGAGTTATCTTGACACTAATCTTTCTGGCTTGCTGTGCACTGAACTCTAGCTGAAGTTAATGGGAGAGCTGAATGCAAACTTCTAGGTTCAAGCCCTCTCTCAGAAACAATCTCTCCTACACTTGCAGATCCTGTGATACCATGAAAGCTTTACAGTGCAGCTGCTTTCCTCTTGTAAACAGGATCAAAGACAGCATGTCAGTTATTTTATTTTATTTTATTTTGGTCTGCTGTCTGGTTGCTGTCATCGCTTTCTATTCTTCCTCTTCGCATATTGCACCTTGAACATTATATCTCACAGCACTTCACAGTTTGGTTCCACCCTTTCTGTGTGGTACATGACACATTTGAATACTTTTTTCCCTTCAGTATGGCATTTTGTATGATATATGCTACTCTGCTAAGCTAATTGTGATAAGTCATGCTGCTAGATCCAGTACAAATGTCCCTTTTTCAAGGTTTCTCTTGTGCTTAACGTATCTTTCACTTTCTCAGCATGCAGGTTCTGTTTTCCTAATTGATCTATTTGTATGACAATTTGATAATGTAAACCATGTTGCCATTTCCCTAGGACACAAAAATACAGCCTTTTCTGGGTGATACCTGAGAACAGTTTTGAATATCTATCACATGGATGATGTAAAGTGCCTAGGTTTTAAGTGCCCTAGAGTGTCTCAGCATTGTAACTGGAAGTATTCAAACAATATTTTCTTCCCTTAGCCCTTGCTCATAATCCTTTGGCAACACTAAGTAACTGAAGAGAGAACAAACTCTTCTGAGCTGAGGAACCTCTCAAGTCCCAAATTACACTAAGCGAGGCCATTCCTGCAGTACTCCGCAACTCCAGAAAAGTAATTGGAATCTTTCAGTGAAAAAGGAATCCTCAAAGACATTTTCCTAGCTACTTTCACATCTGGATTTAGACTCACACCTCTCAGAGAGCAGGCAAAACCTACCAGATGGAAACACTGTCTCCTGAAAAATAAATTAAATTGGGGGTACATGAGCCTAAATCATCGGAGGTGCATGTAAAGCGTGACTGATTACAGAGTACTATGCAATGCTGTGGGGGAGAAAAAGATAGGGTTGTATACTCAAAAAAGGATAGCTGAGCAGACTTAGTGGAGCAGTCTTTCCTCTGTACACAGCATTTTTAGGGGTACTGTGAAAATGTGTCCTCAGCTAGAGGAGACTGTGGACAATCTAACAGGGGGAACAGCAGAACTTGCCTTCTATTTAGTGAAAAATTGGTTGAGAGGCAATCACTGGATTTATTAACTTTTCACTGGATTTAGTTACTTCTCTGGAGAAGGCAATTCTAGTAGCTGGGTGGGAGTCATAGAGAAGGGCTCAGTCTTGACCTACACCAAATGAAGCATTACATCTGAATGCCGAACTTAGAAGAGCTCATCTATAAATAACAAAATGTAGTTTTGTAGCAATGATTTTAAAATCAGATTAGGCAATTTCTAACTACACACAGGGAATGAAGACTACTTGACTAATTCTACAGATTGCTAGCACTTCAGGAGATCATCAAGCTAGAAAAATACCACAAAGCACAGACAAATTCCCTAGTCATTCCATCTCTGCTGAGGCCACACAGACAAGAAACTGGGCATTCCCAGTAACACTTGCAGCCCTGTGTTAAGACAGCAATGACAAATGAACAGTTTTTCGTCTTCAAGGTCAGTAAAACTTTCCTCTAGGGCAGAACTGGACACTGCTGCTATGTTGTACAGATGACCCTCACGGTTTGATCCTTGCCCATTATGCCAGGTTCATATGCTCAGAGGCTAAGGTGGCTTCTCCCTAATTCAGAGCATCAGGGACTCTGGGATTTTACTGCTATAAAAGAGTACCGCACCTCTTTGTTATCTAGTATTGTGAAGGTCTTGGACACTTGAGGTAGCTCTGTTTCAGCTGATTTCTGTCTGAAGCACTTAACAGTTAGGTCTCAAGGGGGCTGAAATGTTTTAATTGAGTAAAGTTGCTGGATTTACTTACAGGGGAGAAATGTAATGGCCTGTGATACAAAAGAGGTGACCTTCAGCTCTGATTTTAAATCCTGTTAAAAATTCCTATGCATAGATATTGCTGAGGGAAGGTTTTGGCACAATATGCATTTAATTTAAGAGTCTTGTTTATTCCAATTGTGCAGAGGTGTTCTAGCATATATGAAGAGTTAAATCCAGAGGAAGTCATTTTAACCACAGATCAAGATGAAAAGCCAAGTTACATTATAAAGATACTTAAGCAAATGCACCATATTTAATCTACTCTCATCTTAAAGCAACTTCCAATTTTCACTTCTACTTACATTTCTAATGCAGTGGTATTTATTACCTATTGCCTACCTTACCAAATGAGCAACAATCTCTAGAGATATCTTCTCTCTGATTAGAAAACTCTCGCTGCAAAATAATAGATTTATGAAATATACATGAAGAAACTTTTATTAAAATTACATTAATAGCCAAATTCTGCACACAATTACACTTGACCATTGTGAAATCAATGAATTGCACCAGGATAATAGAGAACAGAATTTGCCCCGACTGAATAATTTTAGCTGATTAGAAACAATGAAATGAGATATTAATGTTGACACTCCCTGTTTGAAATACTCTCATTCTGTGGACTCAGGATTGATGATTTAGGGCTCTGCGTGGAAGAACAAAGCCACTCTGCTAGCCAGCCCTGACAGCAAGACCATATATACTCAGACAAATGGTCTCATATATAACACTACTTCTGGGAGGTAGAAAGAAGGAGGATCTTGCTCTCTCCTGCTTTGCACCAGGTCACAATTAATATTCCCTCACTGTAGCTGATAATACATGCCTGAGTAAGCTTTAAACCTGCTAGCTCAGGTGTTGAGAGCAATAGAGCTCCAGCAGCATAGAGTTCAATAGAGGCTAAGCACCCAAATATTTACTCAGCCTTGCTCTGTCACTAGCTAGCTGTGGTACCTCTTTTAGTTTAGCTACAATATGAGACTGGCTGCAATCCAGCCAGTGGGTTTATTACCTTCAAGGCAGAGTGGGGTTTATTAGCCTGGGCAGAGCTCTGTGCTGATGTAATATATGTAATGCTGTATAGATAGGGAAGTAAAGTGGCTTTAATTCTTCTGGTCTGCAAGCCAGCTCATGGATCTGCACCGTGTTTTATACTCTGAGGGAATTATATTCCTGGGGGTGTGTGTGGAAATTTGGGGCTAATGACTGATGAATTTAGTTAGGGCTTTGTTGCCAGTGTTCAGACTTTCACGCAGAGGATCAAAATGGCGTCCACAAGAGATGCAACCTTAGACAAGGACTCCGAAAGCATGTGCTGTGCCCTTTTCCTGTGCCGGGTGGGGCAAAGGTGGGCTCAGCCCTCCATCCCCCTTCTGTTTGGAACCAGAGGGTTACATCGAAGGAGGGTTTCTGAACTGCGTGAGCCCTTCTCAGCTCTCGAAGCTGTGAGATCCCCATGTCTTTTAAATACATCCCGGGGGGGTTTGCATACCTCCTTTGGATGGACTACCTCCCACCTGGAACAAACAGACCTCATCAGGCTCTGCTCTGCCTCATTCATACCACGTCATCCCTGACGTTCCCGTACAAGCGCTGGTGACGAGGTGCAGAACACAAACCGCTATAATTAAAAGGCAGTGTTTATAAAGCTGTGTTGCTCGCAACTTCAGAGGTGTTAAATGTCTGATTCCAAATCAGAGTGAGCTGTCCTACTGAAGGATAAATACAACAGTAAAAAAGAGCTAAAACCTGAAAACTGCTAAGAAAAAGGAAAGTGTTTGGGAACACTGACAGGCTGGGAAGACCCACAAGGAAGTAAATTAATTGCACCTTGAAAAATGCAGGCTGTTCTTCTGACTAATGTATTACAGATCTGGAGAGAGAAGGAACTGTAACGAGATACACCTCTCTTCTGTTTTATGTGGTCCTCCCAAGCACTCTGTCTAGGTCAAGGAAAAAACCTGTATTTTTACTGGAGGAATCTGGTTGTTCAGTCATTGAATTTGGCTCCAGTCACAGGAGCCCCAAGTAAGAACATTTGAACAATTCAAATGGGACTTGGGGGGTGCAAGACCCAGAGCCTGGCTTGGGAGCAGATGAGCCAAGGAGTTCAGTCCCTCTGAGCGAGACCCCTAGCAGGTGTGCCACTGAAGATACCCACAAACGGAACATTTGTCTCCATGGTAGGCTGGCAGAGAAGGTATATTCTCTAGATACCACACCAGGTATGCGACACAGAGTAGCAAGGAACTGGCTGGGGAACAGGACCCCTGCATCCCTCTCATTGTGTATGCTGAAAGCAGCAGCTGGATTAAGATGCCTCCTTCCCTCTGCAACTCTTCTTATCCTCGCTGAAATCACTGAGGCAATAATATGTTGGATGTCTGAGGACTTCAGAATGGATGCCCTAATATTTCTTTCTTTTGTTTTGCTATAATACGTGTGACCTTCAACTGCTTTCACACACTTTTCACTCTGTAGAGAAAATACCATGCTGAATGGCTTAACTGTGATATCAATACAAAACCGACCAACAAAAAGAGCGTTTTGGACAAAAGCAACAATGCGGGCAACGACATTCAGAAGTGTTAGAAGTAAATCTAACTGCACACAAAGCAGAGTTCAGCTAAGTGTCACTGCCAAAAACCATCTTCTGTTCTCTATGAAATGAAGTTGGAAAAGAGCTAAACTGAGCACTGAAACTCACTGAGGGCATAAAAAATAAGAAAACACAAAAAACACTGGGGGAAAGAGTATGTACCTGCTCTGGAGGACGGCAGCCACCTGTTTTGCATCTATGCATGTTTGTCAGGTGGGAAGAGGAAGGACCAGTCTTTCAGCTGGTGTAAAAGCATGCAGTAGTTTGCCTGTGCAGAATACCTGTGGCATGGCCTGAGCTTGATTCTCCCAGGCTACACTTTAGGAAGGAATCGGATAGTCTTTCATATGTGATTTTGAGTATACACCTGGATGGAAATGCTGTAATTCCCCCTCTTTGAAACACATATCAATAAAAAACCTGTCTGTTTTCATTTGCTTCTTTATCTTCACCAGCTCTTCTGTATTAGTTACGTTGTAGTTTGGATTTGGTTTAGTCCTGCACATCAGGGATGGAAAATGTTTCTTAGCTGTGCTGAAGGACTAGGGAAGACTGTTTTTCTGAAAGAGGTTATGCTGCGAGACACAAGTTACTTTCGGATGCAAGGGGCAATGCATAAGTTGCTGCTTCATTTGCATGCTAAGGAAGGTCTGAAAGCCTGATCGTTCAGCTCTTGGATCGCAGTAATATGCATGAGTGAGAAAGGAGGATAATAACCGGTAGAAGGAGGTGCTTTTATTAACATGTAAAAATGCTTTTGCATGTATTCTTCTAGATGAAAAATTTGGAGACAAATATTTGCTTTCCTTGTGAATGTGTGAGAAAATAAGCTTTTTTTCAGTATTTCAAGTATTAAAACCAGGAAGAATAAAATTTTTATTTTGATAGATGAAACCTGAAAATGTCCATGTGGGTTTGATAAAAGCCATAAAATGCTCCCACAGAATATACCATTTTCTTTCCAGCTGCAGCAAACGGGGACCTTGATATTTACCTCAAATTGATGCAGTGGCTCATGTTTAGAGCTTAGCCTTATGTCTGATTGTATGGCCTCTGCTCAGGCTTGCTTTTGAGTACACCAACCTCATTGACCTCTGCTGTGTACGCTATCGAGCATCAGTTTCGCGGTGCCATGTGCAACACTTCAGGTGAGATATTTGGCAGTCAGCCAGTCGCACCACCCTGCCCACCTTGCACAAATAAACACTTAAAAGAACTAGTCCTTGTCTGATGATAGGTTTTGTGTGTTTATTCTTTTGTTGGCTTTTATAAACAGAGAGGAATTCAGAAAGAATTTCAGGCTTGCAGGGAGAGGAACCATAAGATGTCCCATTCTGAGCAACCTTTATATATTTGAGGCAGAGGAGAAGATTGGTTACTCTTCTGGTCAGCTTCACCACTGCATGTTTTCCTTCCCCATATACAGGAAACATGTGATGAGGAAGGTATTTTCTTTATACAGAAAATGTGGGATCAAGGAGCAACAGACGGAAGAAGTAGCAAACATTCCAAAAATAAGCGTTCAAGAATAAGAAGGAATTAGAATACCTTGTTCATCTATAGTTTGCAGCAGGAAATGAATATTTATGTCTCAAATGTTATGTTAAAACATTCTTCCCTTAATATGTATTTATATACAACCTTCCACAAAAAGTCTGCCTTCAAAAGCAGCAGGCGCTGACATTCTGTCTTGCCAAAAACACAACATCTCATCAGATGCTCAGAAAGAATTTATATGAGACTTTGTGAAGTGCCTAACAAATAGCAGGCATTCTACTGAAGAAAGCATCGACATTTCAAGATGAAGAAGTAAATCTGTTCAGTGCTTTAGGAGTTTGAAGCGACTTTAGGAGTTTAAAGTGACTTCTTTAAAAAATGTAGACTCCCAGCCTAATGTTTCCCCTGGACCCCTCTGGCTAACAAATGGCTTGTTTATAACATTTCTAAATATAGATCCAGGTAACTCAGATTAAATCTCATTCAAAACCCACTTTATTTCTAAGCAAAAATAATAAAGATCTTATTGTTCTTTGTTGTATTTCTTTGTATGTAAAGAAAGCCTCTGAAAAATTCCTTATTAAAGTGAAAGTACTCATCATTTTCTTGTAATCTGAATATATAATCCTTTTTCCCAATAAAACAGAAAAAGTCTTTGAACACCTTTGTCTTTTCTGCATTATTATTGACAGCCCTACCTTATTAATTTAGAAAAAAAATAGCACCTCTGGCAGGATTCCTTACATTTGGATGTTTTTATTACCTACAACTGTAACATCCCTTGCTTTTTACTTGATTTTTGGTGGGTTTTTTTTTTGTTTTGTTTCCTTAATCAGTTTCCCAAACTTTCTAGCTTGCAAATTTATATCCATTTCTTTCACGTTGCCCTTCTTTTCATTACTTACCCCCCCACAGGCACGCACAAACACAGATCACAAATATATTTTATCTTTTGTAGGTGCTTTTGTTCTCTCTGCTAAAGTCAAGTTATTTTATAACTAACGTCACCTAATTTTTTTCAGCTGTGGGATGGTAGCTTTTTTGGCCATCAAATAAAATATTTAATCAGTTCTCCCAAATTATTCATACCTTTCTCCAGTTCTATCAGCCTATAGCTGTTTTCAACTTTATGAACCTGTCTCTTTTAAATCACCAGCCATATTTATTACTGATTTGAGGTTTTTTTCTGTCTACACATAATGAACATAATTAAGTCATGATAATTTGCTCCTAAAAAAAAAAATCTTTGGTTTTAGTTCTTAGATCAGTGCCCTTTTATCTGCCAAGATGAAATCAAATTTATCTTTCCATGACATTATTTTTTGAGTTAGGAAATTGTCAGGGTTGTTTTTTTGGTTTGGTTTTTTTTTTTTTTACACATTCCAAGGTAGTTTTTGTACTGACAGATCTCTGATATATATCACTCATGTTGAGATGTCAACTCCTCAGCTTTTTTTTACCTTATATAGGACAGGCAGTGTTTTTAAGGAGCTGTTGATGCTGTTCTGAAGTGTGATATGATGGTGGGAGCTGTCAATGACTTGTGCCCCACCTTACACTATACTGGCTAGAAAATTGATCCATAAACCTCCAAGATCACTTGCACAGGGCTTTGTCAGTGGCTTAGATGTGTATTTTGTGGAATTTGAGCAGGTATATAAAACAATACCCTTGTCCCTTCTGCTACAAACCCTGATCTGTGCTATAACTTGTTCCTTAGCGATGGATCCCTGCTGCCTCGAATCAGCAGTGGAGATGTATTCCAGATGTGTTTTTCTCAAATATCCTCCTGTATGTTATGTGAAGTCACTGTCTTTCTTTCCACTCTTCCTTCATCTGCCTGATTCTAAAGCACGCCAGGCAAATTTTTTATACACAAATTCTCACTGCAGAGTCTCATTCCCTTAGTAATCTGGGAGGGATTAGCTACTTGATGATTTCAAGCACTGATTCTGATCAGAGACCTGCTAGTCATGGCCAGATGGGTCTCACAGAGGCACAGACAAGCTGATCAGTAGGCCTGATAGGAGATCGAGAGACTGTCCCCACAGCCTTCCCAGAGGACAAAACTCAAATAGATAACGCACACATGCCCGTGCATGCAAATGCTCTCTGAACTCCCCTCCTGTGGCTGCACTACCTCTGAGCGCAGGGTCTGCAGCTAACCCTTCAGATGCTCCCATGCTAGCTGCTCTGTTTGCTGGGCTCAGCTGTTTCATTCAGCTTTTTGATTCTGAGTAAAGTTATTTCAATGGCTAAACAGAAGGAACGATGCATACAATGCCCTTCTGGATTATCCCAAGTTATGAACTGTGAGTGATGGTGCAAACAGTAATATACATGTATCACGCTGAAGTGAAGGATGGTCCCAGTGATCGCAACAGAGAGGCGGAGGATAAACAATCACCAGAAATAACCTTGCTGGCTGAAAGAAATGTCTGATTTCTGCTAAAGCCAAAAGTACAAAAGAACGTTTTCAAGTTTTCTGAAAGACAGACGGAAATGTCTTAGGGAACTTGACGCAAAGCAATTATGGATGCTCAAACACAACAAAGATTTTGAACATGAAAGGAGAATACTAAAAGGATTTTTATACTTGACAGTTCATTTCATTGTATTCTCTTTTTACATTAAATTATTAAAGAGAGATATATCAATGTGTGTATTTTCAGTCCCTTTTTGCCAGTTTAGCTTATTGGAAAAGTTTAACATTTCCCAACAAAGTATCTTCATAATATTTCACAAATGTTACAATTTGCCAAGTTTTTCCCTCAGCCTCTGACGGGCTACTCTTCCTCTCTCAAATGAAACTTCCTTCTTGATTTAATATAGTACTGACAGTGGGATACAGATCAGAAGGTGCTATTAGTCTTTGAAATATCTTTAAGCCCTCATCTGTATTATACCACTAAATACAACAGTACCATGATTTTCAGGATGTTTATTCCTCCAAGAGCTTTAATTGTAGATTAGAATAAAATAGACATCTAATTCCTGTATTGATGATTCTTTCCTGTTCCTGAAGGTAGTTAGAAACTTGGTGGAGCTTTGGGGGTTACAAATCAATTTTCACACTCCTTAATGATTAACACCCTTTGAAGTTCTTGTAGATCACTTGATGTAATAGTAGATCACAGCCATTGTGAAGTATTCCCATGGGCCACTGCTATAATGTACTCTCAGGGACCCCTTGAGAAAAAGCAAGTCATTCTACCTCAGGGTAAGTGTCTAAGTTAAGAACACTAACTTTTACCTGGAAATACCCATCTCTCTCCATTGAATGTAGAAGCAGCTTGGAGACTAGCTCAGCCAACAGCTAAACATTTGGATTTCTAAAATTAGGTGAGATAAATCCCACTGCAGGATCTCAAGCTTGCTGCACAGTCAATGAAGAGGCAGGAGACAAGAGCCTGAGTTAGGAGTCTGTGTCTCTCTGTCAGCTGCGTAGAGACTTCACAAGTCTCACTTAAGCATCTACATGAGGCAGTGTAATTTAAATGCTCAGAGTGGGATACCTATGTGTTCAAAGCATTTACGCACTCTATGCGGGCTCACAAAGAGGTTTACAATGGCACACTGTGCTGAAGTTACTCAATTCTCCAGGAATTTCAGTTTGCCATGTGCTTACAGGACAGGTTAGCTATATATATGTACAGAGTCACAACAGAGTTAAAGTCAACTCAAGTTGTCATGTGACACTATTGGTGGAATGATTATCGGCTCTTCCCCACTCTTTGAGTTATTATCTCTGCCTAAATGCAGATTATGTTCAGGAAACAGAACTTTTATTTGACTCAGAGGTGCTGTGTACTTTCCTGGCACTATGAGGATATGCAAGGACTTGCATGCAGCTAAAATATGTTGATACCACTAACTGATATTTTAAATTCTCTGTAGGAAGTCTGCACGTGACTCCTCAGAGGCGCTCCCATCCTTGTCACATGAATCTTCACTGTTAACATGGCTCTAAGCAAGAACAAAAAAAGACCTTGCTTTGAATTTACGTTTTCTCCTCCTACCATCCTGGCCAGCTTCAGCATTTATTTATGGCTGGACAAAACCTTGGAGTACTGGAGCTGGTGAGCTATCAGGAAGTGCTGGAAAAGCTGGCCATTATGGTAACTCACAACTTGATGTCTGCTCCCTGTGGGCTGTTGCTCACCGAAGAAATTTTGTGTGGGATGTGTACTATTTGCAGGAACCATATCATCGAGGGGAAAAAGGAAGATTGCAAGACCCGAGTTAAAATCTCTCTAACTGCATTTACAAAGGTCTTTTTCTAGTTTCACTAGGAATTAATTGCAGTGCTACAGTAATCAGGATCTGTTTGGTTTGTTGTTTAGCTGTTTTAAAATTTTTTTTTCTTAAGCACACCATTTTCAAATGACTACCATTTATGTGTGCTCCCTTCTCAGTGAAGGGAACTGCTGCAGCAACATAGGTGAACACATCTCACTGTGGGAAGTGTGTTGAATTAGGGTATTAGAGGGGAAATATGTGATGTACATTATTGCTGATCTTGGATTCTGTCACCATTCTTTGCTCAGAATAATCTGAAGTGCTGATGAAAATAAGGGTGCACAAGGGAAGAGCTAATAAATGATGTCTCTTGGAGAGTAAGATTCAGGTAGAATCACACTTTCTGTGGCTGTCACTTTAGTAATCTTAAAGCATTTCATTTTTCTAAAACTAAATGTGTGAATTATTATAAGTATCACAGCTAACTGCAAGGGGTGGCCTGTTCTCACCTGCTCCTTTTCCTTTTCTGAGGGTGGGGACTCCACAACCTCTCTGGATACCTGTGCCAGTATTTGACCATCCTCACAACAAATATGTTTTTTCTTTGATTCAGATGGACTTTCCTGTATTTCAGTTTGTGCTCATTCCCTCTTGTCCTTTCACTGGGATGACAAGAACCTGTCTCTGTATTCTTTATACCTTCCTTCAGGTATTTTTATGCATTGATAAGATCCACCCAGAGTTTTCCTTTCTTCAGGTTGAACAGTCTCATCTCTCTCAACCTCTCCTTGAATCAGATGCTCCAGGCCCATAGTCATCTTTGTGACCTTTTGCTGGACTTTCTCCCGTATGTCCATGTTTTGCTTGTACTGGGGCTCCCAGGACTGGATCTAGATAGCATTCTTTGTTGCAAGGGCACGTTGCTGACTCATGATCTCCTTGCCTTAGACCTAGGTTCTTTTCTGTAGAGATGCTTTCCAGCCATTCATGCCCTGGTGCATAGCATTATTCCATTATTCCATTCCAGGTACAAGAATTGGCACTTGTCACTGCTGAACTTCACAAGGTTCTTGTTGGCACATTTTTCCAGCTCACTGAAGTTCCTTTGAATGGCTTTACAGCCATTTGGTCCATCAACCACTCCTAGGTTGATACACAGTTTTGGGACCAGTATTGATCCCTGGGACACACCACTGTTGATTTTTTTCTAGGTGGAGTTTGTGCCAGTCACCACAGGACTTTGAAACAGGTAGTTCAGCAAGTTTTCAGTCTACCTCACTGTCCACTTATCTAGCCTGTGCTTCATTAGTTTATCAGTGATGGTATTATGAAAAGCAGTCTTGAATGCCTTGCTAAAATCAAGATAAATGGCATTGCTGCTCTCGCCTCATCTACCAAATTAGTAATTTCTATGTAGAAGACTATCAGGTTGGTAAGAAAGTAAATACCCTTCATTACTCCAAATCACCTTCATATTTTTGGAAATGGTTTCTCGGATTATTTGCTCCATCACCTTCCCAAGAATTAAGTTAAGGCTGACTGGCCTGCAGCTCCCTGGATCCTCCTTTTGCCCTTCTTGAAGTGACATTTGCTTTCTTCCACGCCCAGGCCTCAGGAACCTCCCCCAGTCACAATGACCTTTCAAACACAATTCAGAGTGCCCTTGCAGTAAGATATCCAGGCCAACTACCTGAGCACTAGTAGATGCATGTCTTTAGGTGTTGTGGACTTGTGTATGCTCACTTTGTTTAAATATTCCCTAACCTAATCCTGTTACACCAAGGGTAAGTTTACCTTGTTCCAGAATTTCCCATTGGTCACAAAGTCTTTGGATTGCTGAGGATGAATCTTGCTAGTAAAGGCTGAGCCAAAGAAGACACTGAATACCTTGGTCTTTTCTACATTGCTTGGCAACAGATCACCTGCCCTGTTCAGCTTTAGGCCTGCATTTTCTCCACCTTTCTTTTTTTCTGCTAAAATACCTGCTGAAGCCTTTTTTGCTGCCCTTCTTGGCCCTTGCCATATTCAGATCTAGATGGGATTTGACTTTCACTGCCTCATCTTTAGAGACTGTGTCTCTAAATTCCTACTGGGTCACCTGCCCCTGCAGGGCAGGTGTGTTTCCTTTATATGACCGAATTTTGTCAAGGGCTCCTACTGCTTTTACTTGGTATTGTGCTCATCACTATTGACCATTATTGCACTTGGAGGAAACAACACCCAAAAAACAGGCAGCTCTTCTGGATTCCTCTTCTCTCCAGTACGGTCTTCCATGGGATTTGTCCAAGTGGACAGGCAAAAGTGTTCTCTTCTAAATTTCAGTATTATGACACTGATACTTATCTTCCCTCATTTCAGCATCCTCATCTCACAATTACTGCAGAAAAATCTGGTCCTGGCCTTTATATCACCAACCAGTCCTTCTTTGTAACAATAGGTCCAACAGAGCATTTCCCCCTTCCCTTCCCTTCCCTTCCCTTCCCTTCCCTTCCCTTCCCTTCCCTTCCCTTCCCTTCCCTTCCCTTCCCTTCCGCAGAGCTGCAATATTTAATCCAATGAAGAATGCTGTTTTGTTGCTTAGCTTACATTACTCAATTTTTTTTACAAATTAAATGAACAATGGAGCTATTTGGTCCAAGGAATTTTCCAAATGAGTTTTTCCTAAGCAGACTTGAGTACCCAGGGGCTATGAGCACAGACTTTTTACATACTGATTGGTGTATTAATCCATATTTACTATTATTATTTTATGAATTTTGAAATCTGTGGTTGTATCTCATTCAGATAAATCTTCAACTGAAATGAATGGAAGTTTAGCCTGTGTAACAAATGGGTAATAAATGAATAAGACCTTCAGGATCTGGCATGCTAATGATTATAATTTAACACTACTATAGCTCTTTCCATCTTCAAAGTGCTTCACGAACATTAACTATTCTAATTAATTTCATTTAGAGATGTTCCTGCTGTATCTTTTCTTCTGCTGAACACCGTAGTACACTTACTGCTGTATTGTAATTCAAAGGTTGTTATGGTAAAGATTTTGACAAGAACAGAGAATCCCTTGTGAAAATTTGCAATTGTGCTAATTACATCAGAGATCAGATGTCAAGATTATCCTTGAAAAGGATCCTAGTACATACCATAGGTATGCCAAATCTCTAAGTAGAAGAGCTAGGTTTGGTCAATCCACCACTTCTCTGGCATGTATCTGCTCTAAGGGTAAACAGATTCAATAACTTCCAAATTGATTGAAACCCATGTTAATGTTCAGTCTCAGACTGAGAAAACGCAGATGAGGAAACAAAGAGCCCATGTAACTATCCTATCACTACCAGTCAACTTGTCAAAGGCAGATAAAGTAGGACAGAAGAATGACATATGATTGTAAGACAGAGAGGCATCTGTGTTTCATAATTTTCCTATCCTGAGATGCATTATTCAAAGTGTTATCTTGTTAGTCTATCTTTCTGGGAGTTACAAAAGACAGTTTAATAGATGCATATCAGTCATTTGACAGATTGGTCCAACTTCCTCACCATGGGGAACTGGCTGTCAGTTTTCGGACGTCTCTTTGCAGACCTCTTGTGTGTGGTGGGGGTAGACTGTGAGTGTAACTGCCAGGCCACCCAAGGGTGCAATAGATGTCCTTCTGTTGAGCCTTTCTGGCTGTCTGAACAGCTTGTATTGCTGTTTTTGCCGGCAAAGCTGTAAGGAATCACCTCTTGAAGCTGGGCAACCAGCATGCAGACTCTATAAGTGCTTGCACCAGGACCCAATGGAAGTGTCCATGAGGAGGTACCCACCAGTCTTTGAGTAACCACATCAACATCTTGTGTGTAGAAAATGTCATTTGAGTGTCTAACTGGAGCATCTTGAGAGATCAGTACAGTTTTTCAGGTACAGCCAGTGAAAGTGAGCTCAAAATACACTTTTTCTTTTAGGTATTGAGGAGGATATGACAAGATGGTAAACATCCCCAGTCTGTGTGACATATCCAGAACATTCACCAACAGGCAAGGACTTTGAGCTATGGCAACATTACTAGCGGAAGGAAGACCAGACCCCAAGGTCAACCGACACTGCTTCTTCAATTGAAGAGTTACTTCAACATGGCTTAGCATTAATGCTGTTCATAGGCTCCTTGGAAAGTCTTTGTTGGAGGGCTACCTAATGGAACAAATGGACCAACTAACAATTTGGGGCTGATGACAGAGCCAGCGCTCAGTCTCCACCCCAGATATCTCATCTGTAACAGTTACAGCTGAATCCTAATGAATAAACCCTTCTCTTTCTACCAAGCCCAAATATTTCCCTAGAAATTGAGAACAATGTTCCAAGCTGGAGGATGACTTGAGCCTTTGAGAGAAATCACAGCTCCGTTCTACACTGATTTATTGTGGAGACATCTGTTTCTATAGTAGTGGCATATATCTGAAATGACCAGTTAAATATTTTTCTATGAACCAATGGACATCTGATATTTAGTAGCATACAGCTCTGGTTCACGGGGACTCCAGCAACAGCTTTTCTGATTTCTCTTTGGAAGATGTAGGGAGAATCACCCAGCTATTGCTATAAGAAAAGAATCGGACTTTAATATAATTTTTAATCATACAGTGATATATAATAGACTATTCAATTCCTGAAATGGCCAATTCAAAATAAGGAATAATTAATGATTGATTTTCATTATGAAATGATAGATGTTTCCAGAACATCTCCTACAGAATTTTACTATATTTCTAGAGAATCCTATTATTTTAACTGCTGTTCCGTTTTTCCCCCCCTCATCACTGTTAAACTCCTTAACTAGTGGTGGCCACTGTGGCTGAGGAACTTATAGTCCTGCATTTGGGACCTGAATAATACTTTGTTTGTTTGCAATTTAACATTACAGTGGATTTATCCTTTTTCAATTATTGATACTTAACAGTATCAATTGTAGAATATGAATAAATTCCAGTTGGTGATGTTATATAAAATTCTTAACTACATCTACCCTTTCTCCTGAGTTCATTGATGCTTCTGAAGTGTGATTATTGAAGTGTGGTTTTAGCCAGCAGTATGTACCCCTTCTGCACTGCTACACAATTTTTTCCAATGAGCCCTGTCACAGTTAAAGACAATATGACAGTATGGGGACTGATTTTTAGTCACAGATACATGCATTTTTATGAATTGCATGACTTCCCTTCTTCATGGGAGCAATGAATGGGCTGGGACAAACTCCAGATGGGCCATGCAATGGCACCAGCTGTGTGGTACATGGCCCTGGCATCCCCAGGGTTCCCCAGAAGTCTCTCAGGTTCTTCCCTCTGAGGTCTGTGCCCCTGGAGTCTCTCTGTAAATTCTTTATTTTCCCTAGTTACAGGACTGGATAAAAAATACCTCTCTCCTGACTCATTCCTACAAATCCCACTGTCTTTTTCTGACTAGCTCTGGACACTGTTGGTACTCAGAATCCAGTCCTGTTGGTACTATTTGAGACACTTCCACAAAAGTTTCAATATTCTTATTTTCAACATGTTGTTTGCACAGCTTGGCTTTTTATTTTTTTGAGCACACAAAAGATATTCAAGGTTCTTTTTTGGTTTTTTTTTTCTGAACAAGGGATCCATCTACTTCTGAAACAGAAAGTCAGTTAAAGATCATGAGTTTTTGCCAGCAGCTGTGCTACCTACCCAACTCATGCTAATGGCTGCAAGTCCTCAGAACAAGACTTGCTGTTGCCAACAAGTCTCTGACAAAACGCAATAGAAAACTGGAACTCAGGACTGGAAGCTGAGAAAGTACAGCACAAATAGAGAAAAAGGTTCCAAAGGCTAGAATCCACCTGGATGTTTTGGGCATTCCATGATACTGGGGGAATTTTTGCTGAGAGCTCAGATTCCATACTGTTGTGTAGAGTGACTTTAATGCAATGAGTTTGATCTATGTTAGTATTTTCCACGCTCTGCTCAATTTGCTTGCACCAAGAATTTATCCTTAGTTCCTTAAGGGTTCTTCTCAAGGCCTACAGAGCATCTTGAGTGAAGAAAGCACCATCCCCAGAGATCAATCAGTCCAACTTTATTAGCACTAAGTGCAGTTCCCATCATTGCCCCTTCAGATGATTGGCATTTTAATGTTTCACCCTGATTCCTCTGAAGCTGTGATTTAGCACATAGAAAATATAGTGCAAAATTATGTTAAAACAGTAATAAAAGCTGTTTACTGTGCTTAATTGTCATAAGTCATTCTATTAAACTGTTGAGGAATATTAATAAGGGATATGATAATATCACTCTATAAAATTCATGTACATTTTTTAGCAGTTGTAAAATGTGTTATAATTATTTAATAGCTTTGCAACTGGTTGTGTTTGATTATTAATTGCTGTGGGTAAGGAACTGTGCTGTTATTTCAACTGTCTGGAAAAGACAGAGCAACCTCAGTGTGGTCTGACAATTACCCACAAAAAGGATCAGGTGGGAAAAAAAGTCTTACTATTTTTTTCCCCACAAAGGGAACGTAAGGCAAAGGTAGTCTACATCTTCCAAATGTGCTTGTTTATTTTGTCTCCAGAAACGTGGATTAGATTATGAAAATGCTCTCTATTGAGGGACTGCATCTAAAAACACCCTTCAAAAACAGCAGAAAGTGTTTTTGTAATCCTCATTACCTGCCAGCTATTTGCAAGCTTTGTGTAGGAGAGAAGAAATGGGTGGAATAGTATTGGTCATGACCTATGAATCACATTTTCTGAAGTATTTAGACAGGTGCTTAGTTGTGAAGTCCCACCATGAGCAGTGAAGTTCCCTGTTTTTACATCCTGCAAATAAAAAAGACACCAGTACTTCCAAGGAGACCTGGGAATAATTCATACGTCAAAACTTGCAACCTGAAAACCCCCTGCTCATCTCTCATCCAAACCTTGAAAAGCCATACAAGCTGCCTCTAGATGTACCTCAGATTTTAACCTTTAAACTTCCTGAGAGGAGTATGTTTTACTTCTGTGCCAGTCCAGAAGAGCTCAGCCTGGAGAGGATGGATGAAAAGTGCTTAGTTCTCACCTAAGTACACAGAGTCTTTCCTCACACCAAGGGGCTCTGCCTGATCAGGCAGGCTTAGAAACTGCTTATGGCATGCCTAAGAGACATTCATGACAAGAGTAGAGCAGTGGCTGCTGCTTTCTTTGAAAATGTGCACAGAAGAGCCTCATGTCTGAGCATTCATCCAGCTACAGGAGGCACAGATTCAACTCCTCCAGCTGAAGCAGTTGAAGCCCACCTTCTTCCTCCCACCCCTGAAAGAATGACAGATGTTCTCAGAATCATCTTACCCCTGCACTTAGATATGACCAAAAGCCCACTGAAGATACCAAAGTCTCATTCTGAGTGTAGGGCTGAAAGTTTAAACCAATAATAAATAAAGGTAGAGGGATGCTTGATAATTGCATGGGCTGTTTACTCGTGCTTTGGTGCCTAATTAATTTTGACAGCCCATTTAAAACAGTTGAAGAACTGCCTGTAGGGAAGGTCATTCCTCTTGCAGTGCCACCTTACTGCAGGTGCTTTTGATTTCAAGTTCTTTCTGCCAAGTTAAGGCGACTTTCTGAAGTGGGTAATTCAGTCACAGGCTCATGGCTCCATCTTCACATGTTGGAAAAACTGAGATTCAGGACATAAAACCACTTTGGGGTAGACAAGTATTGGCATGCATTTTGGGGAGGAAAGGACTATTTAGGAATAATGGGCTCCCTGCTTCTTTTTTCTGTGAGACCTAATGCATAATGGATGGGCAAATGGATGTATCTGTGTTTCCCTCATCTGTCTGGGTGGTTTGTGTTTTTTGAGTAAGTGTGAAGATCACCTAGTATGCAATGGTGTGTATTTTAGCTTGATACTTAGTATCAGATAATTAAATAAAATAAGCAATACCAGGTTATTGAATAAAAATCTGGCAGTAAACAGCCTAAACCCCAACTCTACCTCTTTACTTCTAGCCCTGCCACCAGCTACACCTTAGAAGGGTTAAAGTCTCTAACAATATGAACAACATGAACAATCAGTTCGTTCTTGCTTCCAGGGCTTTTTCTGAAAGGAATAAATTTTTCATTCCACTTGCTACCTGACCAAAGCCAGTGATGAACCTCAGAACAAAATTTGACCAAAGAAATAAAAGATGAATCAAGGAAAAAGAAGAGGCTAAAGTCATTCTTTGTCCACCATCATCAGGGACATTCCTTTGTAAGACACTTTTCTGGGCTACTATTTCTGTAGTTGATCCTGGCACTGTCTCCTCTGCTTGCCTGCCAGCTCAGCTGCGATTCAGTCCTGTAAACCAAAACCGAGACTTTAAAGCAGCTGATAGAGCCCTTTGTAACAGGAGAGGGAGCTCTCACAACACCGATGGAAAATTTTTGAGGGTGCTCTTTACCCAAGGCAAGCAGAGGACAGAAACCTGTCTTTGTTTTTGTGGAGGAGGTACATACACATGTCCCTAAATTGGCTTATGGGAGGCACTGACAGTTTAGGTTGCCTACTCTACAAAAAAGACTTGGAATTTGAACATATTTAGGAATGACAGGTATACACATAAACTAAATCTGCAAATTAGCTGGCCTGTGTCTATGTTGTAACTCGTAGGCAAGTGTCCACACATGAAAGGAGAAATCCCATGACTTTCCTCCTGGGGTCAGTTAAGCTGCTCCAGTGCTGCTGGTCACCACACCAGAATGTGACACACAGCACGTGAGTGTCCCAGGTGAGGTCCAAGAGGACAGTGAAACACAAATGAACCCCTTAGCTCACTGGCCTTGTTTTGGGAAAACTTACTGAGAGGATACTAGCAGAAGTGTTGCTTGTTTCCCCTCATACTCTCATTTCCACCAAAGCCTCCACCAGAAGGCTCTTTTTGCCTTTCCAGGGTTATGTCCTGTGTGCTTACACAGGTAGAGAATTAACCTAAATAGTTAATGGATGTTTCCAATGAATTAATATATTCAAATCCCCCTTCCCTTTTTTTTAGGAAATATGAAGAGAGTTCCTTTTTGATTTTAGGAGAACTTATGTTAATCTCCTTTTAATTTCTAGAAATTTCCAAGAAAACAACAGACTCACAGCCATTCCTGGTCCATGTTGCGCTTTCAACCACTGACAGAAACTTTTCTGCAATCAGAAACCTCTGTGTTCTTAAAATATGTGTCAGTTATGAGGTAGCTTTGGTTTGCAATAAATGCAGTACCTTTGCTTTATTGAGGAACAGTATTTTTATTGATGTTTAATATTTTTGAGAATATAGACTAGTTGGAATCAACATCTAGCTCTTAGAAATTGTCAATCTTTCTGTAAAATCTTTATTTGCTAGAGATATAGGCTGAAGCACCTAAGTGCTTTGGTAGCCTGTAAGAAAACAGATGTGTACCTCCCTGTTCTTTGCCTACATACCTTCTACAGAAATTTTCTTGTGCAATACAGACACTATTCCTTTTTGCTTTTTATTTGTATGCTCAAATGAAAAAGACAGTGGTGACAGCACAGCTACAGGGAAATGAAAACATAAAAATAATGTGTAAGAACTGATCCTGCTCTCCTTTGTGGTGATGTAAATACTGAGCATCTCCGTTTGCTACAATGAGCAGACTACTGATTTAGGCCATAAGCTTGCACCGAAATCAGTGCAAGTTGAAGGCTGTGCCAAAGGACATCATTATTAGTGTCAATGTGGCTCTCCTTGGATATAAAGGTTTTTTTCATGAGGAATCTCTGTATAATTTCCAGAGGCCAAGGAATGTGTCACTAGAAAAAGAATGAAGCTGAACCACTCCAAATGCTAATTTGAAACTAACCCTTTTCACTTGTCTTCCTAGATGACAGGAATAGCAGTGAGTCATAATCTGTCATAAATCTGAGGAATGTCAAATGAAGTCAGAGGAATTCTTCAAATGGAGATGAAGAGCAGAAACTTTATGTGCATTTACAGAGTACATAGAAACGTGATGATAATGTTATATGACCTGATGAAGCACAGAACCACTTTTAAACAGGAACCCAAAGCAACAGAACATCACTGTTGTGAGTAAAAGTAATTCTCAGATAGCTTTGATTAGGTCACCACTTTTCCAGCAGACAGAAAATTCATTAAGGGATGCGGTTCTCATTGCCCCGATGACACTGTCAACTTGTGAAACTGTTTTGGCTCGGGAAAATGATGCAAAATTAAAAATGAGTCATTCTCATTTAGCCGTGGTGCAGGAATCAGAGCAGTTGGTTGAAACATGGAAATGTTATCAGTTCCTTCTTCTATCAGAAAGGTTTGAATCCTTATCAGAAGACCTTAAATGCCGCTCCAGTAGGGACTTCCTGATGCTCTCTCAACCTGTAAAAATAATTAAATACATGCTGGAGAAGGGATTGGAATCTGTTTCCTGTACTGGTGAGCTGCTTGCTAGCTGGAGATCTAGACTCATTACTTTGCTATTTCTCTCAGTATTTGTATGTGGTATATGAAGTAGAAGAGCACCAATAAGAGAGAAAGAGGAAACCTTGTTTCAAATAACACTTCATCCTAGCAGTCAAGGACTTCTGCGTGGAAAAGCCTGATTCAGATCTCCTCTCTACTTCAGGAGGAGGTTCTCAATCAAGGAGAGATCCTCATTGCTGGGTACTGCAGATGGAACTCAGCCCTCTGTAAAATGCGTCACCAGTTATTTGATATAACTAACAGGAAAGGAGAGGAAGATGATCACCTGAGGGGAGTGGGCCTGGGGTCCCCTACTCCAGAGTATGATTACTTGGCACTGCAAGGACAACAAGGCAGCCCAGTCTTGTGGATGGTAGATTATGGTATTTCTAGTCCACTTAGAAGGGAGCTGGATCTGAATCACCATCACACTTGACCTATGGTGAGAGAACTTAAGTTCTGGGTGAGATGGAGATGACGATATTTTCTGATCCTTTTCTAAATGTAGGTCACCATCACCTTTGTTTTTTACAAGCTCTGGGAATGAGCAGATTGGTGTCAATGAAAGGATGATTTGGGAAGAAAATACAAAATGTTTAAAGTTTGTTTCTTCTGGAATATTCTTTCCTATTCTTCAATTTGCCAGGCAAATATAAAACCCAGTGATTTCTGTGGCTTTAGCTTTGACTAGGTGTTACAATTCTTCCGCACAGACTCTCCTAGAAAAGGGAGTTTAGCCTGTTACCTTGTCGTAAAACTGATGTCTGATCTTAAAGTAGAGAACAGAGCAACAAAAATGATTGAGGAACTGAGAAAGTAAAATGTAGAGCAGGTGAAAGATTAGAATTTATGTAGTCTTAAAGCTGATTGTTAAAAGGGAATTTATTGAACCTTATAAAAACCTCAATTGCATGCATAATGTCCCTGTAGTTTACCGTTTCCTTTAATATAAACTAAAGAATTATAAATATGGAACAGATGGTAAGAAACACATTTTCCATACCAAGAATCATAAGTGCATCTTCCTGCAGAAAGGTTCCTAGAGGGAGTAAAAAAATCCTAACCTGTATTTTATCTGTGTGGAAAATACAGGTGGGAAGTTTTGATCAGTGAAGTTTCTCTTAATTTCAGAACTGCAAAAAGCCACTTCTGCTTACTAGGTCATTTGGTGACATAGAAGTATTTTGTTTTGGAAGAAGTAAGTAATTGTTCTACAATTGTTGCAATTCTGGACTGCGGTGAATGGTGAGAAGCCAGGAGAAAGGGAAAAGATGCTCAGCAAAATCCAATGTGCAGTCTTTTGATAGACAGTCTTTTCTGTTTCTCTTGCATATTTATATTTTTATATTAAATAATATTTTTGTAATTTCTCTTCTAGCATGTCTGAAGTCCCTTTCCAGCTGCCCCCTAGGACTTGTGTATTTGCAGATCCTATTAGTATTCCTGGGATGGCATTTTCCACACATGGGAAGTCCCCTGTCTGTCTATACCTCCCATTCAAAATTTTGTTCACACATATTTCTGGGGAAATTCACTGAAGAATTCTGCTTATTGATAAACTTTACCATGGGGTCTTAGAGTGTGAAAATAGGAAGAACTTTTGGGGAAGAACCTAAAGATCTGCAAGATGAAAAGTTACTCTTAAACTACTGCATAGCCTGTGAAGCTAGATAAGTACCTCTTAAGGTTGTCTTAGTCCACTTCTGAATTAAATTCTTCTCTGGAGGTATCTTTCTCTCTCCCTTTATCATTATGTAGCCCCATGGCACAAAAAATTTGTCAAGAAGCCAAATCTTGAGCTCATTTACACTGAAATTATATCAGATTTATGTTATTGTAACCAAAAAGTGAAATTGTGACAATCAATATATTATTTCCAGATGAAGTTTTAATTTAAATCCACTTCCTGATATGTCAGGGTGAATCAGGAAGCTTTTGATAGTGATTCTGGTGGCATTATGATGGATTCCTAATGGTTTACCTGAGACAGATTTAAGCCTGTGTCTTGGAAACTTGTGTTGTATTTGTATTGAAAATAATGAAGGATGAAGAAGTATACCTGGAAGTCATATCCATGTTGGGGATTGAATGACCAAGTAATTAGGCTTGGATATCACATTTCCCTTTAATTAAACCATTCTTTACTGACTGATTTCTTCTGTATTGTTACTAGCATTGGATTATTTCCCAGAAGCTTTCTTTATAGACTAGTTTGCCCTGTGCTAGACACTCTAGAAGCACAGAACAGATTCTGCAGGAGAGTGGGAGAGGGACTGGACACCAGAGAGTGTACTGATAGGACAAGGCGTAATGGCTTTAAGATGAAAGAAGGTAGGTTTAGATTAGATTTTAGGAAGGAATTAATTACTATGAGGGTGTTGATGCACTGGCACATTTTGCCCAGAGAGGCTGTTGAAGGCCCATCCCTGGAAGTGTTTAAGACCAGGTGAGATGGGGCTTTGGGAAACCTGGCCTAGTGAAGGTGTCCCTGCCCATGGCAGGGGGGATGAAAATAGATAATCTTTGAGGTCCCTTCCAACCCAAACCATTCTATGATTCTATAAAGTGTGAAAAGTACGTGTTTCAAGACAAAAAATGGGTATAATCTTCATGTCTGTAGAAGTTAGACATAGGTAGACATGAATATCTCTTTTCGGATTTATTTAATGTAATACTGCCTCAATCCAGAAATATAAGAGGCTGTGTCTGTGTATGCAGTGATGTAGCATAATTATTTGGACACAGTGTTGTCCTAACATGCTTATATCTCTTATGGCATCCTGCCAGTTTGGAGCGAAAGACACTAGACCGCATAGTCACCCATAAGAAGCATGCACAGTGAGGTAAAGATGTTCTTCATGGAAGCCAAAATATGCTTTCCACCTCTGTGAGGTTATCACAGAATCACAGAATCGTAGGGGTTGGAAGGGACCTCAAGAGATCATTGGGTTCCCACTCTCTGCCAAAGCAGGTTCCTTTGGACATGTCACACAGGTAGGTGTCCAAATGGGTCTTGATTATCTCCACAGAACGAGACTCCACAGCCCCCCTGGGCAGCCTGTGCCAGGGCTCTGTCACTCTCACTGTGAAAAAGTTCTTCCACATGTTGGTGCAGATAAAAGATTCATATAGGGGGTAAAGGATTCATAGAGGGAGTAAAGGATTGTGCTAGCAGAGAAGGAAGAGTGGTGTCATTATGGACTGTCTCAAACAGAATGATCCATAAAGTAACACTGAAAAGTAAAATTCCTTACTTTTATCTGTTTCCATCTACCGCAATTCCCTACTGTTCTCCTTTAAAGCAAGTGCCATTTGCTTCCATGATATATTCTTCTTTTTTAGTCCCACTCCCTGTATTTATTAACCAGATAATCCATCTTTACCATACAGTCAGTTGCCACGAGTGCAAATCCTACAGGTTTTCAAAATGGCTATAAAGTAAAACTCTTTTAAGAGCCTCAGGATAGTGACTGGTTGCATAAAGCAGATTATTCCTGTCTGGGGTTTCCAGGAAATTGTTGTATTCCACTTATTACCTGTCTTTGAAATGAAAACATCAAGATAGTTTATCTCTGAAATGCTACACTCCACAGTATACGAGACCAAAAACTTAATAGCATCATGAATTTCATATAAAATAACAATACATTTATCTGAGATAGCTTTCTCCCTATTCTACATCATGAAATCATAGTCAATAAACTTATACACCATTGCATCATATAAATGTATTAAAATCCTTGATTGAACGAACGAATCTTTTTTCAAAAAATGCTGAAAATAAATAATCATTGTGCAGGAAACAAGTCTTGGCTATGTGCCTCTCATGACGAGACAAGTCCAGTCAGGTTCTGACATTTAAGAACAGTATAAGTGAAACATTAACAGGCAGAAAGCACTCCTCAGGAGCCCCAGAAAGTGCAAGTAATCCAAGCAGTCCTTAATGTTCTTCCTATCTATTGACTATCTTTTGCTGTCACTTACATCTCAGCAATTACTTGGCCTGCAGCAGAGCTACAGGGAGGTGTAGATTTAAATTATGCATGGTCATTCTACTAAATTTAGGTACCTTGCTGAGTTGCTGGAATTAGGAATCTGGTCACCTTAAACTTCACAGTCAACAGAGAAAGACAGAAATTCAGCTCTTAAGTGGTCAGTATTATCTAGATATCACTGCCCCTCTACATGAGAGCCTTGTGCAAAGCTGCTCTTCACTTAAGAGCCTCTGCTAGGTTGGATTAATCCAGAGATAACATTTTTCCCCTGTGGCGTAATAAGTAAGTTCATTCAAGTCATTGAGTTTGCACTGAGTTAAAATACATATAAATGAGAGAAAACCAGCTCCATCTATCTTAGGAAGTGGACATAACCATGAATAAGTTGTTACTTCTAGCTACTGAGAGCTGGAGAGAGGGGGAAAATGGCATGTTCATAGGACATAATTATTTGGGCATTGCACTAATTAACTGCCAGCTATTTCTCCATGCTCATCTTAACACCTTTCCAAAAGTTAATTCCTGCAAAACTGTGCCCGAGACCCAGGTGCCTTAGTGTTATATCTCATTTCACTGACCTTTAACTGAGCTGATGCTGCAAAGACAACTGAAGATCAAATTAACCCCCCCTGCCTGCCCCTGAACCAGCAAGAACAGAGCTCTCTGTGAACCAAAACTAAGCAGCAAAACTCTGAGCCTGTGGGTTCAACAGCAAAGTTCCTGCAGACTCTCCTGAGCCCAGGGTTTTGCTCAGTGACCCTCCAACAGACAAAATCACTGCTGTCATTTTGTCTCTCTCCCACTCTCGTTTGTCTGTAATGCTGTTTGTAATTTTCATGTTTCAGATTTTAAACATTTCATGTAGGGACCCTGCCTGAATATGTCTGTAAATCACCTATCACACAGCTGGTGCAGTAATACAATAATAATAATTAATTAATAATGGGCCTGTTCCTTAGAAGTGTCAAGAACCAGCAACTGACATTGATGTCAACCCCTCTCAGAGGAATCAAGTCATTAATAATAAATAATAGCAGGAAAATAATAATATCACATTCTGTTTTTTCTCTCTGCTGTGATGATCAAATCTTTCTTCCCATTTGCCAACTACTTGCCTATAGATCAAGTCACATTTAGGACATAGACCTGCACTCATATTTGCCAGCTGCCCTACACAGGCTCTGGGCTATCTTCAGATATTTGGCAACTTGGTGAAATTTGCAGTCTCCAAAGCCTGAAAAAAATAGATTTGAGGGACCAGAACCCCAAGTGTCCTGCAGAATAATGAGGTGAATATTAATTAAGTACATAGGTAGTTATATAGGGTAATTTTAAAAGTGTTTCATTTAATATCCAAATAAGCTAACATCCCTACCACCATTTCTCCCTCTTTTTAGAGTCTGGCTACTTTCACATGTTGAACTTCTCCCTCCTGTGCATCCAGCCTGCCTACAGATAACCTTGCAACATAAACAAAGGCACAGGGAGAGTGTTTCATTGCTGGCCACAATGAACTTTCTCTGCTGCTACACAGAGGACTTCATTTGAGGCTGTCAGTCAATCATCTTCCAAGCGTAAAAATCACTTTTGTAACGAAGGGGTTATTATCCACATAATTCTCTGCTTTTCTTAACTGCTGTTTTTCTGAGTCCCTCATGTTAAGTTATTACATCAAAGTTGATTGAAAGCAGTTAAATGGTAATCACTTGATTTTCAGCGTTGCTGGAATCTCAAAGGACTGTGTTACTTGTAATTACAGCATTTTTCTTTACTTCACTTTGAATCTTAGGAGACAATGCTTTCACCAGTATTCCTGGTTAATCTGCCTTTAGAATAGCTTTGTTTCTTCAGCTCATCAATTTTCGTAATGCTAGCCAGTAAAACACAAAACAGGGAAACTGTACAACAGTTCCTCTGTTAAGCAGCAATATACATATATGCATATATATACACATATATATATATTTTGCCAAGACTGACTAAAATCTAAGTGGATTTCTGCATCTTTGTTTACAAACACATCAGTGAATGAAGTCTCAGTGGCCTGTATTTTTAGAAGAGTTGGCATTCTCATACCATGAAGTTAACAAGCACAATTATCAGAAGGAAAGAAGAAAAGAACAAGAGAACACCACATATATTAGAAAGAACAGATTAAAACTGTGGGTATTACATTAAATTTTGGCTTAGGATGTGTTTTGTGTTGCTTTTATTGCACTCTACTCTGTTGCAAGGGCACTAAATTAACAACCCAGCATCCACAAAAGCAAGACAGACACAGCAGCGCCAAGTCACACATATGGAAGGGATAATATGATGGGAGCCATACTTATTCTTGTTAGCAATACAGAATTCAGTCCAAATTCAGAGTTGGATTGCTGCATCTTTGAAAGAGAAAGGAAAAAAAATAGCATTTTCAGGCAGCATGGTTTATTCTTTAGTAGGTAGGCATGCAGGCTTAATTCTAATGCCTGTCACAGACATGTAGTGACACTTCAGATACTTCTTGGCCATTTGCTGCACTCACTTGCTGTGGGCATGAACCTCTGGCAGGTCCTATCTTACCTCTGCTCGCTCAGGCAGGCATTTCAAGAGGCATGGCAAACGATGTCTAGGCACTCAAGTCCTACCTAAGGTACCATTTTGTCTAGAACAGAATCTTAAGCATTTATATATGTCACTTCAACAATACATCAGCTCACATCTCAAAGCAGAGATATGACTTGTTATTTTTGGGATGTGTGGGTACTAAAAAGAGGGCAGACTGACAGTGCTATGAGAGATTTTAGGAAGGCTAATGTGTTTTCTGGCCATTGTTAATATTGGGAAATTATATCCTTATATTTGCAGATGTTGCATGTGCTAAACTGAAAATTCCATTGCAGAACTGGGGCTGAGGGTACACATGCAGAGATCCCATTTAAAACAGAGGTTATATTTTTTTTGTCCTGATGTGCCTTAATGTGAGGATGCTGAAACATCAAATAGCTATGTTGGTACCTGAAATAATAATTTGCTTGTATCACCAAAATGTTGATTTAAAGCTTTTAATTATTTTCTAAAGGCATGAAAGCTCACAGTTATTCACAGCAGTTGTGGGCTAAAATTGATTAATTTAAGATGTATATGAGAAAACTCATGAACCTTATGTGGGTCCCACACTAACATTCACAAATTTTAACCCAGCAGAAAAATTAACTTCTCACATAAATTTAGGACCCTGCTAGCTCAATCTTTCATAATTATGGTTTGCTTATAGTTGTTTCCCACTTCATCAAGGTGCTATTGGAGAGTTACGAAAAGGTGCCTGACTACTGCAATTCTCAGACCATGTTTTCACATGAATCTGTGTATTTTATATTAAGCAGGAATTTGATAGGAGGTGTAGGCATCTCTTGGAGTGGGAGCCAGAACCCCATCTACCTGTCCCCAACATAATGACTTCTCTGGTGGGGTACAGTGGTGGCATTCAATTTCTGGCCTAGGGGAGCTTGGATCTTTCCTTAGGTTACCCACTCTTCATAGAGCTTAGATAGGGCTTGCTTCTGAAAAACAAGGTTTAACTGCTGCCTATAGAGCCCTGCTTTTTATTACTGAGAAAATTTTTTTACTTTGAATTTCTTCAAGAGGATTTCAGTATTATAGAATATATTAAAAATATATGTTCCCACACCTAAAGCTATACTAGTAAACAGGAAACCAATCTGTTTTGAAATGACATCTTCACAGTTCATTTTATTACACTTTAGTAGGTTTTTAAGGGGCTATGATATTCACTGTGGGGGAAGAGCTGTTTCGTACCCTCTGGAAGATATTTTCAGTAGAAATTAGATGAAAATGTGCAATCAACATCCGTGATAGCAATGCTTCCAGGGATGTCTATCCAGACATGATTTATCAGTATGGGGCTGGTTTAGGGTGCTAGTGAATAATGTATCTTCGAACTCCACAAACAGGTCCAGTCTCAAAAGTCAGCTGTTTGTATAGTCTGTAGGTTGTGTTAATTTTTAGGGGAGGAGATTGAAATTAATTTATATAGAAATGTGAGAAAATAATACAATTCCCATGTTTTCAGTGAAACTTTTGTAACAATTTGGATACTGTGATCTCCCGTGTTTTCAGCTGTAAATCTGTTTCCCTGAAGGAGGTTGTGCCTGACTCACCTGTACCAATGGAGACAGAAGAAAGCGTCATGTCTCCCAGTCAGATGAACCCAGTTAAGTGAGTGTAGGTTGTCGTGGTTTTGCCCCAGCCGAGGGCCGCACCCCACACAGTCGCTTGTACTTTTAAAAGGAAGGGGGAGGGAAAGTTGGGGGAGGGGGAAAAGGGAAGGAAGAAGGAGGAAAAGAAACCACAACCTATAAACCAGAACCACGCAGGTTGGGATAAGGATAGTTTACTAAACAATAACAGAAAACTAGATATAACAATAACAGAAGTTTAAAGCACAAAATAGATGAAACTGGTGATACACAATGCAGTTTCTCACCAAACCACAGAACCCAGGCCGCACAGCTTAGAGCCGTCCCCGAACCCGGAAACTGCCCGTCCTGGTGTTGTCTCCTCCTCTTCCCCCCAGTCCCCCTTTATACTGAGCATGACGTAACTGGCATGGAATATCCTCTTTGGCCAGTTCGGGTCACCTGTCCTGGCTACGTCCCCTCCTTTCTCACTAGTAAGGAAGTATGCAGAGCTGAGAAAGGTCCTTGATTGCCCGGCAACAACTAGAAACATCAGGGTGCTATCAGCACTGTTCTCATCCTAACACCCAAACATGGCATTCCATCCACTGCTAAAAATAATTAACTCCATCATAGCTGAAACCAGGACATTATCCACCCCTTATTCCATACCATTTACGTCATGACCAGATCCAACAATTTTCTTTGGGTACAACCAGTTTCGTGTTTCACACACCCATATATGTATGTACACATGTATGCACACATACGTGCATACAGATCTTATTCCCTCAGTCTGTGAATCATCCCTCTGAAGTTGTTGAGTTCATTTAGTCCATGATTTTCAGGCTCCATTTGTCGTAACAGTTTCTCAGGATAATTGTATGTTCCATTGGCTCGTTGCATGCTGCATCTCAGGCTCTTGACTGATACACCTGGCATGGTCCATGCTCATAGTCTGTGGGTCAGAGTTTATTTTCAAAGGGAGAAAAAAAGTTCTTAAGAGGCCAGGCTTCAGTTCCATCATCATGGCACTCATTCTTCATTAACTTGTATGACTCCGGCTATAATGCTATGGTACAACATACAGCAATCATAACAATAATGAATATACAATAATGGGTTATTTGGCAATTATTATAATTTCTACTCTATTAATTATATTGGCTATCATAACAATAATGAATATACAATAATGGGTTATTTGGCAATTATTATAATTTCTACTCTATCAATTATATTGGTTATTCTCACCCAAAATCAAATCCCCTTGAGGTACACATCGAACTTCTCCATCCCTCTGCATTACCCACCAAGTACAGCCAGGTCCTTGAGCAAAAACAATTCCAGACATGGGTTTACCTTTGCCTGAAGCAGGGATGACCCAAACTCTCTTTCCCAATACACTCTTTATATGCACTACTGGGACTCTGTCTCCCTCTACAGTACGTGGAAATTTTGACTGGGCAGGGCCAGCCCGATTGGTAGATCCCCTAGTGTTAACTAACCATGTGGCTTTGGCCAAATGTGTATCCCAATGCTTGAATGTCCCACCACACATTGCTTTCAGTGTAGTTTTTAAAAGTCCATTATATCGTTCAATTTTCCCAGAGGCCGGTGCATGATAAGGAATGTGGTACACCCACTCAATGCCATGCTCTTTGGCCCAGGTGTCTATAAGAGTGTTTCGGAAATGAGTCCCATTGTCTGACTCGATTCTTTCTGGAGTACCATGTCGCCAGAGGACTTGCCTTTCAAGGCCCAGAATTGTATTTCGAGCAGTGGCATGGGGTACGGGATATGTTTCTAGCCAGCCGGTAGTTGCCTCCACCATTGTAAGCACATAACGTTTGCCATGGCGGGTTTGTGGGAGGGTGATGTAATCAATCTGCCAAGCCTCCCCATATTTATATTTCATCCACCGTCCTCCATACCAAAGGGGCTTTAACCGCTTAGCTTGCTTGATTGCAGCACATGTCTCACATTCGTGGACAACTTGTGCGATGGCGTCCATGGTCAGGTCCACCCCTCGATCCCGAGCCCATCTATATGTTGCATCTCTCCCTTGATGACCCGAGGTATCATGAGCCCATCGAGCTAGGAATAATTCACCCTTATGTTGCCAGTCTAGATCTACCTGAGCCACTTTAATCCTAGCAGCCTTATCTACCTGATGGTTGTTTTCATGTTCCTCCATGGCCCGACTCTTAGGTACATGGGCGTCGACATGACGTACCTTTACAACAAGTTTCTCTAACCGAGCAGAGATATCTTGTCATAAGTCATCAGCCCATATAGGTTTGCCTCTACGCTGCCAGTTGTTCTTTTTCCACTGCTGCAACCACCCCCACAGGGCATTCGCCACCATCCATGAATCAGTATAAAGGTAGAGCCTTGGCCACTTTTCTCTCTCAGCAATGTCCAGGGCTAACTGGATGGCCTTCACCTCAGCGAACTGGCTTGATTCACCTTTTCCTTCAGTGGCTTCTGCTACTCTTCTTATAGGGCTCCATACAGCAGCTTTCCATCTCCGATGCTTACCCACAATGCGACAAGACCCATCAGTGAACAGGGCATATCGCTTCTCATTCTCTGGCAGTTCGTTGTAGGGTGGGGCTTCTTCAGCTCGTGTTACCTCCTCATCCTCTGGTGACATCCCAAAATCTTTGCCTTCTGGCCAGTCTGTGATCACCTCCACGATTCCTGGGCGATTGGGGTTTCCTATTCGAGTCCGCTGTGTAATTAGTGCAACCCACTTGCTCCACGTAGCATCAGTGGCATGGTGTGTAGAAGGAACCTTCCCTTTGAACATCCAGCCCAGCACCGGCAGTCGGGGTGCCAGGAGGAGCTGGGCTTCAGTTCCAATCACTTCTGAGGCGGCTCGAACCCCTTCATAGGCGGCCAGTATTTCCTTTTCTGTTGGAGTATAATTGGCCTCAGATCCTTTGTAGGCCCGACTCCAAAACCCCAACGGTCGACCTCGAGTCTCCCCTTGTGCTTTCTGCCAGAGACTCCAGGTCGGGCCGTTCTCCCCAGCTGCAGTGTAGAGCACATTTTTAATATCTGTCCCTGTCCGGACAGGCCCAAGGGCCACTGCATGGACTATCTCGCGTTTGATCTGCTCAAAGGCTTGCTGTTGCTCAGGGCCCCATTGGAAATCATTCTTCTTTCGAGTTACATGGTAGAGTGGGCTCACAATGAGACTGTAGTTTGGGACATGCAGTCGCCAAAAACCTATAACACCTAAGAAAGCTTGTGTTTCCTTTTTGTTGCTTGGTGGAGACATAGCTGCTATTTTATTAATAATGTCCATTGGGATCTGACGACGCCCATCCTGCCATTTTATTCCTAAAAACTGGATTTCTCGCGTAGGCCCCTTGACTTTACTTCGTTTTATAGCAAAACCGGCTTCTAAAAGGATTTTAATTACCCTGTTTCCTTTTTCAAAAACTTCCTCTGCTGTGTTGCCCCATACAATGATGTCATCAATATACTGCAGGTGCTCTGGTGCATCACCCTTTTCCAGTGTATTCTGGATTAGTCCATGGCAGATGGTGGGGCTATGTTTCCACCCCTGGGGCAGACGATTCCACGTGTATTGGATGCCTCTCCAGGTGAAAGCAAACTGTGGCCTGCACTCTGGCGCCAGTGGGATCGAGAAGAAAGCATTCGCAATGTCGATTGTGGCATACCACTTGGCTGCCTTCGATTCCAATTCATACTGGAGCTCTAACATGTCTGGCACAGCAGCACTCATACCTGGAGTGACTTCATTTAGGCCACGATAATCTACTGTCAGCCTCCACTCTCCATTGGACTTCCTCACTGGCCATATGGGACTATTAAAGGGTGAGTGGGTTCGGCTGATCACTCCCTGATTCTCCAGTTGACGAATCAACTTATGGATGGGAATCAGGGAATCTCGGTTAGTACGGTATTGTCGTCTGTGCACCGTCGTCGTAGCAACTGGCACTTGCTGTTCTTCAACCTTCAACAACCCCACAACAGCAGAGTCCTCCGAGAGTCCAGGCAAGGCACACAGTTGTTCAATTCCTTCTGTTTCCAAAGCAGCTATTCCAAAAGCCCATCGGTACCCTTTTGGGTCTTTAAAATACCCTCTACGTAGATAATCTATACCTAAAATGCACGGAGCTTCTGGACCAGTCACAATGGGGTGTTTTTCCCAGTCCTTCCCAGTTAGGCTCACCTCAGCCTCTAGCACAGTTAGTTGTTGGGATCCCCCTGTCACTCCAGAAATACAAACGGGTTCTACCCCTTCATGATTCGATGGCATTAGAGTACACTGGGCACCAGTATCCACCAGAGCGTTGTACTCTTGTGGATCTGACGTGCCAGGCCATCGGATCCACACAGTCCAATAAACCCGATTATCCCTCTCCTCCACCTGGCTGGAGGCAGGGCCCCTCTATTGCTGCTGATCATATTTGTTTTCCACTGGTTGCATAAAGGACTTAGAGGTCCCTTCAAGAGGATCAGACACATTGGACATATAGGTAGGCCTTCCAGTTGGTCTAGGGAACTGCCCAGTAGAAACTGGTGCAGCCTTCTTCCTGGCAGAATCTCGTTGTGCGAATGTTTTACCCCGCAGCTCATTTACTCGTGCTCGAAGGGCTGAGGTGGGCTGCATATCCCATTCCCTCATGTCCTCTCCATGATCAAGCAGGTAAAACCACAATGTACGTCGTGGTGTGTATTCTCCCTCTTGGAACGATGGACGCTTTCTCCCAGTAGCTGCAACATTGCTCCATACGGGTTGGGAGTTGGACACATTATTGTCAAGTCGTTGAACCAGTTTTTCTACTGCTGCAATGACGGAGAGGGAAACACTGTCTTGGTATTTCCTGAGTCGGCAGGCCACCTCATTTACGGTTGGTGGATCCATATCAGTCCAGTCAATTACTGCCAGTGAATTGGTGTACCCTGCTGGTGCACTTCGTACAACCTTACGCCACATAGCTGGAGTGCATAGGACTTCATCGGGATCAGCGGGAAGCCGTGAATTGTCCAGATCATAATAAATTATCTCCCGTACAGCTAATTCTCTCAGGTGCTGGATAGCTGTCTCTATGCTGTTACCCTTGGGTGTCTGACATGTAATATATTCCTTTATGGGATATCTTTCCTGCACACTTGACAGTAGTCGCCTCCAGAGGCTGAGGATTTCCGGCCTCCTCCCAATTGCTTTGTCAATTCCTCCTTCTCTAGCTAGGGATCCCAACTGCTTGGCCTCTCTGCCTTCTAACTCCAAACTATTGGCCCCGTGATCCCAACATCGGAGCAACCAAGTGATAATGTGCTCACTTGGGTGGCGGGTGAAATCTTTTCGAACCTCACGCAGCTCACTCAAAGTCAGGGATCGGGTAACAATCTCTGGTTCTGCCTCCTCCTGATATCCTCGAGATGGCCCTGGTTGATCATCATCATCATCTGTCACTGTGCGAACTGATTTCTTTGTGCATTTCCTCTTTTGTACGGGAGCAACAGACACTGGTGTGGGTTGGTTTTTCTGATCATCTGCAGTGTCTGCTGTAGAGATTACAGTAGCTGCAGTGTCAGCCCCAGTGGTTGCAGCAGCTATAGTATCTGCCAGTCTGTTTCCTTTCCCTTCTCCCTGACAGTGCTGACAGTGCTGACAGTGCTGCCTGCTATCAAGCAGTGTTTGATAAATAGTGGCCAGAGCCCAGCACAGTGCAGTAAGGTGTCCATCTCTGGGAAACCTACAGCAATTTTTCTTTAGGTATGCAGTCACTTGATCGGGGTCTTGTAGCTGTTCAGGAGTGAAGTTCCAAACCATCGGGCGTGAGAAAGTACCTAGGTACTTGCCCATACTTTGCCACATGCCCTGCCACTCGTGATTATTCTGTCTCGGAGAAAGCTCTTCAGTGGTATTCATAAACCTATGCTTGATATATAACAAAAACTGAACCATCTGCCCCAAACCTACCAATAGCAAAATGCTAGTTTGAATATCCCAGAGATATTGAAGGTTTTCAAAAATTGCCATAAGAGCTGTTGTATTTAGCCCAAAGGAAAAGAAAGCAGTGCTGTTATTAACCCCTCCCTGTCCAAAGAATGGACAGGACAGCAAAACCTCATACAAGTACCAGATTAAGCTCATGGTCATCGATATTATTGTATCATAGACCGATATCATAAAATACACTATAATGAAGTATGGGAACAAATATGGGAGCCGCAGACCTGAGAGAGTAAAGAATCCTGCCAGGATTGTATACAGCATGCAATGGTTTTGATACCACAGCCTTGTGAATAAATACCACAGCATCGTGACCAGAGATTGCTTAAACAACAGTGCTTATCTTAATTGCGATAGTTAGGGTCAGATCTACCGTTATCCCAACCGTTCGTGCCCCACGTTGGGCGCCAAAATGACTGTCGTGGTTTTGCCCCGGCCGAGGGCCGCACCCCACACAGTCGCTTGTACTTTTAAAAGGAAGGGGGAGGGAAAGTTGGGGGAGGGGGAAAAGGGAAGGAAGAAGGAGGAAAAGAAACCACAACCTATAAACCAGAACCACGCAGGTTGGGATAAGGATAGTTTACTAAACAATAACAGAAAACTAGATATAACAATAACAGAAGTTTAAAGCACAAAATAGATGAAACTGGTGATACACAATGCAGTTTCTCACCAAACCACAGAACCCAGGCCGCACAGCTTAGAGCCGTCCCCGAACCCGGAAACTGCCCGTCCTGGTGTTGTCTCCTCCTCTTCCCCCCAGTCCCCCTTTATACTGAACATGACGTAACTGGCATGGAATATCCTCTTTGGCCAGTTCGGGTCACCTGTCCTGGCTGCGTCCCCTCCTTTCTCACTAGTAAGGAAGTATGCAGAGCTGAGAAAGGTCCTTGATTGCCCGGCAACAACTAGAAACATCAGGGTGCTATCAGCACTGTTCTCATCCTAACACCCAAACATGGCATTCCATCCACTGCTAAAAATAATTAACTCCATCATAGCTGAAACCAGGACATAGGTAAAGACAACAGTTGTGTCAATCAGTGCAATGCAGAAGAACAAAAAGGAGCGTGGTCTTTGTTGCACCTGCAGAGTCTCTGGTGTACAACAGCGGGTATCGCTGCTGGAAGAAGATGAGACTTGTCACTGGTGTTAGGCTGACCTTTGCATATCTTGTAGGCACACCAAAGGTGAGCTGTGAAAACTAAATTGTCTTCCTGATTTTATTGAATATAGGATACAAGTGCAGGACAGTTGTAATAAGGGTGTTGCAGAATTTGAGCCTTTTTTTTTTCAGAAACTTTGCTATAGAATTCTTCCCTTTCCTTGGCAAATGTTGTAATCTAAATCACTGGCTCTGGAACTGAATGTGAAGTGTTTGCCCATGAAATATTGCTGAATTATATTTTTGTGTTTCTGAACTGTTTTATTCTCTCCCCTAAATACAGTTGTCCTTGTAGAGAGTAGCTCTGATTGTGGGGTGCTATATTCTCTTGTGCTTCATACATTTATGTACAGAATGCTATTTAATTTTTCTTATCCAGTACTTCAGTAAGACTTCTGGTGTGACTAAGGACAACTTGCATGAGTAAGAGCTCTTAGGATCAAAGGCTTTAAAATATGCTGCTCCTGTTAAGTCACTGATGGCAGTCAGTGAGTAGCACAAGGAGAAAAAAAAAAAAAGGCACAAAGAACTGCTTATGAGCAAGCCTCATTTGAAAGCAGGTGCTGTTGTAGTTATCCAGCAGAAGACTCAGTTCACAAGTTGTCCGTAGACTACAGAAGAAAGAAGGTTTAATATAAAAGGATTATCTCATTGACCCAGCTTGATCTGTGTTTCAAAGGCAAAGCTGGAAGTGTACTACAATGAGCTTCACATATTGATCAGTACAAGGAAAGAATGACATAGCTCAGCCCATGCCATTGTCCTTTTTTTACCTTTTATCTCCTGCCCCTACTTCTTTCCAAGGTAGAAAAAGAGTTTCAATTAGTTCTTCTTAAAGAGATTAGACTTCCTACTCAAAATCTGGGAAAGATGCTGAGAAATCACAGGTATCCTGGAAGGCTTTATTTCTGTTTTTTGCATTTTTGACTTCGCAGAACAAATAAATATTTCTAAAAGAAGAGGAGGCAAGAAAGAGAAGTAGAAATAATTTTTTCTTTCCTTCTCCCTCTCTATCTCATACACACATATATGCATGCACGTAGGCACACACACAGAGACACATGCTAGCTTTGCAAACCAAAATGGACATCACTGCGAATAATCTCTCAGCTCCTCGTCTTCCATTTTTGTGGGGATAATGAAATCAATTTTAAAAGACTAACAACAGACTGTTTTCCCATGAGTCAAAACTAATTTTCTGATATGAATGAAGGAGTTCTATGCAGTGAATAGTGTGGAGTATTCGAAAAATTTTAATGACCTGGATTTGGATGGTTGTATTACTCGCAAGTGGCAATGTATGAATTATATAGGTCAGCCTCAGCAAAATCAGATGTCTTAGGTACAAAAAGTCCCAATTACAGAAACCAGAAAGAGGAATTATAGCTTATAATTGGTCTGTAAAAAATCTCTGATGGAGCTGTTGCTTTGTTATTAAAATGGCTTAATGTTGACTCAACTAACCTGTGGAGTTTGCATCGCCTACATTAGGTCCCTTAGACAATGCAAAGGAACAACCAATTAAGCATGGCTTGTACCAAAGCTAGCATGTTGACTGCTTGCTGTCAAAGATACTTACTAGAAAACTCAGATAGTTAGTATAATTGTATTGTCTACACCTGGAAAAATAAAAGGGAGAAAAAAAGATGCTTTAAGCCTTGCTTGCATTTAACAAGCCTTGGGCCTCCTAGACCTGCATCCTGTCATGGAGGATCCCCAGGTCTTTATCCTCCCCAGAGTTCGACGGAATATCTTTGAGGGACTAAGAGTAGTTTAGACCTTTACAACAGCAGTGCAGAAGGAGAAAGGGACACCATTATGCTTTTATGTTCCCAAAGTCTAGTATGAAGTCACCATCCAAATTGATTTTTGAAGTAGGTGCAGGTTTTAGACAGGGTCAGAAATTGAACTAAAATCTCTTAGGTCTGAAGTAGTGCTCCTGGTAGAGCTGACAGATACTTATAAAGCTTGGAAGAGAGGCAGGCAGAAAATTCTTCAGCCTGGTCAAGGCTAAGTGTTGCTGGGCATGCTTAAAAGCAGACATTTGGGTGCCAAAGGAACTTTATGTGTGAAAATCTGAATGGTTAAAAAGCTGAAGGACTGTGTGCACCTCCTTGTCTAGGTAGGAAATGAGTGGAAGGCTGGAGGACTGGCATTTGTAGATGTGCCCGTGGCCATGAGATATTTATTTCTTTTCTAAATCACTTTGTGGAGCTGTTGCTTGGTCAAAAGTGACCCCAGGGTTCCATAAGATGTCTCCATATACGAAAATACTGCCTTTCCATCTGTGTTTTCAGGTGTGCTTTAATGTACCCACCTGTGCCAGAAAGATCTTTTCCGTACATAAAAACCCCCCAGTTTTATTTGGAATCCAGAATCTGAATTAAATTCCTATTCATTTGGGAGTTTAGGACTCCTTTTTTTTTGAAGTGCCATACAGCCTGATTTCTAGGTCTGCAGGTCCACAGCCTTTGGACATGAAAGCTGTTACTTTTCCACTCATAGTAATTTTATTTGTCTTATTACTTACAAGAAAAACAAAGCTATGCATTTCAGTCATTATAAAAGGCCATTATTAATTTATTCCTGTTGTGCTAGAACTTGATAGTCTGTCTGTGTTCTTAAAATGCTTTTGTATCTTGTTCTTTGTTATCTTCTAGACATGTAATTTAATTAACGCATGTACACTGCTTTGAAGATGTAAAGCGATATATGAATGCTTAAAGTGCCAAATTAAGGCTTTCATGGGTGAAACTGTGGGGCAGCAGGCAGAAAGTACAACATAGCAAGAAGCAATGCTTGAAAGTAATTATTCCAGCAAAGGGCAGGAGCAAGTATAATGCCCCAGAATTGCTGTGGGGAGCAAAAAACCAGTGTCAACCCATGAAAAAGCACCTGGCTTTTGCTAGCATCCAGTGATGAAGAACCAGGTTCCTGCTGCTATTCAATTCTCTAGTTCCCCTTTAAACATGATGGATTATTTTTTGTGGCGCCTTTGCCACACAGTCCTGGGAATGTGGAAGACAAGTACCACAGGGGAGCATAATACCTAACAGTTTAGACCTGTATTCTGCCAACTGTTAAAACAGGAAGAAAATGGATTTGTTAAGTTCATGTGAATAAAGTTAAACAGATTCATGCCTGTCAGTAATGGATAGGCTACATTATAACATCTTGCTTAGTCAGGGGTACACCTCACCAGAGTTACTTCACAATGAAAGGTCATACATTGCAAAACTACTTTAGGACTTCAGCTGGGTCAGTAGCATTAGTCCTGCAATGCTACAGTGAAATAACACAGTGACTTACATACAGGTACGCAAAGAGTTCAGATGAGAGGAATGAAATGGCTCTTAGAAGAAATTTGTGGGCTTGGGAACCGGTAGCTTTCTGATAGCTTTCAGAATTTAGGAGCCAGTTTTAGGCAGCAAGGATGGAGTCAGTTGCCTAAACATGGACATGTAGTGCCATTTGAAATACAGTATCTAAACCTGGGCTAGCAGATATGGTGGAAACCCTGTGGGGGACACATGCCCTTCTAGAGCAGCAGCTGAAGCTCAGGAAAGCATTGATCTGCCAGTGCTGCTTGCCAGCCCTGCATGCATGTTAGGAGATATTAGGATGTTTCGGATAGCATTGGCTGCTGATGTTTATGCAACTGAATCACATCCATGTGGTCAAGCGCCACCGTTTGGCATCAGAAAGAGTGATAGTGTCATGGCTTCTATTCAATTTCTGTGCCATTAATCTCTCTTCTTCTGGAACCTCTGCGTGCAGCACACATCAACCCAGTACCACAATTGTTAGTTACAGATGATGACATTTAAAAAGTTATATTTTAACTAAAAGGAAATTGGAATTCCCTACTGTCGTGGTTTTGCCCCAGCCGGGGGCCGCACCCCACACAGTCGCTTGTACTTTTAAAAGGAAGGGGGAGGGAAAGTTGGGGGAGGGGGAAAAGGGAAGGAAGAAAGGAGGAAAAGAAACCACAACCTAGAAACCAGAACCACGCAGGTTGGGATAAGGATAGTTTACTAAACAATAACAGAAAACTAGATATAACAATAACAGAAGTTTAAAGCACAAAATAGATCAAACTGGTGATACACAATGCAATTTCTCACCAAACCACACAACTCAGGCCGCACAGCTTAGAGCCCGTCCCGGAACCCGACCGTCCCCAGAAACTGCACGTCCTGGCGTTGTCTCCCCCTCTTCCCCCCAGTCCCCCCTGTCCTGGTTTCAGCTATGATGGAGTTAAACTTTATTTTAGCAGTGGATGGAATGCCATGTTTGGGTGTTAGCATGAGAATAGAGCTGATAGCACCCTGATGTTTTCCGATTTGTTGCCGGGCAATCAAGTACCTTTCTCAGCTCTGCATACTTCCTTACTAGTGAGAAAGGAGGGGACGCAGCCAGGACAGGTGATCCGAATTGGCCAAAGAGGATATTCCATACCAGTTACGTCATGTTCGGTATAAGGGGGGACTGGGGGGAAGAGGGGGAGACAACGCCAGGACGTGCAGTTTCTGGGGCAGTCGGGTCGTCCGGGACGGGCTCTAAGCTGTGCGGCCTGAGTTGTGTGGTTTGGTGAGAAATTGCATTGTGTATCACCAGTTTCATATATTTTGTGCTTTAAACTTCTGTTATTGTTATATCTAGTTTGCTGTTATTGTTTAGTAAACTATCCTTATCCCAACCTGCGTGGTTCTGGTTTCTAGGTTGTGGTTTCTTTTCCTCCTTTCTTCCTTCCCTTTTCCCCCTCCCCCAACTCTCCTTCCCCCTTCCTTTTAAAAGTACAAGCGACTGTGTGGGGTGCAGCCCTCGGCCGGGGCAAAACCACGACAGTTATTTTGGCGCCCAACGTGGGGCAACGAACGGTTGGGATAACGGTAGATCTGACCTTAACTATCGCAATTAAGATAAGCACTGTTGTTTAAGCAATCTCTGGTCACGATGTTGTGGTATTTATTTACAAGGCTGTGGCAGCAAAACCACCGCATGCTGTATACAATCCTGGCAGGATTCTTTACTCTCTCAGGTCTGCTGCTCCCGTATTTGTTCCCATACTTCATTATAGTGTATTTTATGATATCGGTCTATGATACAATAATATCGATGATCATGAGCTTAATCTGGTACTTGTATGAGGTTTTGCTGTCCTGTCCATTCTTTGGACAGGGAGGGGTTAGTAACAGCAGCCGGTATGGTGGGGGCACTGCTTTCTTTTCCTTTGGGCTAAATACAACAGCTCTTAGGGCAGTTTTTGAAAATCTTCAATATCTCTGGGATATTCAAACTAGCATTTTGCTATTGGTAGGTTTGGTGCAGATGGTTCAGTTTTTGTTATATATCAAGCATAGATTTATGAATACCACTGAAGAGCTTTCTCTGAGACAGAATAATCACGAGTGGCAGGGCATGTGGCAAAGTATGGGCGAGTACCTAGGTACTTTCTCACGCCCGATGGTTTGGAATTTCACTCCTGAACAGCTACAAGACCCCGATCAAGTGACTGCATACCTAAGGAAAAATTGCTGTAGGTTTCCCAGAGATGGACACCTTACTGCACTGTGCTGGGCTCTGGCCACTATTTATCAAACACTGCTTGATAGCAGGCAGCACTGTCAGCACTGTCAGGGAGAAGGGAAAGGAAACAGACTGGCAGATACTATAGCTGCTGCAACCACTGGGGCTGACACTGCAGCTACTGCAACCCCTGTGACCGACACTTCAGCTACTGTAATCTCTACAGCAGACACTGCAGATGATCAGAAAAACCAACCCACACCAGTGTCTGTTGCTCCTGTACAAAAGAGGAAAGGCACAAAGAAATCAGTTCGTATAGTGACGGATAAGGATGATGATCAACCGGGATCATCTCGAGGATATCAGGATGAGGCAGAACCAGAGATTGTTACCCGATCCCTGACTCTGAGTGAGCTGCGTGAGGTTCGAAAAGATTTCACTCGCCACCCAAGTGAGCACATTATCACTTGGTTGCTCCGATGTTGGGATCACGGGGCCAGTAGTTTGGAATTAGAAGGCAGAGAGGCCAAGCAGTTGGGATCCCTAGCTAGAGAAGGAGGAATTGACAAAGCAATTGGGAGGAGGCCGGAAATCCTCAGCCTCTGGAGGCGACTACTGTCAAGTGTGCAGGAAAGATATCCCATAAAGGAATATATTACATGCCAGACACCCAAGTGTAACAGCATAGAGACATCTGTCCAGCACCTGAGAGAATTAGCTGTACGGGAGATAATTTATTATGATCTGGACAATTCACGGCTTCCCGCTGATCCCGATGAAGTCCTATGCACTCCAGATATGTGGCGTAAGGTTGTACGAAGTGCACCAGCAGGGTATACCAATTCACTGGCAGCAATTGACTGGGATGATACGAATCCGCCAACCGTAAATGAGGTGGCCTGCCGACTCAGGAAATACCAAGACAGTGTTTCCCTCTCCGTCATTGCAGCAGTAGAAAAACTGGTTCAACGACTTGACAACAATGTGTCCAACTCCCAACCCGTATGGAGCAATGTTGCAGCTACTGGGAGAAAGCGTCCATCGTTCCAAGAGGGAGAATACACACCACGACGTACATTGTGGTTTTACCTGCTTGATCATGGAGAGGACATGAGGAAATGGGATATGCAGCCCACCTCAGCCCTTCGAGCACGAGTAAATGAGCTGCGGGGTAAAACATTCCCACAACGAGATTTTGCCAGGAAGAAGGCTGCACCAGTTTCTACTGGGCAGTTCCCTAGACCAACTGGAAGGCCTACCTATATGTCTGATGTGCCTGATCCTCTTGAAGGGACCTCTAAGTCCTTTATGCAACCAGTGGAAAACAAATATGATCAGCAGCAATAGAGGGGCCCTGCCTCCAGCCAGGTGGAGGAGAGGGATAATCGGGTTTATTGGACTGTGTGGATCCGATGGCCTGGCACGTCAGACCCACAAGAGTACAACGCTCTGGTGGATACTGGTGCCCAGTGTACTCTAATGCCATCGAATCATGAAGGGGTAGAACCTGTTTGTATTTCTGGAGTGACAGGGGGATCCCAACAACTAACTGTGCTAGAGGCTGAGGTGAGCCTAACTGGGAAGGACTGGGAAAAACACCCCATTGTGACTGGTCCAGAAGCTCCGTGCATTTTAGGTATAGATTATCTACGTAGAGGGTATTTTAAAGACCCAAAAGGGTACCGATGGGCTTTTGGAATAGCTGCTTTGGAAACAGAAGAAATTGAACAATTGTGTGCCTTGCCTGGACTCTCGGAGGATTCTGCTGTTGTGGGGTTGTTGAAGGGTGAAGAACAGCAAGTGCCAGTTGCTACGACGACGGTGCACAGACGACAATACCGTACTAACCGAGATTCCCTGATTCCCATCCATAAGCTGATTCATCAACTGGAGAATCAGGGAGTGATCAGCCGAACCCACTCACCCTTTAATAGTCCCATATGGCCAGTGAGGAAGTCCAATGGAGAGTGGAGGCTGACAGTAGATTATCGTGGCCTAAATGAAGTCACTCCAGGTATGAGTGCTGCTGTGCCAGACATGTTAGAGCTCCAGTATGAATTGGAATCGAAGGCAGCCAAGTGGTACGCCACAATCGACATTGCGAATGCTTTCTTCTCGATCCCACTGGCGCCAGAGTGCAGGCCACAGTTTGCTTTCACTTGGAGAGGCATCCAATACACGTGGAATCGTCTGCCCCAGGGGTGGAAACATAGCCCCACCATCTGCCATGGACTAATCCAGAATACACTGGAAAAGGGTGAAGCACCAGAGCACCTGCAGTATATTGATGACATCATTGTATGGGGCAACACAGCAGAGGAAGTTTTTGAAAAAGGAAACAGGGTAATTAAAATCCTTTTAGAAGCCGGTTTTGCTATAAAACGAAGTAAAGTCAAGGGGCCTACGCGAGAAATCCAGTTTTTAGGAATAAAATGGCAGGATGGGCGTCGTCAGATCCCAATGGACATTATTAATAAAATAGCAGCTATGTCTCCACCAAGCAACAAAAAGGAAACACAAGCTTTCTTAGGTGTTATAGGTTTTTGGCGACTGCATGTCCCAAACTACAGTCTCATTGTGAGCCCACTCTACCATGTAACTCGAAAGAAGAATGATTTCCAATGGGGCCCTGAGCAACAGCAAGCCTTTGAGCAGATCAAACGCGAGATAGTCCATGCAGTGGCCCTTGGGCCTGTCCGGACAGGGACAGATATTAAAAATGTGCTCTACACTGCAGCTGGGGAGAACGGCCCGACCTGGAGTCTCTGGCAGAAAGCACAAGGGGAGACTCGAGGTCGACCGCTGGGGTTTTGGAGTCGGGCCTACAAAGGATCTGAGGCCAATTATACTCCAACAGAAAAGGAAGTACTGGCCGCCTACGAAGGGGTTCGAGCCGCCTCAGAAGTGATTGGAACTGAAGCCCAGCTCCTCCTGGCACCCCGACTGCCGGTGCTGGGCTGGATGTTCAAAGGGAAGGTTCCTTCTACACACCATGCCACTGATGCTACGTGGAGCAAGTGGGTTGCACTAATTACACAGCGGGCTCGAATAGGAAACCCCAATCGCCCAGGAATCGTGGAGGTGATCACAGACTGGCCAGAAGGCAAAGATTTTGGGATGTCACCAGAGGATGAGGAGGTAACACGCGCTGAAGAAGCCCCACCCTACAACGAACTGCCAGAGAATGAGAAGCGATATGCCCTGTTCACTGATGGGTCTTGTCGCATTGTGGGTAAGCATCGGAGATGGAAAGCCGCTGTATGGAATCCTATAAGAAGAGTAGCAGAAGCCACTGAAGGAAAAGGTGAATCAAGCCAGTTCGCTGAGGTGAAGGCCATCCAGTTAGCCCTGGACATTGCTGAGAGAGAAAAGTGGCCAAGGCTCTACCTTTATACTGATTCATGGATGGTGGCGAATGCCCTGTGGGGGTGGTTGCAGCAGTGGAAAAAGAACAACTGGCAGCGTAGAGGCAAACCTATATGGGCTGATGACTTATGGCAAGATATCTCTGCTCGGTTAGAGAAACTTGTTGTAAAGGTACGTCATGTCGACGCCCATGTACCTAAGAGTCAGGCCATGGAGGAACATGAAAACAACCATCAGGTAGATAAGGCTGCTAGGATTAAAGTGGCTCAGGTAGATCTAGACTGGCAACGTAAGGGTGAATTATTCATGGCTCGATGGGCTCATGATACCTCGGGTCATCAAGGGAGAGATGCAACATATAGATGGGCTCGGGATCGAGGGGTGGACTTGACCATGGACGCCATCGCACAAGTTGTCCACGAATGTGAGACATGTGCTGCAATCAAGCAAGCTAAGCGGTTAAAGCCCCTTTGGTATGGAGGACGGTGGATGAAATATAAATATGGGGAGGCTTGGCAGATTGATTACATCACCCTCCCACAAACCCGCCATGGCAAACGTTATGTGCTTACAATGGTGGAGGCAACTACCGGCTGGCTAGAAACATATCCCGTACCCCATGCCACTGCTCGAAATACAATTCTGGGCCTTGAAAGGCAAGTCCTCTGGCGACATGGTACTCCAGAAAGAATCGAGTCAGACAATGGGACTCATTTCCGAAACACTCTTATAGACACCTGGGCCAAAGAGCATGGCATTGAGTGGGTGTACCACATTCCTTACCATGCACCGGCCTCTGGGAAAATTGAACGATATAATGGACTTTTAAAAACTACACTGAAAGCAATGTGTGGTGGGACATTCAAGCATTGGGATACACATCTGGCCCAAGCCACGTGGTTAGTTAACTCTAGGGGATCTACCAATCGGGCTGGCCCTGCCCAGTCAAAATTTCCACGTACTGTAGAGGGAGACAGAGTGCCAGTAGTGCATATGAAGAGTGTATTGGGAAAGAGAGTTTGGGTCATCCCTGCTTCAGGCAAAGGTAAACCCATGTCTGGAATTGTTTTTGCTCAAGGACCTGGCTGTACTTGGTGGGTAATGCAGAGGGATGGAGAAGTTCGATGTGTACCTCAAGGGGATTTGATTTTGGGTGAGAATAGCCAATATAATTAATAAAGTAGAAATTATAATAATTGCCATATAACCCATTATAGTATATTCATTATTGTGATGATTGCTGTATGTTGTACCATAGCATTATAGCCGGAGTCATACAAGTTAATGAAGAATGAGTGCCATGATGATGGAACTAAAGCCTGGCCTCTCAAGAACTTTTTTCTCCCGTTGAAAATAAACTCTGACCCACAGAGTATGAGCATGGACCATGCCAGGTGTATCAGTCAAGAGCCTGAGATGCAGCATGCAACGAGCCAATGGAACATACAACTATCCTGAGAAACTGTTACGACAAATGGAGCCTGGAAATCATGGACTAAATGAACTCAACAACTTCAGAGGGATGATTCACAGACTGAGGGAATAAGATCTGTATGCACGTATGTGTGCATACATGTGTACATACATATATGGGTGTGTGAAACACGAAACTGGTTGTACCCAAAGAAAATTGTTGGATCTGGTCATGACGTAAATGGTATGGAATAAGGGGTGGATAATGTCCTGGTTTCAGCTATGATGGAGTTAAACTTTATTTTAGCAGTGGATGGAATGCCATGTTTGGGTGTTAGCATGAGAATAGAGCTGATAGCACCCTGATGTTTTCCGATTTGTTGCCGGGCAATCAAGTACCTTTCTCAGCTCTGCATACTTCCTTACTAGTGAGAAAGGAGGGGACGCAGCCAGGACAGGTGATCCGAATTGGCCAAAGAGGATATTCCATACCAGTTAAGTCATGTTCGGTATAAGGGGGGACTTGGGTGGAAGAGGGGGAGACAACGCCAGGACGTGCAATTTCTGGGGCGGTCGGGTCGTCCGGGACGGGCTCTAAGCTGTGCGGCCTGAGTTGTGTGGTTTGGTGAGAAATTGCATTGTGTATCACCAGTTTCATATATTTTGTGCTTTAAACTTCTGTTATTGTTATATCTAGTTTTCTGTTATTGTTTAGTAAACTATCCTTATCCCAACCTGCGTGGTTCTGGTTTCTAGGTTGTGGTTTCTTTTCCTCCTTTCTTCCTTCCCTTTTCCCCCTCCCCCAACTCTCCTTCCCCCTTCCTTTTAAAAGTACAAGCGACTGTGTGGGGTGCAGCCCTCGGCCGGGGCAAAACCACGACACCCCCTTATACTGAACATGACGTAACTGGTATGGAATATCCTCTTTGGCCAATTCGGGTCACCTGTCCTGGCTGGGTCCCCTCCTTTCTCACTAGTAAGGAAGTATGCAGAGCTGAGAAAGGTACTTGATTGCCCGGCAACAAATCGGAAACATCAGGGTGCTATCAGCACTATTCTCATGCTAACACCCAAACATGGTATTCCATTCACTGCTAAAAAAAAGTTTAACTCCATCATAGCTGAAACCAGGACACCTACCTATGTTCAAGCCACTTAGGTTTTATCAAGTGCTGTCATGACTTCTTAAGGCACCCTGCCCCAAAGACAAGCCAACCAACATTAATACCACACTGGGTTAATACAGGGAAAACACCTATTTTGTCTCAGCTGGAAGTTTTTCTTTGTGTGTTTTATTGTGATTTTAAAGCCTGTTACCTGGTGTGGGAATATTTTCTTTTTTTTTTTAATTATGTGCTTTATCTCGTTTTGGGTGGAGGTGGGGAGGAATCTGCAAATCAGCATATCACTGACTGACATGTTCAGTTCTGATGGGTTTTATCTTGCACATGTTTATTATATTATTCACAACAGGATCCCTATTATGAAGTGGATGAATGTTACTATTCATTCAAAACAGATGCACATTAAGTGACAGTCACTGAGTCATTGCCTTTTATATGTCAAGGAAAGCAGTGCAGAGTTGGCTGTCGCTTGACACAGTTACATCAGTCAATTTACAAAGGATAGCTATCCTTTAGTACCGACAATACCGTCTTAATGTCTAGCTTATAGCTTGCTGTGGCCATGTGTGATCTGAGGGTATAGAGTCACGATTGTATATGTAGTGTAGTTATACAAGAGCAGCTCTTGCAAGTTAGCTAGGTAATCATGTAAGAACGGCTTGTGAAGGAGCAGGGGAGTTTTTCTTTCCATAGCAAAGGGATTACTCGTGAAAGCCTTGTACTATCTCGAGGAGAAGAGAAAGAGCAAGAACTCGAGGATGGAATGATATCCATCCTAAATATGTCAGTTGTCTCTTTGTTAAAGAAAACAGGAGGCTGACAAAGGACATGATTAGAGGAAAACAGATAGTTAACAAGGCCATGAATTAGCTCAGAATGATAAAAACACTGCAAGCTTGCAAGACCAGCACATTCCAGCCGAAAGGTGATAAGTACATTGTGAGGAGGCCTCGGGGCCTCCCTCCCAAGGACCACCAAAGACCCATTGCCCACAATTTTTGGAAGAAACTGCGCAATCACAAAGGACTGATAAGCTGATTAGCATAAGAAGCGAGAGTAGGCGGGTTTAGGTAATGAACATGTATATGCGTCAATTGAATATTCATTGGATGTCATCTACCTTGACTTCAGCAAGGCCTTTGATACTGTCTCCCATGACATCCTGATAGCAAAGCTGAGAAAGCATGGGATAGATGAGTGGACAGTGAGGTGGGTTGAGAATTGGCTGTTGGACAGAACCCAGAGGGTTGTGATTCGTGGAGTAGAATCTGACTGGAGGCCTGTTACCAGCGGTGTTCCCCAGGGCTCAGTGTTGGGTCCAGTCCTGTTTAATATCTTCATTGACGATCTTGATGAGGGAATAACATCCACCCTCAGCAAGTACACTGATGATACAAAGCTGGGAGGAGTGGCTGACACGCAGGAGCACTGCGCTGCCATCCAGAGAGACCTGGACAGGCTGGAGAGCTGGGCAGTGAGAAACCAGATGAAGTTCAACAAAAGCAAGTGTAAAGTCTTGCACCTGGGAAGGAACAACTGTTTGTATCAGTACAGGCTGGGGGATGAGCTGCTGGAGAAGAGCTCAGTGGAGAAGGACCTGGGGGTCCTGGTAGATGACAGGTTGGCCATGAGCCAGCAGTGTGCCTCGGTGGCCAAGAGAGCCAATGGGATCCTGGGATGCATCAGGAGGAGTGTAGCCAGCAGGTCAAAGGAGGTGATCCTCCCTCTCTACTCTGCCCTGGTCAGGCCCCACCTGGAGTATTGTGTCCAGTTCTGGGCTCCTTGGTATAAAAAGGACAGGGATCTCCTGGAAAGAGTCCAAAGAAGGGCTGCGAAGATGATTAAGGGCCTAGAGCATCTCCCCTATGAGGAAAGGCTGAGTAAGCTGGGACTGTTCAGCCTTGAGAAGAGAAGACTAAGGGGGGACCTAATCAAAGTTTATAATTATCTGAAGCAGGGGATGCAGGGGGAATCAGCCAGCCCCTTTTCAGTGGTCTGTGGGGATAGGACAAGGGGCAATGGCTGCAAGTTGGAGCATAGGAAGTTCCGCACCAACATGCGGAAGAACTTTTTCACAGTGAGGGTGACTGAGCACTGGAATAGGCTGCCCAGGGGGGTGGTGGAGTCTCCTTCACTGGAGATATTCAAGACCCGCCTGGACGCCTATCTGAGCAATATGAGCTAGGGAGCCTGCTTTGGCAGGGGGGTTGGACCCGATGATCTCTCGAGGTCCCTTCCAACCCCTACAATTCTGTGATTCTGTGATTCTGTGATTGTTTCATTGTATAAATATGGGACGGTTTTGCTACTTCCGGTATGCACGTTTGTGGTGGAGCGATCCCCCGTGCATCTGCGCGCATTAAACATACCTACTTTATAACTTTCGAGTTATAGAGTCTATTTCCGTACGTCAATGTGGCCCTACCTGAGTTTCGTTCGTCGTTATTTTTACAAGAGCCACCAGATAATGTCAGCGAAAACTCATTATCAGCTTTCTTAGGTTGCAGTGCTTTTCTGATAAACAGTGAACAGGCAAAAGGGTTCATCTTTTATACAAATATGTAAAACTCTGTTGCCACTAGTCTTCCAGTTTTGACTTTCACTCTAATTGCACTGGGAAAACAATTTACAGATTTTAGCTTTTTTTCCCTCTAGAGATGTGTAAATTTTCAGATTCAGTCATTATAATGATGAACACGTGTTGCAGAAACATACTCAAAGCAGCATATACCTGTCAGAGAATTCATTTTTTTTTCAGTATATCCAAATAAAATCTATCCTAATCACTGTATCCATTTTTCAAAGGCAACAGAATAACAAGACATTTCTAGAATTCCGGTTAATGATGACAGCTGAAAGATATAATAGTATGTGAAAAAGCCTATATGTAGAGTCACATTTATCTTTTTATTGCTAGTTCTGTGTATCTTGTACATTCTTTTCATGAGCCTGTATAGTCTGAGTTTCTGTAGAGGCTTGAATGAAATTAAGGAGGTACCGTCATGTCGTTATCGGCAAAAAGTTTAGATTTTTTCCAGAAGAAAGTCCCCTAATGCCAACATACCAGCTTTTACAAAGCTCTGCTTTGCCGTCCTGGGCACGACTGAAATCTGACTCTAGCAGTTCATAGAATTTAGTTTCTTTTTTACTTCTGTAGAAATGAAAAGAGCGAATGCGTGTACAGGATCTAAAAGTAATCCATCTGTATTGCCTACTGCCTGAATACGTTGACTAATGATAACTGATGATTATCTGCTTGGAAAATAATGGGCAAATTTCCCTTGCTGTAACTTCACTGACTTCAGGCTGCACTGTGTTTTAATTATAGCATGTTCAAACCAGACTCAACAAAGAACTAGTGGATGTGCTAAAGGGAAAAAAATCCTCCTTTGGTCGTGTGTCAGACTATTACTATTATTTATTTAAGTGCTTCTAACGTGACAGTCTTGACCTACTTGGTCTTTTCTTCTGCTAATGGCTGCGAAATTGAAACAATTCACTTGGCATTTTAGACTGTCATTAAAAAAAATGCCCAAGAATGCCAGAATGGAGACATTTCTTGCCCATTTATGTCACTACAAGCTGCTTAAAAGAGTTGCTTTGCTGCACTGTTCACAGTGAAGAGGACATAAAACCCTCTTGCGACAAATTATTGTACTTGGAGTACAAAACCAAGGTAAATTCATTTTAGCTACTCTGTGATTAGTCAGTTTTGAAGATATCAGATAAGATCTTTAACCTTAACATCAGTGGAAGGCTTCTTTTTCAATGGGTTTCTACTTGAACTCATAGCGTCCCCCCGTCACGTTGCGTTAAAAAATCATGAATTGTCAGTTCCTGCAGTGATAAACTCAGCTGGTGCAATATGAACACTGAACAGCACTGGGGTGTCTTGTCTTTGTGAAAGTGTGCTTGGGGAGCTGTACAGAGCAGTAGAGAAAGGAGCTGCAGGTCCTGACTCTGACATGAATTTCATTTGGGAGCTTTTGTAAGTAATTTCACCTGCCTTATTTATTTATTTAGTTAGTTAGTAATTTGTTTATTTATTTAAAAATAATTTACACTTTAAAAATTTTCTCTTTTCAATGAAAGAGGTGCTATTTTGGGAGTTATTCAAGCATTTTTCAGGTGTTTTGTTGATGAAAGACACAATATAAATGCTATCTGAAGTGTATGCAGTTCCACAGAAATAAACATTTAACAACCAAACGGTCTTCAATGATACTGATGTAAGAAAGGGACAGTAGCATAGGTGCTAAAATTGTCCAGAAGAGCAAGGAGCCATGTGGGAGGCATCTGTACACAGAGAAAGCAAGGACAGATCCTGATCAGACATCCCCAACCTTCCTCCCATCCCTTTTGTCCCACCTCATCCTATCGGGTCACCAGGGTCCCACTAACCAGTACAACTGAAGTGTCTCAAACCACAGGCTCGCAGCCAACATTGACTCCTCCTATCTCCCTGCCTCCTTTCCCAGGTCCTCTGGAAAAGCAGTCTGAAAGAAATGTATGCTCTTTGCAAAAGAGCATGGAGAACAGGACAGAGTTGCTATGCTGATGGAAAATGGACCAAGAGACGTCTCCTCAGTGACAAGCCTTCTTCTCTAGTTCCTCCAGAAGCAGTGGCAACTTACCCTCCCTCCCTCTGTCTGCAGATCCCAATATCTTGCTCCCCAGATCTCCAGTAGCCACCTCACTTCTCTGTTGCAGCCTGTTGAGCCTGTGAGCCTGGTGGACGAATCCAGCTTGATGCTTGCACAGTTGCTACCCCTTTGCTCACTGGGCTACCAGATGGACTAACTAAGATGGTTTGCATCCTCACATACTTTTCCAGCAGGGTTGAAGAATTTAGCATAAGGTGCCGAGGAACGAGCATTATTCCTTTTAACAACCTGGAATAATTTTTCAATTTATTCAAGCTGTCCTCTCTGCAAGTAAACCGAACAATTAAAGGGCATTCACTTATTTTTCATGCAATGAAAGTATGAATTTTTCATTACATTCCAATTCACTTTTTTTCCCCCCAGCTTCATTAACTGTCTAATGTGAACTTTATTGTCTACACATTCATATGCTTTAACTAGCTGCTGTGTTTGGGGGAATATTTTCCAGACTCCGTCTTCTCTTCCTCCCTGCACAAGTCTTGTTATTTTCTGAAAGGGAAAAGAGAAAGAAAGGGAAGAATAAATAATAATCAAAAAGCATGTTTCTTTTCAGGCAGCGGCACTCAGCACTCCGCTGCAAATCGTGCTGTGTAGGATCTTGTAAAGCTTGACTGGAAACATATTATCATATTAAAAATGTGTATATCTCTTCCTTCCCCCCCCTCCCGTCCTCCCTAGAATTAAGCAAAAGGTGGATTCCAAGGAGATGTTGCTCTGGCAAGCAGCTGTGTTCTCTGCTAAGGTTATTCTTTCCGTAGAGCCTCAAAGATGTGAGTTTTTAAGACCTTATTAAAGGCAAAGTTGGAGCAAACAGACTGGCAGCATTATGGCCATTTCAGGTGAAAAAGACGGGACTTTTCAGAGACTCCTCTGAAGGAGTGTAATGAAAACTATTTGGGAGATATCCCCATCGTGAATGCCCAGCTTCCTGACTCAGATCTATTGCGGCAGTTCAGGGATGAAATAGAGAGTGACCTGACCTGATTAAACCTTGGCAGCGCCCCGCTACCAACAATACGCGCGCCCTAAGTGCTGTCCCTGTTCACGAGCGTGTGTGCGGGCTGTTAATATCTTGGGCTGTGTTTACAAAGTCATTGAAGTCAGCGTGATGTTGGACAGTGGCAGGAACAGTCTATTCCAATCTAATGCACAAAAAGACTGTCACACAGGAGGAGAAAGATTACATTTAGTTGCAGTGTAGCTGCGAAAGTGGACTATTAACTTCTAATACAGCCTTTCTCCTTTTTTTTTTTAACTCCCTTCCCTTCTGGAAAGCTACAGAGAGACAGCATTAAACCTGTGACTGCCAGAGAAAGCAAGAGCCAGCAGGGGTGGATTGGTAAGGTCTCAGGTCAGGGTGTTATGTCATGAGTACAAGTCTTCCATCTGGAGCCAGCGATTGCTGCCCTCTGTCCTTCTCCACCTTTTAATGCTAATGCTGCAGGGGCTCGCCTCCCGCAGAAATGGATGTACCCCCTTTGAAAGCCCAGCCCTGCATGCTAGTGAGCAGAGAGAGAGAAAAAAGGGAAGGTTTCTGAGATAAATCCAGGTGACAGTGCTGAGATTTTGGCATCAAATGTTTTCCTTTTGGCTGTTTGGGATGACGGCATCTGGCTAATTAGGGAGCATCAATGCTTACAGGGACTTGGACTGTATAAATTTAGCGTGCTTGGTCTGGGGCTGCTTGAGTCTTGATCTGGGGCCACTTGGCCTCCTAATATGTGCCTGTCACTGTGTGCATTTTAATGTGGGTGGCTTTGTAAAGTTTGACAAAACCCAAAAGAACTAATAGGATTTATTCCTCAAATGGTCCCTTCTTGATTTCTTAGATGTTTCATAGTACTGATTCAAGCTTTAATGCCTCTCAGGAGGGAGGTGGAGGGAGCATTCAATGACCAAAGCAAAGCCATCCTAAAAACACTGGCTTTGTTTCGGACCACCTAATTCCAACAAGTGCAAACTTCATCAGACTTTAAGCACCTGTCTCTGGTGGCATTTCACAGCAGCAACCTTCAACCACACACCAAACCCTGAAGTCAACTCAGCTCATTTGGGACATGCATTTTGAAACACCATGTTTCCTAGCATCTGGAACAGATAGGCTGAAACAAATTATTTTAAATGCTATTTAAAAGAGTAGAAAAGTTTGAAGAAAAATGAATTTTTATGATTCATTATACTGCCATAGAAATGTTTTAATAAGCCTCTGACCCAAGTCCTTCTCCTAATCTAAGGTCCACCAAGAGATGGCAGAAGGTGACAGTCACGTAGCAAAGTCGCTGGCTTTTCAGACATTTACACTGGCATTGGCTTTTCTTTCTTGCTTAAATATCACTTGCTGTTTTATCTGGGGTCTCTGGAATTTAAAAGGATTCAATCACATTTTACGAGAAACGTGGTTCCAATGGAGAGAAATTGCACATTTTGGAGTAATTCAATGAAGCTTTGTAGATAGGTCTGTAACAAAGTATTCACTTGTTATATTTAATATTTATATTACCCCCTGGAGACATCAGCTGAGATGAGGATCTGCAGTGACAGCTCATCTACTCATCTGTTGTAAGAGACAAGTTTTAAACATTTTCGATGAAAATGGATTGCTATTGTTGCCATTTCATTGCAAAATACTAAGCCCACAGAAGTTCAAGCTATAGCTAGGCACTGAATCCAGATCTTCCGAGTCATGCTTTGTGGAAATATTATTCCCGCTCAGTTGTGTAAATAGACCCTTTCCACTCGATGTGTAAATTCCCTGAGAACCTTAAACAAGCTGGTATTTCAAAATCTGATTCCACATTTCAGCGTGAATGTGCAGTAAAGAGGGGGAGAGAATGAGGAGAAAAATGTCATATTAACTGGAAGAGTTTACCTCTGATGTCTGTGGAACCTGTCTCTGACTCCAACGCTGTCATGAATGAACGAGTGTTTAGGATTTAGGCAAATGTTGGGAAGTGTATGTATGGTGAAATGAGGAGTCTCCTATGCACGCTCAGGATGGGGCAAGAAGGGGTTTGTAAGAGCTTCGTTCCAGCCAATGCCACTCTGCCAAGGCCTCCCAATGTCTGCTGCGGGGCTAAACATTCACTGTCCTTCAGGACTGGTCTGTGCAACCATCACAAGGCAAAATTTGTTGGTTTGCTTTTTGTTTTCAGTTGTGTTGCTCAGGTAACCGAGGGTAAAATTTGTCTGTAGCATATTTATTACTGGAAGTGATGCCTGTTGTGGAAAGAAGACTTTTTTTTTTTCCCTAGCTCAGGTTGAATCTGCAGGCTGGCAGTTGCAAAAAAGGCATCTTTGTGTGCAAAATTAATGAAATTTCCTTGGATGTCTCTAGGGGGGAAATAAACATGGAGCCCCCCAAATCCTGAAGTTGTTCATGCAAAGTCAGTTTTAGAGCAGAAACACAGTTTAACCCCAAACTAGTATAAAAGACCATGCCAGATTACACATACCCTATCTGAATAGGGAAGTTGTACTCTAATTGTTGGATATAAGCTTGACTGCTTTTGAATTAACAGTTAAAGCTGTATTCATTAATCTGAACAGGGAAGAGCGGGCAGACTGTCACAACATACCTCAGTTCAGTAGTCATGCAGAGCAGGTGAGAGAATGCTAGCCATTTACAAAGTGAAGCAGCTGATCTCCATCAGCCCCATTGCTTAATGATGAAGAGAAAAAGGCAACCGACTGCAATATCCAAGGAGAGATTTATGAAATATCTGAAAGTCCGGAGTCCCAATAGGCAATGTACAACCTACAATTACCCAGAATGATTAGACTTAATGCTTTTAAATGCTTTACCAATTCAAGAGCTACTAAGGATACAATTCATAAATGTATTATGGTCCATTTGCTGCACATACAGCTTCTAGGGAAAAAAAAAAGAAATTCCTTTGGGAAATATGAATGAAATTCACTACTTTTGAAGAAAGCACTGGGAATGAGAATGCCAATTCAGAAAGAAAAGGAACTGACCTCATAGTAGGAATGAGGTAAAGTGAGATGCAAATTCTCTCCAAACAAGAGCTGATTAAGGGAAAAAATTGGATTCATAAAACTGGATTGAACTCAATGCAAGTGCCTACTGACATTTTCACTGCCTGTTTATTTATTTATTTATTTATTTTCTGTTTAAGAAATAAGTTAAGGGTTAATGGTTTTGCCACTGAGAAATCTGGATGTTTATTTTCTAGATAGCTTTGCTGTTGAATGGAATCTACTGAGTAAGAATGGTGATGTAAAAGCTCTGTCAAGTCTTTCTGGGACAACTTAAGATTAGTGTTCTCAGTTGTCTGTCCTACCTCTCAGCCAGAGGATACCACCACCGTCATGGAAGTTGATATAAAGCAATTGCCAGCACTCCACCTGCTCTCCTCTACATTCTGGCATTTTAGTTAAAGCCACCTTCATCAGCAATGTGAGCTAAAACCTGTCTGGCTGAGATGTCTAAGCTGTGCCTTATTTTTTTTTGTTTGTTTGTTTTGGAGTTTTTGATTTTTATTTTTACAGACTTTATTACTGAGGTGATATCTGCCAGCAGAGAGGTAGGGGTTGGAGGTATTTGAGTCAACAAGGTTTTCAGCACAGCCAGACATATAAAAACTAGCATATAAAAACCCCAGGCTTTTTGTTTGTTTGTTTGTTTTGGTTTTGTTTTTTCCTCAGTTATTCTTACTGACAATATGGAGTGGGACACAGCAGAGGCAGCAATTCCATAGATAATCATTGTGAGAAGGAGCGTTCATCTGAAAGAAATTAAATTGTTTCTGGAAGTGTAGTCACAATTGGAAACAGCTTGGAAATTGCTTATCATAACAGTCTTGCAAACATTACTTGGGAGAGGCCTGTGCTGATGTGAGCTGCCTGTCTGCATCACCTGGGACAGGCCTTCAAGTGACCATTTTGTTATGCTGCCCTTGATTCTCTGATCCAATGCAACACCTTTTAAGAGTGATACTTACAGTGAGCCCTATTAAAACACACAGGTTTTTTTGCAGGTTTCCCACCTCACTGTTCCTAGCTAGGGCCTCTGGGCAGTACCAGCTGCATCATGCTGCTCATATTTTTGTACGAAGCTCACCTGGGAAGAATCCAGAATATTGGTTGAAATTATATGTGCTAAAACACAGCTCTTGGCTATGAGATGAGGAATGAGAGAACTCACACAGGGCAAAGTAAGTGGGATCAGCCATGTGAAATCACCATTTCTTCAGTACAAATTAAATATTTTCTGTCTTCATTTTCCTTTGCAAGAGAGGCTTTGTAAAATTTGCTCTCACTGACAGAACTTCGTTTACAGTCTCTCACTGTAGCTGCATCTGGGTAGCCTGGAGATAGGCATTACATGAAAGGAAGGAGGTTTTCCAATCTATCTGAATAAAGCACTAGTGAAACTTTCATGAGAAAACCTATGCTCCTTCATAAGAAATTTGGATATATCTCAGAAAGACTGCCTGCTTCTCAGTGTGGAAATGACATAAGTAATATATACTAGTCTATTTTCTATTTTGAGATTAATAGCCCATAGTCAACATGTAGCCTAAGATCTATTTTTGTGCATAGAAAAAGGCACCCTCTTGCATGAAGCATGAGGCATGAATAATCTTGCTGCTTCTTGAGATTTTTTTCCCCCAGTGGCATAGAATTCCCTTCCCTAGCTTTAAAAATAAAAATATTGAGCTGTGAGGCAGATTTGTTATTGATGCTGTGCCATAGTTAGCATGGACTTCCAGGCCTTCAGTACCAGATTTCAGGGACATTGGATTCATCTAATCACAGATGCGTTGATAGCTTTTCTATGACTTTTCACAAATACCCACTAAAACCAGACTTTCTGGCATTTGTCACAGGATGTAATTCTGTGGCAGTGTGCAGAAGACTATGCCTCCTGAACCTTGTTTCCCTGGCTTCTTATTTGCTGCCACCAAAAATTAATGCTTATTCTGATACTCAGCCAAGCTGAGTGTTGTATACCTTGAGATGCTGTTGCAAAGTTCATCTTTTAAATATCCATCAGGTGTTTCAGGATCTCGGTACTTAGGCAATATAAATTCCTTGAATTAAAATTAGCAATTTAACTTTGTAAACATCCATGCTGCAATCAAAATAAAGCGAAGGATGAACAAAATGGTGTCTACCTGTTTAATTTGTAAGTGGTGTTTATGCACTTTTTGTACTTGCTGATATTTCTTGTTTAATTATTTATTCCAGAGCTAACCTGGGATCCGTAAGGTTTTTGCACATTTTCTGACTTTTTCTCAACCGGTGACAACCATTCTTACTTCAGGCCTGTGAGGTGCCTTTACATCCAAAGTGTACTGACTGAGCAACGTTCACATCATGAAGACAAGAATGGTGATTGTGTGAGGATCTAGATAAAAAAATAGCCTGATGCACTTGTTAGTCTTGTGAAAGATGCTTATTTTTGTGTATGTGTGCCTTGGTCTCCATTATTGTCCTGGTTTCAGCTATGATGGAGTTAAACTTTTTTTTAGCAGTGGATGGAATGCCATGTTTGGGTGTTAGCATGAGAATAGTGCTGATAGCACCCTGATGTTTTCCGATTTGTTGCCGGGCAATCAAGGACCTTTCTCAGCTCTGCATACTTCCTTACTAGTGAGAAAGGAGGGGACGCGGCCAGGACAGGTGATCCGAATTGGCCAAAGAGGATATTCCATACCAGTTACGTCATGTTCGGTATAAGGGGGGACTGGGGGGAAGAGGGGGAGACAACGCCAGGACGTGCAGTTTCTGGGGCGGTCGGGTTGTCCGGGACGGGCTCTAAGCTGTGCGGCCTGAGTTGTGTGGTTTGGTGAGAAATTCCATTGTGTATCACCAGTTTCATCTATTTTGTGCTTTAAACTTATGTTATTGTTATATCTAGTTTTCTGTTATTGTTTAGTAAACTATCCTTATCCCAACCTGCGTGGTTCTGGTTTCTAGGTTGTGGTTTCTTTTCCTCCTTTCTTCCTTCCCTTTTCCCCTTCCCCCAACTTTCCCTCCCCCTTCCTTTTAAAAGTACAAGCGACTGTGTGGGGTGCGGCCCTCGGCTGGGGCAAAACCACGACAATTATGCTTCTGCTGTAAGGGTACTCATACAGCTCGTCCGTGAATTGACAACACGAAGAGAAAAGAGGAAGCAGCATGTGTGCTTATTCATTTTGGAAGTAAAAGAGATGAGTTAATTTCTTAAGTCAAAGCCTAGGTGCTCAGCTGTACATCATATATTATCTTCATTAATCTACTGTAACAGAAAAGGAGCGGAGTGGTGAACCATACTTATTCAAACCTCGGTTACACTTCTTGAGCATAATGAGCGAACACAGCATTTAGTGCTCCCATTTGTATTCCTGTCTGCTAGTTGGAATGTAAGAAAAAAGGGCTGGACATGCTTACATGAAGACAGATGTGTAAGCATCTGCATTGGGCATTGAGTGATTTAGAAAAATGGCGAATGATGCCAGTGGTATTAGTCCAGTATTTACATATATTTCCATGTAATTTTTAGGGATCTAGAAGCAACATGTTGATATAGATTTTGATTTGCAAACTGAGTGGCGAGAGGATGATGGATTCCATGCTGTGCTTGGACACAGCTCACAGCTCCCTCCTACTCTGTGAGAAATGACTGCAATCATAAAGCCACCATATAATGAAGACTTCAGTAGAAGCAGGAAACACTACCACACCAGGAATTTGCAGGACATCTGGTAAATCAACAACATTATCACAGACATCATGGCCAACAGTCTGAGCTGTAGCAACAGTATATTCATTTTCCAAATGTTCCAGCAGAGAAAGCTACTCATACCATTCCCACTATACACCAGATGGTTGATTGGTAAGCCAATATTTTCTCTATACACAGAAGCTTACTCTTCCATCATTAGTAAAAATTTTGCATAGGGACCAGATATTTTATTAGAGACAGGATTTTCTCTGGCCTGCATTCTGCTGGAGAGATGCATATACTGTACGACATACACACCAAAACATGGGAAATTGCAAGACACCAGAAGAAGTGTCTTGTTCATTTATTCTGCTGCAGCCCATGGTCCTACAAGAAACCTCTGCAGCAAACTGACCCTCTTTAATTTTGAATGACGGTTAACATATTTTAAGTGAACTGCAATGCACTGCATTTTATTAAATATGACACAATATCAAGTCCATATGAAAATAAATCAGTCTGTAATATAGTAGTATCAGAGAGCCACAGAACTAGTCTAGTGATACAGCAGCTCAGGCTAGTCCTTAGTGGTATGATAATTTTGGCTCCAGTAATTAGCATAACACAATTTCTACTGCCTCAGTCAAGCAAAACTATGTGCAAAATCAGTGGAAGTTTTGCCTTATTGAATATGTACTTCAGATAAAACTTGAGAATAGAAAGCTGAATTGACTTTGTGTGTTGACTTTGCAAAGTGCTCTCCAAATTGCAATAGTGACTGCCTACAGAGAGAAAAATTCTTGTATTACTAAAACTTCCAGTCTTGCTATTAGTCTGATAATAGAGGTTTTGATGTAAACATTCGTCTTTCTTCTGTTTATCTGTGTTATAGGTGTAGCTGTAAATCACTGGATGGGTTCCTAGCTCCATTATTCCAAGCTTTCTCAAATGTCCTATAAAAGGAAGAAATTTCCTTAGATGTACTAGTCTGCTATTTGTTTCTTCTGTGAAACTGAAGAGAAATATAATGTTTATGATGCAGGTGAGGCCTGCAACCTTGATTACCTAGTATACTTTTTAAAACCCTGGGTTATTATTTCTCTTCAACTTCAACAAACTCTTACTGCTTGACCCCAATATTTCCATGACTAGTGTGTATGTCAGACTGACGTTTTAGAGGAAATATCATCAGCAACAGTAAAACTTATGCAAAGAGCTAGGAAAATATGTTGTCTTGTTACTTTTGAATACTAGGGCTCATTAGGAGAATTTTAATAATATATTTGAACAAAGGTTTGAAATTAAGCAGTGAGATTAGCCTAGGCGTTGGGAACGTTCCATCTGCTTAGTTCTACATCCAAAGAAATCTCAGAAGAGAGTTGGTAGAGATTGAGAGCTACCTCCTCTGAAGCATCCACACTCTGTGACCATTATTGACCAAGGTATACAGAGGGTGAGTTTGATTTTTCCCAAAACTGCTCTTTCTAGCAGTTAGAAATGGCAGGCTGGTCATTGGATCTGGATAATGTAGTGATACATTTCAGTCAGTGCTAACATACTTGTGTGTGCTCACTCAATAAAATCTCTGAATGGACACCGAATGCACATTTAACTCAGAACCTATGATACTGTTCAGCTTCCCTAAATTTTCAAATTTTCCACTTCATTTCTTTAAACCCTGATTGCACAAAGCCATATTCACATGCTTAAGAACGGTAATACCACTGAAGCCAACAGAACTAATGTATGTAAAATTTTAAATATGTTTGCAGGATTTAGTATTAAACTTTAAGTCTGCGATCTCTGAATTTGGAAGTCTAAGTGCTCTGTGACCTTTCAAACATGGATTATGCTTATTTTCTACAGAAATGATGCTGAACATACTGCTTGTGCTTAGGAATAACAGAGGTTCTCTAGGGGAGCGCTGGTCTCCTTTGGATGGAAGCACGGTATTTCTTCAGTTGCAAAAGGTGAATAACAGAGACAAAACAGAAGATTCTCTGGGCTGGATCAGTCCAGACAAAGTAGTTCAAATCCTGGTCTCAATAAAGTAAATGGCAGCTATGCCCTGTGACTTTAACTGTCAGTGAAGAGAAACAACCGTGTAATTGCTAAAATCTGATACTGAGCTGGTAGCAAAGCGACTGCATTTCATGGTTACAGAAATGTTTGGGTTTTGTTGTGTTGTTTTTTGGTTTGGTTTTTTTTTTAAACCACAAACAAAGCACAGGAAAAGGTAGGCAATTGCCTTAAAACAGGATTTAACAGAAAGAGTTAAGTTTGCTTAAAAAAAAGAGATTTAATATACTTTTCAATCATGTCAACTGAAATGCAACTTTCCCCAATGATAGACTTGCCTACATCTATCACAAGGTAAACAATCTGTGCTAAAAGCATAAAGACTTATTTTTCCTTTATTCTTATCTCAGTGAAACAGTCCACTGACAGAAGCGCCTTTTGTCTGGAAGAGATTTGGTCGTGTTTCACCCTAAACTAATGCAGGAACAGAGGCGTATTAGAGAAGTTTTGAATGCCGGTGGCAGTGGAATTCATTGGCCATTATTTTGCTCTCTAACAAATAAACACAACTTACTGTTGCCAAATAGCTACATGCAGATTTTCGGTTCCTTAAAAGTAACTTGCTTATCAGCTTTGTCAAGAGTTTAAAAGTCATTAATGACAGCTGCTTGCAGAAAGAAAAAGAGAAAGGATAAAAAGGCATTAACCTAGGAGATTTCATTTTGACAGAACTGAGTGACAGGAAGCCATATTCCTGGTGGGATGATCATCCAGCTGTTGAAACTCTTAAGACAAAAAGTATGCAGGAGTTGTTAAGGTGTAACATCAGCCTGAAATTAGTGGGATGGTATTTTAACTATGGACTTGGGGTTTTTTGTGGTTTTTTTGTTTTGCTTTGTTTTGCTTTCATCTCTTGCAGAATTTGGTCTCTTCATACCAGACTTCCAATAGTTCAGGCAGGTGATGGGTAAAGAATAAATAAGACAAAACTGTTGCATCTTGATGTCTAACAGTGGAATCTCTCTCCAGTGAGTGAAGTCTGATTGGGGTAGAGTAGAACAACAGAGATCCTCTTGCAGCAACCCCTTGCATGAGTGTGAATTGCTCATAATAGCATGTCCAGGGGCATCCTTAACTTGTGGAACAATTCTTTTGGGCTGATGTCTGTCATCTTCAGAATCAAAATATATGTACATTATTCTTCAGGTTTTTTCTATCTTAAAAAAACGTAGCTCATCTATCTTTTAAAAAGAATCTCATTTCAGTACAAATGGCATGAGTCCCTCTGTTTTTCACATTGCACAGTAACTTTCAATTGTTCATGGTCACTTAGTGAAGTAAAAAGAGTAAAAATTTCAGTTTGGTGGGTTTTATATTCTGTTTTATCAAATATTAAATGGTCAATCAACTGTAGGCATGTAAGATATAGCATCACAATTATACACAATTTTAAAAGACTGGAGTATTAACATATCATGTGCATGACAGATTGGGCAAAATTATTTGAATGTATTTATGTAAATATGATGTGCTCTGCACTGGAAAGAGCAGAATAAATTTAATGTAGTCACTTCTTAAATTTAAAAAGTAAATTTGTGTTGGTAGTATAGTAATAAAAAAAAGTTCTACTGCTTTGCCACTCCTTGTAACCAGGATATCACAAAATCGAGTTGCATGTATGTCTTTTGTCCTTACAGCCTTTGACACTTTCTTAAAACACTTCTTATTTCTTGCCTTTCACCTCCTCCATGCAATATCTTAATTACTGTTTCTAAAAGAAGATGGACTGCCTTGACCTCCCTTTTTTCTTCACATTCCTCATACTCTTCATAAAACTTCATCACACTTCTGATAAGATTTTCCTTCCCAGTATACTCTTCTTTTATAGGATATTTTGGTTGTTCACTGTTGGTTTCCCAGTTACTTCTCTGGCTGCTCTTCCAATAACTTTGTAAAAAAATCCAAAACTACCAACAACCTCCCTTTCCTTTGTTAGACACAGGTTTCTGTTAGGGACTAATACTTCTTTAAGTGAAAAGATGAAGATAAAATTTCATTTACTTCTTTTACATCAGTCACTCTCATATCAACATCTTCATTGTCATCTCTCCCTTCATCAAACTTGCCTGCCTTGTCTCCCCTAAGACTTCCTCTATGTTCCGCCTCCCTTGAAGTTTAGTGAAAATAAAAGCCAATCCCTTACCCTTCTTCTGAAACTCTGTCAGCTGCCAATTCCCCGCCAGTGCCTCTAACAAAACTCACTGACATCTTTTGTAACTGTGGAGATCATTTTAGACCCTTCTCTCTTGCTTTGCACACGTGAAAACATCTGTGTATCGATACTGATGTTGTTCCTGCTTCCGTATAATGCCTAAGATCCTTCTCTTTCCAAACAGATATTTAAACCCTCCTCCATTTATACAATTTAAAAAGCTTTGGTTCTTGTTATCAATTCCTTGCTGAATTCCTTTGGAAACATGTAAGTTTTTTTGTTTTTTCCTGCAAAACATGCATTTGCAACATTTTCCTCAGCCACTATTTTCTGTGTTTGTGTCCTGTTGACTCACATCACAGTTTCTCTGCTCCTCTGTCTACCCTGTCTTTCGTTGTACTAATCCTTCCTAAACCTAATCTCATTCCAGCTTTTAGGTGAACAGTGGAGGGTACCTGAACGTGGGGTTTTTTGATACAGGACTATTAAGTTTGTAGGTGTAGTGGAGATCCTAGCACCTAGGACTCACAGTTAAAGGGCGGGTTGTGTAAGCACTAGGTGAAAGAAAGCAAGCACTGAGAGATTCATATACACTTTGAATATTATTTGTGCAGAGGTGTTATTTTTTATTTTTTAAATTCAGATAGCTAACTAAGGGAGCAAATCTAATGTGAACAACAATTTGCTAGTTGTTGTAATTCCCTACTGGATAGGTAAATTTTCCCCATTTTATGTATTTGATCCCTGGGCATCTAATTTAGCTTTATGTGTTACACTGCCAGAACAAGATGTCTAAACCATTCTGCTTAAATGTTTAAGTTAATCACACTAGATCTGCATTCTTAACTTTAAGATCTTAAGAAATAAACATTGAACACTTAAAGCCCTTTCTTGAAAACCAGCCTAACAGCTGAGCTTTTGGAGTGTTGCTAACAGACTGATTTCATTCTCCTCCCCCAATCTTTTCAGAACCATTTACTTTCCCATGTCTCTTCCTGTTTCAACTATCTTTAATTGTCTGAAAGTGGGCTTCTAGACAATGGCCAGAGATAGGCACAGACACCCAGAGGTGCTTTCCAGACTAAAAAAAGGGGTAGTTAGGAAGGAAGAATTGATAATCAAAATAAACTTGACAATTGTTTTAGACTACACACCTATCATATAGGCAGCTAAAGTCCAATGAGTTAGATGAACATCACTGTGAAGCATTACAATTATTTCAACAGGATTTTATCTAAAAGAATTAATCCAAAACCAAGAAGAAATATAGTCCTATTGCTATGGTAATGGTATGATGGCAATGGTTCCAGCTCTGCTAACGTGCTTTGTTTCTTCATGGGGCTTAGTTTAGGGGTAACTCCACTATACCTTGTGCTGTACATATACTAACTTTCTGGCTATGAGTCTGTCAGCCTACCAGGCTGGACCAGTGCACAGGACACAAACCCTGGTAGATGTTTTTCTGTACTGTTTAATGGGTGGGATTTTGGCTTGGACCAGATAGCACTTCCTAGACAACACCCAAAGAGGTTCCTAACAGGCAGTGCTGTATCTTGTCTTCAGGGCCAGAGAATGGGGCTGGATCCAATTTCTTTAACCATATTCCTTGTACTCTGCTGTTAGCCTAGCCCTTCACAGCACAACATTTGATAGACATGCAGTTAATAACCTTGTAAAATTTTGGCACTGGGCACTCCTGTTGCTGTCATGTTACTGTCTTTGACAATAGAAAGATCCCTTTGTCATAGGGAGCCAAAACAAGATCTTGATATTCCCACAGTGGTCTCAAAATTCCCACGCCATAACAGCAGATGATTATTGATGGGAATGAACTATCGACTGAAAACTACATGCACACTAACAGCTCATAGGTTTAAGACAGAGATCCTAGAAATGGTGGAAACAATCTCTCTAACACTCTAAGGTTCCTACTGAAAACCTTTAGGGCAACTGGGTCGGAAAATCTTCACAGGCTGAGATGTAAACTCTGTGATGGCTAATTATGAAACTACGTGCAGCAGCGTGACCAAATCAACATTATGTGGTCTTCTCACATCTCAGCATTTGCTGTCATTAGAAGATAGGGACTTTTGTATCTAATTGTCACCTTTTCTTGTGGGGGAATGTGTTTGGGGAAGATGTTTTTTGTTAATGAGAGTGCATAGTAGAGGAGGAGTGATGAAAAGAAATTGTATTCCTTGGAAACCGAGGGATAGCTATGAGTTTCTCTTATTTAGGTCTGAGGCAAAAAGGCAAAATTAATCCCTGATCTCTTTCTAAGTGTCACAGTCTAACCTGATAAGGAGTTTTAGGAAGTCTCATTAACTCAGTGCCCCTCTAACTAGTAACTTTTCTTCCAAATAGCTTAGCTTGTTTTGCTAAACCAAATGTGAACAGCCTCCAATAGAGTCGTTTGGAAGGTAATTCTAACTGTCTTTATTTATATTTGTATAGATTGGCTGCATGGCAGGATCTCTTAAAATAAAATGCAGCATAATAACTATCTACTAATGATACTTTGACTTGAAATATCGCCAGGAAGTTTAAATTGGTACCCACCTATTTTTAGCAGAAATAGCTGCAAACAGTTCACAAAATAAGCCCCAGCTGTAATAACAAGAAAAATTGACATAAACCAAATGCTCACCATGGGTGAATTTCCACCTACTCTTCACAAATAGAATGAGATCATAAACAGTGGGAGGCTGGCCTGTCTCTAATTTTAATTGTTTTATTTTTCAGTTCACAGCCTGATTAGATTGAGAATGGTAGGCAGGTATAATTTAATTTTAGCACTGACCCCCTACAGAATGGATTACAGAAGTGATGAGCCCTAGTAAGAATAGACTGTTTAGTAGCTCATGTGCATACAAAGAACTTGTTATACAATATATCTTCCGCAACTTCTTTTTGCAGTGAAACTTCAGTTTGAAGTGAATTTCCCCAAGTACCATTGCATAAACCAGCCACTGATATATATCTCAGTGTACAGATCTCCTTCATGGACTTTGCAAAGGGATCCAATGGAGTTTTCCTTTACATACTGCATGATATATTTATATAATTGGCACCATCTTATGAGCAGATTGCTGACGTGTTTTATAGATTGGTAGGGGAAATAAAATACAAAGAACAATAGTCATTCTGTAGTTGAAATTGAAATGTGACTTCCATTGTAAATCAGATTCAAAGCTTCCATTCAATTTTGTCAAAAAAAGGCCTACCTGTCTGAAAATGAAGCTCACCTGGGATATTTTCTACTAAATTTCAAAATTATTTACTTAGGTATTCCTAAAGCTGATGCAATGAAAACAGTTGCTTGTCTTAAGTAGGAAGGAAAGAAAGCAGTGTCTGATTAAGATGCAGTGTATACTTCAGTTACAGCAGTCTTCTGATAGCTTTTTTCTTTGACAGTTCAACAGTGATACGTCAGTGCTTTTACTGGATTTTCATAAATAATGATATGATATTAGCTGTTCTATCCCTCCACGTGCTTGACTCACTACTTCTACCATCTGGTATCCTCCAAAGTACACATCCTTCTTCTGGACCTCAGTAAATCTATTGAAGGGCAAGGGACGTGAAGAGTGAAGAACACCCACTCTGTGGAAGTAATGAAAAAAAGAAAGTGTGGAACTTTATTAGACCAGCAGCACTTTGCAGGTTCTTAACAGTTCAAGCTCCTGCTATGTGTGTAAATGATTTCTGCATTTGAAAACAGGATAAAACCGTACTGAGCATAATAACTACAGTGACATTTTTTGATTTGCCTCCACTTTTGACCTGCTGAGATCTGGACTTGAGCACATGAATGATCTCACATCTGCTATCCATACAGAATCTGTCTGCAGAGAATGACTTAAATACTGCTTAGAATTGCTTTAGAATTAGAATTATTTGAATTAGAATTAATTAAAAATCCCCAAGACACCTTAGGAAACTACAATAAGTTAACTGAAGATAAAATTTTTTTCCTAACAGGACAAGTTACTTGGGTGGGCTCCAGAGTGGAGATTGAAGGAATAAAGACCCCAGAATATGCCCACTACCCTCTATGTATGTGCAAAACAGCATGACATATTGTGGATGTGAACTGGAAATAATTTTAGATGGTGCCACAGATCTGCAGAGCTAAAGCATTCTACAGTTTGACTAATCTGCCAATGTCTGAAATAATAGCTTCAGCAGAGCTGTTGCCACAATGCACAGAAACGTAGAAATAGTGTTCTGGAATAAGCATAAGCAATTTTGTTTTCTACATTTACAAGCCACCAAAAAGAGTTTCCCTTCTTTTAGATCACAAATTTTATTAACTTGTTTACCTACTGTCATACAACTTCTACCAGTGCTCAGGTCTGAATTTTCTTCTACTATTGTTTCCTCATGCATTACTTGGTTTTGCATTCGTTCGGTAAACAACCCCCTTCTCACCTCACAGATTATTTGGCAGAGAGAAATGAGAGTCATTTTATGCAGTAGCAAAGTGAACTTCTGTAAACATTTGGTTTCATCTAAGATATTTCCATATCCCAAATACCCAGCTATCTGAGCTGTATTAAAGGCTGAATACATTGTACAGGACCCAAAATATAAAGGTGAGGTTGACAGTATGCTTGAACTCATAACTTTGGGAAAATAATGTCCATCATCATAAATTAAAGATAGATTCAGACTACCTTTTGAATTTCCTTGGAGACATGCCTTCAGCAAAGAAATGGAGGAAGGCCTACATGAAGCCTTGGAGGGGACAGGGCTGTTAAGAACTGATAGTTATACAAAAAAAGTGAGGGCTAAAATAAAAATATGCATGTAAGATAAAGCAGTTTAGATTCCTTTTCACCAAATGTCTTTAAAAAGTTCTTACAATTCCTCCACTGATACATATTTGTGTCCCTAATGGTTTTACTGAGATGGCAAAGAACTGGTGACTGCATCAGGCTTGTAACTGCTGGTTACATTTCACTTTGGATTTGGCTTACATACTTAGTAAGTTAGTATCACCATCAGTAGTACCAATACTCAGAGTGGCTTGCGTCTTGCTGCAAAAATGTTCCTTCCCCTCCAGGAAAGATAACTACTACCACAGGAGGCTCTACCAGTCTCTGCTCCAGGTATCAGCCTTCACGCAGCTTCTAGTTTTGAAAGTGCTGTAAACATGAGAAAAATAACATCTGGACCTGAGAAGACAGGGTTGGTAGAATCCTGACTGCTTTGTGGGGAAAAATTTTAATCAAAAGTATTATCCTAGGTAGGGAACAATGCTCTGTGCTCTTGTTGCCTAAATGCAAGGTCGTAACTCCTTGCCTGCCCTAGTGTTGCTAAAGGATGCGCCCCTTGTCATTTTGTTTATACTGGTCTTGAAGGACATTTTTTCTAATGAGGCTTCCAGAGGTAGATTTTACAAAAGTATTTGAAAACAGAAATTTCCTCTTATTTAGGGACTGCTACTAGAAATCTTCTTTTCCTGCCGTAGCAAAGCTGCCAGTGAATCCACCAGATCATTCCCTTGTTTCTCCTTCTGAAGACTTGCTTTGTTCAAGCTGAATTGCATGACTGACAATCTCAGCACATCTGTGCTCTTTTAATTGCGGCAATATGCTGTTAAAGAGAGGCGTTCTCTCTGCTGCCACAGCCGCATTTAATAAGGCCATGGGAGACATTCAGAAATAGGCAGCGATGTTGATTCCTAGGGTTTTTTTTTGAGGAGGAAGCAAAGCGCACCTAAAGCATAGCTGATTAATTCCAACAGATGCCATTTTCCATGGAGGTTTCCTATACCCGGCAGGCATCCTAATAATATCAGCAAGAGGTTAAGCCAAAGAACAAAGGAAATATTCAATCCATACAGCTATTGAACAGGTTTCCATATTTGGTTTTACACGTCTCCTTTGTAATAAAACTTTGCAGAGTATGGCAGCACACACACGCTACATGTCGCATTATATCAGGCTTTTGACTGCAAGTACCCAGATGAAAAACATCAGATTTTCAAAAGAGTTGATTTTAAGCATGTTCATTCTGCTGGGGGAACTTTTTGCAAAGCCAGACTGAACAACTTGCAAATGTGAACTAAGTTTCCTGTCTTTGGATCTCAGCAGGCCAAGTCTGGATTGTATTATTTTGCAAGCGATAGCTTTGAAAGTATCTGGGCTTTCTGTTTTGCTGTCCCTTTGTCCCATCGCTAAAGAGGTCTCCTTCAAGCTCTGCAACACAGCAGTATGAGGCAGGTGAGGTACAGTGTGAGGCAGGAGGCCTTGAACTCCAGTTTTCTAATCTTGCCTCTGAGGGAAAACAAACCAAATTAAAAACATCTCCAGGCTAGATAGTGCATAACGTCACTGCTTTGGCTTAGAAGTAGTGCTGAGGTGTGCAGCCCAGCAGGAGCTCCTGGAGGCAATGTGCTGTCATTCAAAGCAGCACAGATGCTGTTTAACTCCATCGCGCAGCCTGAAGTGGGGCTCTGAGGATGGTGTGTGTCCCCCTGTCTCCGGCAGCAAAACTGTAGCTGCTTCCTCTGCACCACTGGAGAGGCATCAGCATGAGTTTGCCCCAAAACGTTGCATTATGCACAGCCCTTTCAGTAATATTTTTGTTCCCTTTCCTCCTTCTCATCCCCTGCCTTTGTGTCCCACTGACCCACAGTCACCTACACCCATGCACAGGCTTACAACACAGCTTACATTGCCCTGGGGTTTCAGCTTCTGGCTCAGAGCTTCTGCCACGGTCAAAAAGCAAAAAGTGCATCTGAGGATTTGCACTGAAAAGGAAGAATTATGCTAGACTCACACTCCCTCGATCTCTAGTTGTTTGAGTGCCTGGCTGCTACCCTTGGGTATATGAGAGCGGTCTGCAGGCTAACAGCCTTAAATAACTTGCAGTAGGTGCCAACAGCAGCAAGAGCAGCTGGGCATTGCCAGTGCATGAGGATACCTTGGAGACTGCCCAACAAGAACTTCTCTCCCAGTTGTATGCCACTGGAGGATCCCTGTCAGCTTGGCTGACTGTCCCGCATGATGGCTTCAGCGCAGCCAGGATCTAAAGCTCTCTGTTTCATGATTGCAATGCATTAGACTGAACAGCTCTAGGACACAGCTTTAAGATGCAAGAACATTATGCTTTGGTGCTATGTTTAATTCATGTATGTGCTTGCAAATATGACGGGCAAGTTTCATTGTCAAAAGGACAATGACGTTGTGCTCTGAGTTCTAATTGGAGAGCAACAACCTGAAATGCTCATATGTGTTGCGTATCTACCTGCAAATTTAAAAGGCTATGTGAGCTTACTTCTACTTGCAGAGGTTTAATTGGCCACTACTTAAATGGAAATCAGGGTATGTAAACAGATATTTGCAGGAGTAGGTTCAGCTCTGTAGTCATTTGGGTTGAGTTGCTGTGCAAGGTAAATAAATCTAATCACTTCTAAATATAGAAAGTATGATGTAGTAGAGTGCAGGAGGGAATAGAAAATATTAAGGAATCTATTCCCTGGATCAGTTTAGAGAGAAATGAGCACATCTTCCAGTTTGAGACTCTGCTCTAAACTAAAAAAATATATATAACAAAAAGACCCTCCATCAACCCCAAAAAGCCCTTGTCATGGATAAAAACTATTAAATTCAGGATAAAACTTAAATACTTGTGTTTTCATATTTCTGGTGATGGCTACAAGAAAAATTAGAAGGGTCAAAGAACATAGGCTGCGTTTTGCTACCTTTATTTTCCTTGTATTTGAATGCAAGATTTGTCAGTGTTAGCTGCTTAGTGTTGCCAGCAGTGAGCAAAATTATCAGAATTTGTCCTATTGAAAGTTGTTCTAATCTAAGTGGAGTCAGAAGGTCTTTATGATGTGTCAAGAATGAATTTGCAAATCTTAAGAGACCTGATTCATTCACAAGACAGAGATGTGGTGCTAGCAATGAGTGCTTTATTGAAACTCTGAAAATTGCCTGTTAATCACTAATGTTGATATAGTATCAGTGGGTGGGAAAGTGTTTGTTCATATTCCTTTTCTTTACTTCTCTATTTTCCACATAGTTATTTAGATAAATCTGCCCTAGAAAGTAGATGTGTTTCCTTGGCTCCTACTTTCCATGAGAGCTTGCACATTATAAATATATATATATATATATAAATAAACACATATATTCTTTACATTTAGAGCCTAACATGTAAATGGAATTGACTTACAAATACCAAACGAGGTGTCAGAATGAAGGTCAGCCAAAGTCATTTAGTATAAATAAATAAATAAATGGGTATAACTTAAAAATCTACAGCCCTGGGCTGTTTTGTCTCAGCAGCTCTTTCATTATTCCACGGCTTGTCCTCAGGGGCTTTCCCTATCAGCTGCCCTGACTGAAGGTGGATACTGAATAGCGACAACTCTGAGAGTTTCCTGGTGTAGGCCAGTGTAAAACAGCTTCCCTTTCACCTGATGGATATTGCTGCCATCCCCAGTGGAAAGAAATTAGGAGCTTGCTTTCTGCTACTGTATTTATAGTTAAAGATATATATTTTTCACATTTTCTGGTGATCAGAGAGTTATGTTGAACACTCAGATGTTTCTAATGAATCGTTCTGATGCCTCTGAGGTCACAAGTAATTTGGTATTGGTTATTTCTGATAACTGATTGGGAAGAAATCTGTGCTTGTATCAAACTTCTGTGCTTACTGAAACAATTCCACAATTCCCATTAAGTGAAGGGAATATCTGTCCCTTTCCTCTGCCTTATTTTCTTAAAGATTTTAAGTAATTCACTTAATGGGCTCAAACTCCTTCCCTTCCTATCGCAGATCTAAGAAACATCATTTTCCCAAGCAGGCTCTGTGAAAAGAAACACACATTTCATCATGTGTCTCTGACTCTATTTTCAAAGCAGATTTTCAGAGAGAGGTTGCTATTTCAAAACCTGCTTTGTTAAAAAGACTTGCTAATAAGGCAAATACGTTCTGCCTGACTGAAAAGCAAGGCTCTTCATTTTTAATAACAGACAAACGGCTGCATAAATCCACGAAGATAGATTCTACCATTAGAATAACAATATGGAGGCTTTAGAAGCAAACAGCTTTTTAAAAATTCAAACTTAGTCAAGTTTGTGTGGCTATTCTATACCCCAGTGAAGGCTCCCACTTTAGGAAGATAATTTAGTATGTTTTCTAATAATTTACTATGTCTTCTGTGGTACTACCCAGACATTGAGAATGAAGCTGGTACTTGAGGAGCTTGCTGAATCAGGGTAAGGAATAGAAAGTGGGTTGCCATGTCTTGCATTAAGCATCCGCAAAGTCTGTGGCACCACTGAGAATGTTTCTTAATAAGATTGGACCCCTTTCTCCCCCTCGTTCACCCATTAAAAACAGAGGAAATGTTATTATGCTGCAGTCTAATTTTCCAATACACTTCACAAAGCATTTATGTGATGTGTTTCTTACCATCTTAACCTCTCTGAGCATAATGAGTATCACGGTTGCTCTCCTTTAAACAAAGTCTGGCTAGCATGAGACATACAAAAGAAGACAAATTTGTGTCCCTTCTCAAGAAATAAACATGGGAGCCTAGTGAAAAACATTAATATGCTCTCAATTAGCACACTCATTAAGAAGTGTTTTGAGCAAACTAATGAACTTTTTGCTTCTTGCCCAAGATAAAATTTACAATGGAAAATGAGTAAGTAGAGATGGTGTACATCACCGAATTATAGAGCTGTGTGAAAGGCTCTAATAAAAATCATTTTCCCCCTGCTCAGAAATGATGGATTTTATTCTGCTGAACTTGAATAATAGCATTCGCTGTAATGCACTCCTTAGCCCTCTAAGTGGCTAGTAAAATTAATCTTCAACAGCAATGAGCAGTACTGGGGCGATTCTTCTCCTCTAAGATTGAATCACTCAGACTTTAACTCCTTGTAAAAGGGAACAGAATATGCTACATCCTGTTTACCAGGTGTTTCAGGAGCAATCAGCATGAAGGCATGGAAATTTAGTCATCAAAAAATATGAAGGCATGCGTGAAAAAACAGGGGGACTTGTAATTAATAGCATTAATTTACAAAGTTTCTTTTTTATTATTATTGTCCTTTTGCTTTATTTTAATAATAGAATGAAATTTAATATGAAGCAATCATTCTCAGGCATTTCCCTATGACAGTTGCTAGTGTAGCCTAACATTTGGGGGGCTTTCACATCTCTTAAAAGCATTGGGGTTGACCTTAATCTCTGGGAACTGTACTGCAATGAAAATTTAAAAGTGCTCATGTCCTCTCAGTACACGGAGCTTAGGAAATCTCTACTCCTATTCTACGCACCTCTGAGAAGATTAGATGGCATAAACCTGACTTCATTCACAGAGGAGAAGACTAACCATGATTTTGGGTGACATCCTGGAGTACTGTGTGCAGTTTTGGGCCCCCCAGTACATGAGAGACATAAAACTATTGGAGAGTGTCCAGAGGAGGGCAATGAGGATGAGGAAGGGTCTGGATGGGAATTCTTATAAGGAGAGGCTGAAGTCCCTTGGTTTGTTCAGCCTGGAGAAAAGGAGACTGAAGGGAGACCTCATCATGGTCTATGGTTTCCTGACAAGGGGGAGCAAAGGGGCAGGCGTCAATCTCACATTAGTGACCAGTGATAGAACTCAAGGGAATAGTATGAAGCTACAGCAAGGGAGGTTTAGCTTGGATGTTAGGAAGAGGTTCTTTACTGAAGTGGTGGTCAGGCACTGGAACAGGCTCCCCAGGGAAGTGGTCACAGCACCGAGCTTGGCTGAGCTAAAGAAGCGCCTGGATGATGCACTCAGTCACATGGTCTGACTTGGCTGGGCCTGTGTGGAGCCAGGAGTTGGACCTGGTGTCCAACCTTATGGTTCCCTTCCAACTCAGGGTATCCTACGATTCTATGATTCTATCATACTCCTGTAGAACACTAAAATAAAGGTGACTAGACACTATACAGTGAATACCAAGGAAAACTGAAACCCATTAATCCTGGATAATTATATTATTTGCATGCCTATTTCACTCTTAAGATCAGGGCTGTCTTACACCGTGTTCACATGCCAGAAAGAAACAGGGACCAGCTATGTGATTTTTCCTTTAATTTAAAACACTGTCTTCAGAGCTGGATGTCCAGGTTCATAACCTGGTCGCACCATGGTTGTTTGCACAGAGATTTCCTGGCTCACACCACACCACTGAATCCAAATGAGGAAACCTTAGCTGATTGGCATTGGAAGACAGAAAGGAAGGGAGGAAAAAGGCTGCAGTGGAGTCGTGTAACTGATAACATGCTCTTTTAACAGCTGCTTGCATAGGAGGGTACAGGACATAAGTAGCCATTACCTGAGTAAGTTCCTCTCTGAATGTGCGTGTGAGAGAGAAAGAATTCAGCTAGGAATTCTCATTAGTGTTTTCAGCTGGTTTATTTTTTCATCTCCCTTCTGCTTGGATAACAATATCCTTTACAATGTCAAGCTGGAAGAAAGGAGAGACAGGATTTTCTCATTTATTTATTTATTTATTTTCTTGTTTTCTTTTAAGAACAAAGAAAATGAACTAGATTTTCAAGCACATAGAATGATACGTGCGTTGCCAAAAGGTCCTGCCCTCGTTGCTATATTGTGACCGCCAGGCAGTTAGCTGAGCACTGTATATTCCGTCTAAGATAAATACCGATCTGCCAGTCTGATGTCTCATTAGTAGTATCTGACAGAATTTCCACTTATTCTATTTCCAACAAGCGTTTGGGTTTCTTTTTTTCAGTTCTGTAAAACCTTTTCTCCTTCTCACTTCTTTTCGAAAAAATATAAGGAGGAGGAGGGGGGGGAGGAAGTCAGTTTGTATGAATTTTCTCAGTTTCAGTGAAAAAGGCTGTCTCTTCTTGCGATCACTGATATGGTTATTGTGAAATGTTCTGTAGTTATAATGGACTTGTTCCAGAAGTTCCACTGAGCTGGTCCAATCCCTAATCCCTGCTCTAAATTGTTTCTTTTGGTGCCACATCACAAAATTAATCTTTCCATTTGCTTTGCACTGAATCATTTAACAGTGTGTGAATCCATATAAAGAGCCATGAGGCAAAGCTTTTGATAAAAGTTAGCTAGAACTAAACCAGCCTGCATATCTTATTTGGGAATAAGAAAATAAAAGTTTCAGAAATGACAGGTTTGGCTGCAACTTTGAGTTGTTCTCCTTCCCTGATGACAGAATACGCAGTCCATTTAATAGTCTCCTTTGGTTTTAATATATTTTCTGTGTAATCAGGTGGCTCTGGGAGATGACTGGTCATCTGGGCACTTGATTATTCCAGTGATTTGAAACAATGTTAAAGGAACAATGTCCCAGGAACAATGTCCCACATGTAGAAAAGCAGTGCCAGTGGCAAGATTTTGACTGAGCAGGTAATGGTGGGTTTAAATGGCATGAGTCAGTGTTCATAAAAGTACTTTTAATATTGGACAGTTTTTTGGGAAAAGATTTGCACTACAAGAAGAGCTTTGTAGCTGTTTGAATCAACTCCACGTATAATGGTAGTAGCAATGATAAAACCTGTTGCTTCCATGAAGTCACTTAATGGACTATGTAAAATGTGTAGAGATGGCTTTTGTTGGATTCTCGGCCTGTGTGAGCCAATCTTAGAGCCATTGCTGTAGTCAGACAATGGGCCTGAAAGTCCTGGTGGCACTGTCAGTAGGAGAATCTGGGGGGATGCTGAAAATGCAGCTCCCGTTCTGGGAAAGTCAAACTAAAGATGGGCTACTTTGCAATTTAAATAGGGTGCAGTAAAAAGACTTAAATGCTGGAAAGTTTAACTAATCTGTTAGCTTGGATTTAAATAAAGAAATAAAGAAAAAAATTGCCATTAATATTTGAAATGGGAATCATCTTTTCTAACCTTCACAGTGTGATTCACTCCAGAATGGGACACCTAAACTCAGTTGCCCCTTCTGCATCGATATGTTCAAACTCCCACTCCAGCCAGTGTAGGATGTATGCTAGTAGAACAATTTCACCACTTCTTCCAGACCCAAAACTCTCCTCGCTCTTATGCTTAGGTCTGACCCTGATCTTTTGTATTCCTTCCTAGGCATTATAGGTGGAAAACATTGTTGGTTCAAGATCCAGGCCATACCAAAGCTTTCGAAATGCTGAATTTTGTTTACCTCTAGCAAAATCCAAGTGCAAGATTATTGCAATCAAGACTTTTCTTTTTTTCTTAGCTAACCCAGTTCAGGAAGATTTTATTTAACTCCCTGTGGAAGAAATGACAATGCAATGTGCAGAATGAAATATTTATTGAAAATATTTTGAAAACATGTTGATGTTGGCAACATTGAGCATTCCTGTGACAAAACCAAAGCAAATAATATTTTATAGTTTGCAGAGTACTAACCACAGTGTCAACACTTCCCTGCTTGCAACTGAACCATGCTGAGGGAAATCATATAGATAGGGAGTGAATTCACACTTAAGCTGGGGTGAAGATACATAGATATGGAGTGAATTCACACTTTTGGTTGCCTGCAGCCAGTTATCTTCATGGATGGGTTATTTCAAGGCTGGTCCCCAGCATATGAGTTTACAGACCTCTTACTGCACTAAAAGGAGCTAGGGACTAATCATAAGATGCAATTGTCTTCCCATGACAAAATAACTCAGGATTAATTTTTATCATTATTACAGTCAGATGGGTGCACATACTCTTACACCAGGAAAATGGTAAAATATCTGCTTTATGTAAAGCAACAGAATTAGTCTCATTAGCTTCATCTATTCATTTCTTCGGCTACAGTTCCAGGAGTGTGGAAAGACAAGGTGGATATGGCTTTTCCTTCTCTTTTTCCTTTTCTCCTCCATTCTGTCCTTAAAAACCTACAGAATCTCACAGATTTTCTGTTTGTTTGTTTGTTTTCTGGTGCTCCTCACAATAGAGTCACCTAATTTTTCACTAATGTTATATGAAGTAAACAGAAATTCTGAGACAACCTGGCCCAGCTGTCCTCCTGGGGCTGCTTGTGTGAGCTCAGTTTCTGAAAGAAAAGGAAATCTGGTCTTAAGAGCGTGGCTTGTGGGAGGTGAAGGTAGAGAGTGTTCATGAAAACACATCTGAGTTATTTTTAATTACCCGATTTTATAACTTTGTTAAGTTATATTTCTAGATTTTTCTCTATAAATAGTATAGCAACATATTTTAAAATCATTAATTTCTCCAATTCCACAAACTGGGACCCCTAGATCTTATCATGAAACCTAATATTATGAGAATAGCTAGAATATGAAGCAATACTGCAACACTGAGATTGGGAAGGCTTGAAGTAAGTTTGAGGAGGTCTTTATACAAATGTCTTGATTCATGCCAAAACTTATTTGATCTAATTTAGTATTAAGCATCCTTCACTAGTAAAAACCTTAAGCCAGTGGGGAAATTTTCAGCCCCATAGATGCTTTGTGTGGAAAAGAAGGTATCAATTCTTAGATCTTTTTTAGCTCTTTTCCTTATGGATGTTAAAGCACCTGTGAGAGATTGTCTGGAAAGTGCTCTATTATATTATTTTCTATTTAGAAATGAATTTACGTAGTTAAAGCCTTGTCTGTTGATCTGAAAATGAACTCCTTGGGGCATACATCTGATGCCAGCAGGAATGAGTAATTTAGAACTTGAAGCCTGCACTTCCTCCCCAGAGTATGAGGGAGAAATATAAAAGTGTTTTAAAAATTATCCTTCACATTTGCTTCTAGAGGAAAATACAGCAGCTCCAATTTATTTGATTTGTTCATTAATTGCTCAGATATTGCTTGGTAAAAAACACAACAGGGATAAAATGTAACCATGCAACTCACCAGGTGGTACTGTGAAAAATTTTGTGCTACCAAGAGAGTGGATGTAGCACAGAAGATGCATTGCATATTAATCCAAAAATAAGCACGAAAGAAAAATTAATTCATATTTAATTCTGTAATTTTAGCAATATTCCTCCATAGCACATAGAAAGGAACACAAAAATGTGTGCATGTGTGGAATTGGATTGGACAGGGAGTTTATGAATGTATCCCCTATGTGATAAAACACATTTGATCCATCAGCATTCATAGCTTAAAATTATCAGACAATTTTTTTGCTTAATTTTACTGCTTAGATCCAAGCCTGAGTTCAAAGGTGTGGAAACACCATCGAGACACGTAGGGTGGACTTATTAGTTGGCAATCATCAGACAATCTGTTTTATTTAAAACAGTACCTCCAAAGTTTTCTTCCACAAACCCCACATCTAAGTATTTAATCCCTGCTCTCTGTTGCCTTCCTTGTTTCTGCAATAGCATTTCCATGTAGCTTGCAACTGCATGTATACATGTAACAGCCTAATTTAGGATCATACTAGCTGGTTCAAAGACCCTTTACGTAAATGCTACATCACACAGGCTTGTGAGTTGTTACCTAAATAAAATTAAATAAATTAAAAACCCCAAACCAAACCACAACAAAAAACCCCTTTTCTAATTACCTTTATTTGTTGTTGAAGAAAAAATCTTGGGTTGTCTATATTGGTGTAATCCATTGGTATCTCTGGCTCCACTGGCACTGATTTACATTAACTTTGATCCACCTACCTCTGTATTGCTAGACAGGGATGCCTTCACCCCTAAATAACACTGAAAATACCAATGACACTTATAAAAATTATGAGTTGGAAAACCTCCATACACTAGTAGACATATCAAAGTTGTGACTCAGTGTACTCATCGTATGTAACAAGCTGACTGTGTCCCAGGTTTCTAGGCACTGGGCATGTCACCTGGGATCACATCTGACCAGCTAACTATGATGCAAGTGTCTTTCAGTTTAGGGAATTATGCACAATATGAATAGCCACCCAAATCTGTGTCAGAGAGGGAAGGGACCGACTGAAAATAAAGAAAAACATCATGCAAATGGAGCTGTACACCCACATAGAAGAAAAATGAGTTTCAATACTAGAAATATTTTATACTTGATTTGTATGGCAGGGGAATAACCCAGATACATCAGGGCTTCACCTGTCTGTCTGCAAGGGTCAGGAAGATTTTATTATCATCTTATGACGAATAACTTTTCTCTCACTCTTTCTCAGGAACACCAGAAAGAGATAGACAGTGGTCTGCCCTATTTCAACTAAGAAAGTGGCAGAAAGTGGCATCTTTCAGGCCCTGGTTGCTTACTTTCTAGTTTAAACGTTTTGATCACCAACTTCGCATCAAATATTTTGCCAAATTTGAGGTTGAGAAGAAAATTTATCCTAGTTCCAGGCAGAGCTTAGAAGGTTTTTGCTCTCCTCTGTAGGGTGGACTATGCTCCACATCCAAACATCATCTGAATATTGTCATCTATCACATTCTTTCTTACAGGAGGAAGGGCCTACAATCTTATTTTTTTTTCTTCCTGTAGCATACTCTAGATTCAAGGCTTTTGATCTCTTCTACTGAAAGTCCCCAGTTGTGGTGCTCTTATGTACAGGGTGGTTCAGTTGCTCGTATATAGGCTTCTAGTACAACTCACAGTTTTTATTACCCAGAACATCCACATAGGCTGTGAATTTGTGACAGATGGCAGATCTGAATCTTTTCAAGGCAAGCTGAAGGCCAGATAAGATACTTTTTGGAACTTAAAGCAACACAAAGCAGCTCTGTTTAGATGACAAAATTGTACATTTAGTGTACTCATTCTGAATTTTGCTTTTGCTCTCTCCTTTCCTTTGTACTTCAGCTGCCTGGCCAAAAGAAATTATAAAATGCTATTGTGTCTGTGCGTCTGGAATGTCAATGCTACTGTTTTCTAGGAAAGAACTGATTTTACTTCTTAGAATCCAACTTTTTGTTTCATTTAGGTTATTGTTGTTAGAAACCATGGAAGCACCTGAAAATGGTCACATAGGAATTCAGGTGTCTTCCCCCAGAAGGGTGGCAGAATCGATAGTACAGCAGAAGTGCATCTTCACCAATGCATGCAGCATGGGCAACAAACAGGTGGAGTTGGAAGCCATTGTGGAATGTGAATACTATGATTTGGTTGCTATCACAGAACATAGGAGTTGGAAGGGACCTTGAAAAAACATCTAGTCCAACCCCCCTGCCAGAGAAGGATCACCTAGACTAAATCACACAGGAATGCATCCAGGTGGGTTTTGAATGTCTCCAGAGAAAGAGAATCCACAACCTCTCTGGGCAGCCTGTCCCAGTGCTCTGTCACCCTCACAGTGAAAAAGTTCCTCCTTATATTCACATGGAACTTCCTATGCTCCAGCTTGCACCTGTTGTCCCTTGTCCTGTCACTGGCCATCACTGAGAAGAGCCTGGCTCCATCCTCCCGACTCTCACCCTTCACATATTTATAAACATTAATCACAGTAACATAGTACAATGACTTGCACAACTGGAGTGCTGCAATGGATGGCTACAAACTCCTCAGAAGGGATAGGCAAGGAAGGAGAGGTGGTGGGGTAGCACTGTATGTTAGGGAGTGGTTTTGACTGTTTAGAGCTTTAAAATGATGACAGGGTTGAGTGTTTATGGGTAAGAATCAGGGCAAATGCCAAGGTAGGTATCATTCTGGGATTTTGTTATATACCACTCAACCTGGATGAAGAGGCAGATGGGAGAAGTCTCACAATCACTAGCTCTTGTTCTCAATGGGGACTTCAATTTAGCAGATGTCTGCTGGAAATACAATACGGCAGAGAGGAAACAGTCTAGGAAGCTCCTGGAGTGCATGGAAGATAACTTATTGACAGCTGGTGAGTGAGCCAAGAGGGAAGGCACCTCACTGGGCCTGCTGTTTGTGAACAGAGAAGGGCTTGTAGGTGATGTCATGGTTGGAGGCCATTTTGGGCCTAGCAGTCACAAAATGCTAATAGTTTTCAGTTCTTGGAGAAGCAAGGAAAAGGCCTAGCAGAACTGCTACCCTAGACTTCTGGAGGGAAGACTTTGGCCTATTTGGTAGCTTGGTTGACAGAGTCCCTTGGGAGGCAGTCCTGAAGGACAAAGGCATCCAGTAAGGCTGGATATTCTTCAGAAAAGGAAATCTTAAAGATGCAGAACTGGGCTGTCTCCATGTGCCAAAAGACCAGCTAGCTGGGAATGTCTGTCCCAGCTGAATAGAGAGGTCTAACCAGAACTCAGGGAAAAAAGGGAGAGTTTATGGCATTTGACAGAAGAGGCAGAAAACAGGGGGATTACAAGGATGTTATGAGGTTATGCAGGGAGAAAATTTGAAAGGTCAGAGCCCACCTAGAAATTAGTCTGCCTGCTGCCATAGAAGACAATGTTTCTTTAAATCCATTATCAACTAAAGAAGGGCTAAGGAGCCCCACTGGGGCACCCATCTCATTCAGCAGCAGGCCCACATCTTCTCTAGTCTTCCTTTTTCTGCTTATGTACTTGAAGAAGCCCTTTTTCTTGTCCTTGACATCTCTTGCAAGATTTAAATCCAAGTGGCCTTCCTTGTTGCATCCCTACATACTCTGACCATGTTCCTATATTCCTCCCAAGTGGCTAGTCCCTTTTTCCAGGATGCTTGTGTCTAGCAGTTGAAGGACCAAGCTGGGCAATAACTTTAATCATTTTACTCCATTTTATGCCCAGGAATTACACATTTGAGTTTTCAAGAAACAAATCTTCTTATCTGCTATCTTCTTTATCTAAAAATTAAGCATCTGGAGTAAGCTTGATATTCAAAGGCAAGGCATGGGCTTCTCAGCAAGACCATTTGGTTTATCAGGATTTTGAGAGCTGAAATGTAAGGAAACAGCTATACTCACCTATATGTCTTGAGTCTGGAGGTACAAGGCTGATTAAGTTTCCCTAAAAAAAATCAGGAAAATAGAGAGGGATAAATACCTCTAAAGAACAATTAATTTTACCCCAAAATAGGTGCATAAGATAAATCAGATGAGTCACCTCCTAAAATTTTTTTTGCTAACAAATTTAAGGGAGGTTAAAGGTACTACTAGAACTTTAGTGCATAACTGTTAGAACCCCGAAGTTGGTTGGGACAAATCCCACACAAATACACTGGCTGAGTTATCCTTACAGGTGGTTTTTTTTCCCGTCAGCTCTACAAAGGTTTTAGACAATTAACTTTACAAAGTAACTTAATTTTTGTGTGTCTAAATTTAGATGAACTGAATCACATTAAAAATGAAGCTCGGGTTTTAAATGCACTGATGATCTTTACTACTTGTAGAAAAAGAGAGAAAAGTAAATTAAGCATGTTCCATAATTTTCCATATTATCCAATCAGAATTAATATCATAATGTTTTTATAATAAAAAAACAGGTCCCCAAATAATAAAATCAATGTGCATGTTGTTTGAAGTGGGAAGTTTCCCCTGCCCGGTATCCCATTGTTCAAAACAAAAACCTCATTAAAAAATACTGAAATAATACACCCATTGTATCAGCATTTATGTGTCTGTGACACTGTTAATAGTAGGTGCTTGGCATCAAGACAAAGGAGATCAGGATTACTTATGCCTGACAGGAACTGTGTAACATATATTCAGTTCAGCACCTCAGCAAAAGAAGTATGAGCCTTTTTTTTTTTTTCATTAAAAAGGAATTAAATCTTCATTCATGAATTATAGCTTGTCATGATGCATCTAATGTATCTTAACTTGTGCTCAGTGAGCAAGCTGGAAAGATTTTTAACAGGTTTGGATTAGGTCGGTAGAGCTTCCATTTTCACATGACAACCCAGTGCTGTGTCTGCCATCTTCCCAGCTTCCAACAGGGTTTCAAGACAGTGATGCTGGCTTTCTTTTTCCTCTTTCTTTCATTACTTCTTTCTTTCCTTCTTTTCTTCATCCTAGGGGCTGGAGGAGGGGAATCTGCCACAATAAACTAGAAAAATCCATTCTGTCAAATTGCATGCCCTGCTGCTTCATCACCATTATTATACTGAGGTTTTACATTAAAGTACCCTGGATTTTAAATTGAAAGTCAAATATAATTTGCCACTAGAAGCATGAAGTGAGTGACTAGAAAAGCTGATAGCTAGGCGCAGCATGACAAATTGGTATCTATCTAATAATGAGCCTTACAAGGTCATGGATCACTACGAACCTCTCAGTTTTATGTAAGTAGAACTGGACTACATTGTGTCAATTGTTGTTTCGGGGGAAAGGGCAATATATTTTAGATTGGCCCATGCATTTTCAGAGCTAGACAGGTACAATAAGTCCCTTTTTGATAGGAAAAAACCCAGAAAAGCTACAGAGAAAGGAAGGGAGAGAAATTTAGTAGTTTCACACACCCATTTTCAGGATAAATTGCGGACAAACAAACCGCTCCAGTGTGTACGTTTAAGCTCTAGAGAGGAAAAAATCCACAGATTTATAAATTATTAAAAAATAATCTTTAAGCAAGTGGTCATTTAATGTGATTTTTAGGGTAAATCATGAAATTGATTTTGTGTCTACCTCTGTATCAACAAAAAGAGGAGAGCAATAGAACATTTCCCTATACCAGAGGAAATGTTATTAATAGAAGACTGTTACAACATTTGAAACATTCAAATCACTTCTAAGCAAGTGTTAATCAATAGGGTCCTGGTGGAATTGATAGAGGTATGACTATTTATACCATGAGGTAGATGGTCTGATAACATCATCCCTTAATGACATATCCACAGAATTTGTGCAGCTGGCAAATGTTGTCATTTGAGACTTACACTCAGCTGAGATCATTTACTAGGAGTTGCTCTTCTGGGACACAAAGACCTTTATCAGTTTGTCTTATGACATTATTTTTATGTGCTTTTATGAGACACTGTGTGGGATTCATGTACCATAACTTTGTCGTCTAAAATGTAGTTCATCGTTCTAAGTTCCTTTGCATCATTGTAGTGAAATAGACGCATCTCATCTTTTGAAGATGTTGAACTACAGACAGAGGTTATTTTAGTGCAAAATAGGCCTCTGGGTCCGATTGGATTGTCTGCTAGAAGGGCTTCTGGCAGTAAGGGGAGCTACAGTAGAAATTTGGGCTTCATTAACTATCTTTTTGTCCCGGTTTCAGCTGAGAAAGAGATAATTTTCTTTCAGAAATCTGGAATTCTGCTGTATTTTGGATTTAGGATAAGAATAATGTTGATAACACATTAATATTTTAATTGCTGCTTTGCATCCAAGGACTTTTCAGGTTCTCATACTGGCCTATTAATAAGAAGGCAGGGGGCACCCAAGAAACTGGGAGTGGACACAGCCAGGACAGCTGACCCAAACTGTCCAAAGGGATATTTCATACCATATGATGTCATGCTTTGTATATTGCTGGGCAGTGAGCTGGGAGGCAGTTCAGCTAGAAAACTAGCTGAGTATTGGCTTCGATTGGTGAGCAATTGTGCTATGCATCTACTTGTTTTGCATATTCTATTATTATTATTGCTGTCATCGTCTTCTTTTTCTGTCCTATTAAACTGTCTTTATCTCAACCCACAAGTTTTAACTTTTTTTCTCCTTGTTGATGCTCCCCCCATCCTACTGTGTGAGGAGTGAGTGAATGGCTGTGTGGTTGTTTCAGCTGCCTGCCAGGTTAAACTGCAAAACCTTTAGGTATCTGAAGCCAGATAAAGCAGTTCCCAGGAAACCTGCCTCTGTTCTCATTTGTCTCACGTAGCAGGAGAATTAAAAACCAGTGAGAACTGAAAACTCATTGTAAAAAGAAAGATGTAGTTCATAAGCGCAATGGCTGGAAGGTGTGTGGTGGGGACAGAAGTGTGACACTGGACAGAAATATGTTTTGGGAACCTGTGGGGCTGATTGGTAGTTGGAGGATGCTGTTGGGTGTCAGACCTGAAACGGGGGATGAAATTCAGCAGAGCTAACACAAACTGCCCACATACCTCATTTGGACAGATCAGTGGCCATACTACATTTTTGCAGAGGACTTTCAAGTTTACTGGGAGATTAGTTGAGCTTTTCTGTTCCTCAGTTGTCTTACACACAGGATAGTCGTAGAATTGTCAAACCAACAGACAGCAAAGATGTCTCCCTGTAAAGGTGTTATCTATTGAAAACAAAAATGCACAAGCTGTGATCACGTTAACAATTCTGACTATGGAGTTTGGCTTTATAAAGTATCTTGTTTAATCTATTTCCATGTTGGAGGTCTCTTGTTTAATCTCCGTTATGTCAGGTAAAAGGGAGGCAACTGCAACAGCAGTAGCCATGTACAAACTGAAGCATATGCAATGGTTAAGATTTTATTTCCTGTGCAATGAACCTTTCAAAATGTTAGGAGTCTTAGCTGGAAATGGCTGATGTTTTTCTGTAATTCACAAAAGGGACAAATTGTGCTTTGCTTTTTGATTCTTCTAGTTTTGCTGGTTTTTTTTAATACACAATGAACCCCACAGCATGATACATAATACATGGGAGAAATAACCCAACCTTTGGTACAATAATTTAACCTAAAGTTCACTGAAATAAATAGAAAAGACTCTTGCTGATTAGTGTGAAAACAGATCCCTCACCTAGCACTGGGCCCTAAGAATAACATAGTGGTCGATGAATTTTCTTTTCGGGGTGTAAGCAGTGAAATCAGAGTCAGTGTGTGGAAGAACTGTCCCTTAGAGGCATAGCATGGCCCCCAGAGAATAGGAGAACCATGAGTAATAAGCAGCGTGATTTATGAGAATAAATCTTATCAGACAAATTTGATTGCTTCTTCTGATAGCATTACCAAATAAGCAAATGAAAGGAAAATGGCAGACCTAATATAGTTTGACTTCAGTAAAGCATTTGATATAGCATCCATGAAATCTCATACAATTAATTCAAATTGACAAATATGCAGACTGTCGCATGGATGGAAGATTAGCTCAAAGGCCATAAACAAAGAATATTGATGGATCAAGTTGAAGGAAGATACATAGACATTTGCTGCAATGCTGGTACTAAATCAAAACTTGTTTAACATCTTCATTCCTGATTTGGAAATGAGAATGAGACAGCTCATTAACAAAATTTAACCATGACGTAAATTGGGAGGAGCTTTGAATGCTCTCATGGGGAAAGAATAATACAGTGTCTCGAAGATGGATGTGATAAAGTAATAAATAAATGATAAAAGTGATAGGCACCACCACTGGTATAAATTGAAGCAAATATTGAACGCGTATTTAACAATCCGGAAAAGATGAGAGAATAAAACATAATTGTGGCAGATAATGGGTACAACTTGAAAGGGCAACAGAAAGGGCAAGTGAAGTTATAGGTGCATATGTATTATTGCTTCATGGAATAAGGTGATACAATAATATCTCAGAAGAGCAGTTCAACTTTGAGCATAGAAACAAACCTAGTCTCTACAGCTCTGGTATTCAAAGCATAAAATTGGGTTCTTGGAATGATTAATGAAAGGAACTATAAGAAATTGAAGTGATAGCCAAATGTCCAGATACAGTGCAGAAAGTTTAAAGTGGATAAACTGTAATGGACTAAATTAAAACCACTGAACTTTTATTGAAATTCCTTTCTGCCATGAATTTAGTAATCAATATGAGGAAGTTTAGACTACTGATAATATAGGTCTTCATGTATGCTTAACTATCAAATAGAAGGGTATCTGGTAGTCTCCAAACGTCAGAGGAGTTCAAATTTCAAGGATGGAAAGGAGTTTTGTGTGGTGTGAAAAAGTAAAACAAGAACAATGGGAGGAAACTGAGAAAAATACTATCAAGGTGATTACAAGCAACGTTTACTTGCCATACTAGAAGTGTATTGTGAGGGAGCAAAGCTGCATGAATAGATAAACACTATATATATTTCTTTGCCTTTCACTGTGGCAGCATGCTACACTTGTAATGAATTTTTCTTCTTTAAGTGAAAGTTTCCTTTAGTGAGAAGGGTGGTAGAGAGATAAAATATTTGGGACCATACCATCTCCCATATGCAGAGTCTTTACCACCCCAGATGGCACACCAACTGCCAAGTCCTGGAAATACTACTGAATTATTACCTTCCAAACATGAAACAGACTAAACCAGCACAGCATATAATAGATCCTCCCGCAAATGCTTCCAAAATTAAGACTAGGTGCCTCTTTTTATATACAAAGCCCAGATGGTACATACAAACCAACTGTGAACTACATTGCTGGTGTGATGTTTAAACCTTACAAATATGTATGCTGGTATAACAAATGGCCTCTATTTACAGATGGAAGACTGAACAAATGAAAGAGATGCAAAGTTTTGCTGGTTGCGTTGAAGATGTTTGGCTAGATAGACTTTGGCTATCGCTCTGTATAGCTATCCATATATTAAAATTAGAGGCAGAACAGATTTTGCCCAAGTAAGAATATTTAAAATGAAAATACATGTCTAAGCATGCAGAAGTACTAAATTCTTGCAGTGAGACCCTAACCGTGGAGTAACCACCCAATACATTGAGATTGACGTTTCTGTTGACTAAGTAGAGGAAAAAAGATTAGAAGCAAGGAAACAGAAACAAGTCTAAGATTTGAGGAAAATGTTCATCAGACTCTCTTCTCTTGTTAAATCCATTACCTAGTTTCAAGTAGAGGTGAAGAGGTGTAAAGACTAATGCTAAATAAACAAGAAACCAGGCAGATTCATGGTTTCACAAGAGGACCCAGCTGATTTCATGGTAATGGGACACTGTTACCATGATCAGAGGAGGAAAATCCTAATGTTATTTTTGCAGAAGGAAAGGCGGCATCATGGAAGTTCTTACAGCCTTCCCTCACTGAGAATGCAGGAAAACAGTATTAATGGAATAAAAATTTTTGTTAACTAACAGGGAATTTAGCTGGGTATCAGCATAGCTTAGACATCGGGGTTTTTCTTGGATAGATTCTTTGTAGCTGTCAATGTGCAAACTAACAGAGAAGTGTTTCCTATGGAATTCAGAAGTTGTTTCCCAGACTTTCATTTCCCTTTTCCTTTTCTTTTTCTTTTTCTTTCATTTCCCTTCTCCTGGCAGTTCTTGTGGATATTCTGATGCCTAGTAGTAGGTGAAGTCAAGCTGTATTCATAATGCGATTAATTAAAATAGTCATTTAGGGATAAGGTGGAAATCCAAAGACAGCACTGGATTGGGTAGTTCTGGCATTAAGAGAAAGTCATGAAGACAAAAAGGTCCTATGTGAGCTGTGGTAGAATCCAGTGAATAGTCAGCATTCCCCACGACATCACTGCTCTGACTCTGATATTAGATATGGAAATATACCACAGTTAGGACAGCCTCTAGGAGAGTGAGTGGTGAATTAGTAACATTTGCTCTTTGGTAGCAACCCAATAAAAACAAAGACATACCTATTGCTGATACTGTAGCAATAAAACATCACAATTTTGGATGATCAAATTAGTATTTTTTCACTCATTTAGGCATATTTTCAAAAGAAGAAAGTTGTGGTCCTCAGGGTGTCGTTATATGGGACCTGTTAAAGTTGGTTGTAGAAAAGACTAGATTTGTCCTCTGAGTCAACATTTTTCAAGTTGACATGTGACAGCATATTGTTGACTTGTACTTCGGTAACAGGTTTGTAGGTAGGAATGGTACCCCATACAGTATATACATTTAGTTCACATTTTTCTGTACTTTTATCAGCTTAAATAACCAGCTTCTCTGAACAAATTTGAGCCATGTGTCATAACATCTGATGTTACTGTCTGCTTACCTAATTGCTGAACATTTTAGGTCCTTTGAGCATAAAGGTCATATCTTCATGCAGTGACTTCAGTGGAGGTACACCAATTTACACCAATTGAAAAAAATGGTCTTAAAGATCTTTGTGGCCAGGATTTCTCATAATAAAAGACTTGGCAAATCTGAAAGTCATTATTTTAATGGCACTGCAGACAGCTATTGTTAAACATGGGGCACAGTTCTAGCATAATTATGGTATTATAACATTACTTTATATTTCAACTTTTCTCAGCTTAAATTACCATCATTGAAATGGGTTTGCCTTGCTCCCATCTAGTCAGGTATCCAGCACAGAGAGTGCAGAACAGGAAGAGAAGCTCTGAAAGTCTAGACACGTAGAGTTACTACTTTTACTTTTTAAAAGTCTTGTGTAGGAATAAAGCAGTGGACAAGTCTTTATTTATGGTGATAGGATTTTGCAGTTTTCTGCACCCTGTAGCCCTGTGCAGCTTCTGGCTATGCCTATGTGTAAAAATCCCTACTGGCTGTAGCTGAGATTGAAACTGATGGAGTGATGGAGGGAAAACTTGGAAAACTGGGGTTCCTACATTAATTCCTGGTACCTATTACAATAGGAGTTTAAAATGAGGGCTGTAGGGAGTGATGTAGCATTTATGTTGAAGTCTTAAGACTCATGCTTTGAACACGAGTCACGTGTCAGCTGTCATGGTGTCTCTTTGGCTTGCAGACAGCTCTTTAGAAGACACAGCTACCTGGCTGGCACAAGGGTCATGTCTAGTGTTGCAGTTTTGTGTGGCTAGGTTCTGGTGGAGGCGGGGGACTGCAGGGGTGGCTTCTGCAAAAAGCAGCTAGAAGCTCTCTGCAGGCCCCAGAGAGCAAACACCAGCTGACTCAAGGCCAGAGTTGTTGCTGACCAAGGCCGAGCCCATCAGTGATGGACACAGCGCCTCTAGGAATCACATTTAGGAGAAAAAAAACGCAGGCAGCTGCTTTTTGCCCCCAGAGAAGGGAGTGAGAAGATGTAAGAAACTGTGCAGACACCAAGGCCAGGGAAGTGGAGGAGGAGGTGCCCCAGGTACCGGAGAGAAAGATGCCCCTGGAGCCTGTGGAGAAACCCATGGTGGAGTGGATGTCCCCCCACACCCCATGGAAAAGGCTGAGACCCCACCTGCAGCCCGTGGAGAGACCCCATGCTGGAGTGGGTGGAGACATACAGGAGGTGCTCTGACCCATGTTAGAGCAAGCCACTGACAGTTCTTGCAGCATGTGGGGAGAGATAGAGACAGAGAGAGAGAGAGAGACTGAGGGTGAATGAAGGAGAGATCTGCACCAGAGCAGGTTTGCTGGGGGGTGTGTGTGTGCTTGTGACCCTGTGTAGGACCAGGCTGGAGCAGTCTGGGCCTGAGAGACTGAGACACATTCAATGATCTATGACTGCACCCCATAGCAGTGACCAATGCTGGAGCAGCTTGTGAAGACCTGAAGCCCTGTGGGAAAGGACTCATGTTGGAGAAGTTCTTGGAGGACTGTCTCCTGTGGGTGGGAGACACAATGGAGGGGAAGAAGGGAGCAAAATCAAGTCTGTTAAGAAGAAAGGGGTGGAGGGAGGTGCTTTGAGGTCTGGTGGTACTGTGTGTGCAGTGTAGTGCAATAAATTAGAGAGTTTTATTTTCTTTATTCTGTGTTGAGTCTGTTTTGCCCGTGACGCCAATTGCAGAATGATCTCTCCCTGTCCTTATATCAACTCCTGAGCCTCTCAATATATATTTTCTCTCCTGTCTGGCTGAAAGGGGGATTGATATACTGACTTCTGTGGGCATCTTGACTCCAGCCAGGGTCAAAACACCACACCTAGCACTGAGGTTCATGCATGTGTTGTGTCTCCCCATCTACAGGCTTAGACTGCACCTCTTGACAGGTGAGCTGATCAAGGGAGAGGATATTTCAGGACCGAGTCCACTGGAGAAAGTCTGGGTTACTTTACAGTGGAAAACTTTGAAGGATCTGTGGTTTTCAGAGATACACAGGAGAGCAAAGCTCCTCCCTGGACTCTGTAATACTTGTGTGTGGAGTGGAAATGTAAAATCATGGCTGGGCATGTAATCCCTTGTGATGGGACTGGCTAGAATTGTGTATGTCTTTTTGTCACTGGTTTAGGTGTGATGTTTAAGGATTATCTGAACCAGCAACTAAAGTCATAAGAGCCACAATGAAAAAAAAAGGCTCAGAAGGAGCAATGTATTACTTGGAAAATGTGAGGATGTGAGATTTTGAGTTTTACAGGAAAGCTTTCAGCTTTGGTTTATCTGAACTTATGGGCTCAAAATGGGTCAGCTTACTTTTTTTTTTCTTTTTTTAACCTCAGCTTCTGTAGCTTTATGGAAAGATTTATTTGTCTCAGCACAGCTCTACAAGAGTAAACTGAGTTGTTGCTTGTTCATGCATCCTGATTAAGGGTCTTACCATCAGTTCTGTTTCTCTCTGCTGAGGCTTGAAGTGTTGGTATTGAGTACTTGCTATATTATCATGGTACTGTTTGTCTGAAATTGAGCTTGGAAAACGTGGAAGAAACTGACAGGCATTCTGCAAGTTCTGAATTGCTTTTCAATTCAGCAGTGTTCACTGCCAAAGAAGAAGTCCTTGGGGGGGAGAGTAGATATGATTAGCAGCAAAACATCCTGGCGTGTCTTAAATGTAGGAAGAAGGGCTGTAGGTCTATGACAATGTGGGAGTCAGGTGCCTCACTGGGCTAAAGGACATGTCAAACCTGCTAAAAGGACTCATGTTAAACCTGCGCTGAACATTTGGCCAGTGTTCCTGTTTGCAGTATAATTTGGGAACAGCCCTTCCCCATTTCTTTACCAATACACTTACAAATGAAAGCCTACCTGCTTATGAAGGTATCTGCTATTTGCCTCAGCTATTCTCCCACTCCATTTATGGACATTTAGAGCATCAGGAAAATAATGAGGGAAGCTGCCATGAAACTGAGATGGCCAATCACACCCTTTGAATAATAAATAGTGCATGCTGAGTAGTCAAGGACACAATTAAATCAAAAGTTTGCAACAGGCAAGCTGATTGAAAAATGTTTGTTCAAAGCACTTCAATGATTTAAAGAAAATGAACACATTTATAAAGATTGTAACATATTTACTAATAATCTGCCAACCTAAAAAAAGGGTTTAATTTATTAGATAAAATATTTCCCAAGAATAGTTTGCCCTGGTCTAGCATGAAATGACATATTGAATTCAAATCCATGCTGAATCATTCCTTTAAAAGAAAATGGTTTGCAGCTAGTAAAATATCTCTGGATAATCACAGAGGTCAGAAGCTGTGACCTTGTTGTGTTACATGCCTATTTACAGTTCTCTCCCACTGCACGTTGTCAGGGCTTCAAGCACCTGCTTCACTTGAAGCACAATAAAAGCAGCCTCCATATTTGACACTGAAAACCCCAACCATCTTTTTTTCCCCCTTATTTAGTCAAATTGTCTTAACATATGAACAGATTCTAGTCCATTCAATGATTCATGCACCTCCTACAGTGCTGAACTCTCTCTGATATCTATGTCACTTGCTGCATTGTTTCACCAAACTTTCCTCATTTTCTGTTTATTTGTTCCTATTTGCAGAATTTGTCAAAGCTCCAGTACTGAATCTAAGTGTATAAAAATGCTTAAGTTACTCTGGGAGAATGCATTCTGGTCATTTCTCTCTACTAGTCCTCCCAAATATCCTCAGGGTTGGCAACTCTTTTCTTTTTTTCTATTGAATGTGCTTTTCTTTCCTGCTTCTCCATTTAATTTGAGCAAATTTGATAGCCATGAGCATTTTATTTTATTTTTACCATCTGTTTTCCATTTTTATTAAATAGTTATAGTTTATTGTTAATTGAAATTGCAAATTGGCCATATTATGTTTATGCTATAATAATAGCATCTGGATTTAAAACTGTGGGAAGGATTACTTCCCAACTGTTCTCACTATGTATGGGCCTAAAGCCTTAAAATTACACCTGTCCTATAGGGGATTTCCTGGCCTTCGGGTTGATCTCTTGCTTGAAAAATAAAAGCTCTCCCTTTCTGTTGGAGAAGAGAAAGGTTCATGTTCCAGGACAGTAGCCTGAAACATTTTGAAATAATAAAAGCCTCTACAACCAAGATGAGATCTTTCAGCACCTGATCCAAAAATCTCCTCCTTATTTCTGGAAAAAGCTAGAAACATATGCTGAATTGCAAATATCTTCAACCAGTCTTGAGAGAGGTTTTATTCGGTACTCTTTGACAGTCCAGCATACTATTTCTAGAGGCATTAGAGAGATATGAGTATGTCTTGGGGGGCTATTGAACGCTGCAAACTTCCCCAATGTATCACAATTACAGGAACACCTGTTCTAAGTAACATTTTCCTGAGCGACCACGAGAATTTGGTGCTCAATAGCCCTCAAAATTTCTCATTTCTTTCCCGTGGTGAGGTGCTTTAGTGACTTCTCTCTGGACCATAATAGAAAATTCTTAAGGCCAATGGTTCAATACCTCTTAAAGGACACCCTCCCCCTTCCCCCCACCCCCCATTTCTTATTTGGAGTGTCTTTTCAACACATTTATGATTCTTTGCATACCAATGTCTCAATCTTCACCTCTATTTTTTGTTGTTGTTGTGGTTGTGCAGAGCTGAGGAGGAAAGGAAATACGTAGCAGATCAGTTACTGGTATAGTCTATATTAAAGTACATGGGTGCTATATAGAAGCAAGAAGAATTTATAAGAAAGAACAAATATAAAAGGATAATTTTTTTGGGAAAAAAGTACTATGTAATAGGAACTCAGTCTTGACAAATTTGGAGAAGTTCCATGATGTGGGTGGGAGCCCTGATTCTGTATGGAGTAGGTAGGAGACACCAATTCCCTTGACATTAAACCCTAGACTCTGGATATATTCTGTGGCAATCCATTCAGGTCTCAAAACAAAGGCCTAAGCTTTTAGACAGTAGGATGCTAATTGCTGGCTGAGTGATTGAAAATTTCACTCCCTCTCTCTCTCTCCCTTATATGTTGCAAATTCTGTTCCTGTGCTGAAGTACTCTTGTCTGGAGTGTTAAATTAAGGGTTGACATAATCCTTTTTTGGAATGGGGTAAAAAGAGAAATCTGTTAATATATTAATCAAAAGACTAGGTAAAAAATTTACCATAAAAGCATCTATAAATAGTATATGGGATGAAGGAGGCTGGTGCCTGTTCTCATGTCAACTTGGACAAGGTGCTCTGCTTTACTTTCTTCCTATCCTTTGTCTTGAACTTGTCTATTTGTGAGAAAAGATTTGGGGATAAAGACTATTGTTTTTACTGAGTGTTTGTACACTATCATATGTAAATCTTGGTCTCATGATGCACTTTTGCTGTTAGTATCTTATATTACTAGAGGAAAGGCACGAGAATGGATAATGGGAGAAAAATGAACCAAACATCAAAAGATGCATTACAAGCAATAAACAGGCACCCTTGGTGGGCACAAGCACCTGCTTCTTCTCCAGTGCATGACAAAAAAACACTTATTCTGCCAGCTGTAACTCTAAACATAAAGTAAATGGGCCTCAAACTGGTGCTGGATGAGGTAAAAATAGGAGTTTCTCCAACAGATGTAACCCTTGTTTTTTCTTCTCAGATGATCTGTGGACAGGTCTGGATTCAACTTAAGTATTCAGCGTTTCTAATTGTGTGAGGGAAGTTTTTTCTGTGTCAGACCCTTTGAACCTACTAAGGTCTGAAGGGTTGGGTAAATCGCTTTCCCTTGTTTTAAGGAGGAGGGAGCATATCAGGTGAGAATACCGATGTGTGAACATCTACTATATTAATGAAAATAGATATTTTCTTGGCCATTCCTGTATGTAAAAGCTCAAGGGTGAAGATTATGAAGATATGACCTTCCTAAACTGGAGCAGGGATAAAGCCAAGAAGCTTGAAGTCTTAATTAATTTTCTTGATAACAACGATCACCGAAACACAAGCAGTAAAGAACATGAAAAAAAAGATGTTTTCTATGGGTTTCTATGAAAAGCTACCAGACAGATTTACTTTGATTTTATAAAGCAATTTGCCATTTATAATGTTAATGAAAAGATTTGCCTTTGTGTCTAGGATGGAAACTAAGTTACTATGCCTTTTCTTTCCCAGTGCTTCAGTTATGCAATATGCCACTTGAGTCATCTTCAGTTACAAAACTGTAGTCATTAAAGTGTAGCATGTTTAAGACTACTATCTCCTGGAATCCACTGATCCGTGCAATTGCTGTCACACTGGAGAAGGCAATCTTTGACTTGACATTAGTTTCTTGTCCTTCCATATTGTATATGACATACTGTCTTTCCCTTTGCATTTACTTGCAGAATCATGGCATTTTAAAGAAACAGAAAAAAATCTTGTCGGGCTGTCAGTCATTGGCCAGTCTTGGAAGACTTTTCTTCTGTTCAGGGAATCATAACAGCCACCATTTCAGACACACTGTTTTTTTCAGGCACTTTGGCGTAAGTATTCTATGAAGTTTTGTTTGACTTCTCAACACGGAGCAGTACAGGAGTGCAGCGGAAGTTCTGCATGTGTAACTCCTTGCAGGGAGCAGTTGAGCTAGTAGTTAAGGTCTCAGGCTTTTTAATTTCTGAGTTTGATTTCTACCTTGTACACACATTTTCTGTGATGCTATCATCTCCTGCCTTTCAATATTTCTGGGAGAGATTAAAAATCCTATAATCCACACTGGAAAAAATTGCTCTCACAACTCCTCTCTCTAAAGAATAAAGCAGTTATGTGATGAGCATTAGTCTTTATGGGAATGAATAAGGGATCCATGACGAAGCAGCTCTTTCCTAGCCTGTGTAACCTGGGAGCAATAGATTCCTATATTAGAAAACACTATGACAATAAAAGCTGGGATCTTTATAGAGCCTATGTTGCATTCCTTGTTAGTTTCCGAACTCTCTTAGGGTTCTGTAAAAATCCCAGCTAAATTCATTAGTGTTCAGGTCTGCCCAGAAACAACACTGATGGGAAGTAATATGGTTATAATTCAACATGTCTGGGGTGGGGTAGGGAACACTTTTAATTTCCCTTTACTGCTGGTGATGGATTTTTTCAGCTTCACCTTTCTGTGCTACTGATCCCAGCAGTCCCAGCCTCTAAACAACAAACAGCTTGACTTGCAGAAACTTTCCACTCTCTCTAGGGAGGACCACAAACTTACAGCATATTTTAAGCTGTTGTTCGATTTTCTGAGGGGAGAGAAATGTCTCTAGGCACAAATTAGTGCTACCAGTGGAAGATGGAGTTCAGCTGTTTATATACTAATATGCAGCAATTATGATAAAACAAAACTCATTCTGAAATTCTGCTGTAACTATGGTAACCTACATTCAATGTATTCCATTAAAAATATAAAAAAGGCTCCCTAGTAGGAGAGAGTAAATATTATCTATTATTGATTGATGAAGGTTCCAGACTGGGAAAAGTGGTTAATACATCTTTTTTTTTTTTGTGATGAAACACATTTGTTAAACCTTCCTTTTCACTGATATTTATTGTCTGTTTAAATAGCATCAGATAGGTATCATTAAGTTTTACATCTATTTTGAATCATTCACTTCCTTCATTAGAAGGTCTCCATTTTACAAAGGGTCTCTGAGAAATTAATTTATTAACTTTATTTTATCTGATTTCTAGTTTGGGACATTTCCATTAGTATTTAACTGAAACTTGACAAAGAGTTTCCAAGTCCAAATGTAGTTGTTGTACATGGATCATTTTAGCTTTTTAATAATAATAAATCCCCAAGGGTTTGGCTGGTTAGTGAGGAACAAACAAGTTATGCAGATACTCTCTAGTTGTCCTGGCTTCCAAGTTATTGAAGTTAAATGTTGCAAATACCCATGAAATAAAAAAACCCCAAACTTTTGAAATTCAGATTGCAACAATAACATCAAAGTATAATGAGATGTGGGTGGCTAAGAATGAGAGAGAAAAAAATCATAGTACTGGGTACATACTTTAGGAAAACACTTCCTGTGCTTGGAGAGGCTGTCCTGCTGCTTGCAGCTCTCTGTAGAGATCTGTGGACAGAGCTGGTGGAGGTGGAAGAGGGATGGCCATGCTGCAGGGCTGCCTCTGTATGAACCGTGACACTGCCTGGAGCCCTTGATCTCAGCTTAGTGAAATGGGAGCTTAAAGATATGGGTGACAGATGACACCCATCTAAAGACACCTTAATTTTAAATCAAATCCCACTCATGCTATATATTCCATAGCTTCATGGGCATGACACAAGACAACAAGTGAGATAGGATCTATACCTTGCGATTTCCTGGTAGAAACAACATTCTGGCTTCTCTTGTCTGCATTTAAACCAGACTTTCCCTTCACCCAAAGCATCTGTGAGAACGTGATTTAGTCAGGTAAGTCAGAATCAGAGTGTTACACAAGTGATAACATGTTACTGCATTAGCTGATACGTCCTGTAGGAGAGATACCAGAGGAGATCAAAAGCAATATTGAAAAAGCGTCATGAAGAATTATTTTCTTATTTTTAGATCAAGACTGAAATCACTAGTAGGACTCTGTAAAAAACACATAGTGATGTTACATCTCCTGTAGAAGAAAGCTTAGCTCTTCAGCATTGCATCCCACAACTATTCACTGGGGATGGAACAGGGTTTTCTCTGGGCTATGCCTGCAGTAGTACAACATGGTGATTCTTATTTAGATCCACTTACCTTCATCTGTACCATTTCACTTTCTCAAAAGGAAAGAAAAAAATGGAAAAATAATGATGATAGAGTGTTAAAAAAAATATTCACAGCCCAAACTGTCTATCTGCTTGTTTGGTTTTGTTGTATGAACTCACTCTGAAGTGATGATATGGATTACCAGGCTGTTATCCTGAATAAAAAGTGCTGTCGTTAATTCTCTTTTGCTGCAGCTATGGGCCATTATTTCCAATAGCTGTAGCTGTCACTTCCAGTACTGTGACCCATCAGGAAATCTCTCAGGAAACTGAAAGAGTTTACACAATAGCCTGGCAAGAATATAATTTACAGGGCAGCAGAAGGTGGAACTGCCTACTGGTCTCAGATTTATTCCTGATTCTTATTGCAGAGTTTAAATAAGTACAAGTAGCTGTTCTTTTCCTGCTGTTGAGCTGTCCTCCTGTTGAGCTCCATGGTGAGCTCAAGTACCCTGAGATAGTGTGCCCTACATTCATTAACTACCTGCCAGCATTAGAGCTTATGTCAGGATTGCAGCCTTCTGCAGGGCCCTGGCAGCATGATGGGCAGGAAATGTCCACAGGATCCAGGGATGAAAATAAAGCTGGAAACCAGGTACCATTCTGTAAGGATGTCAAAGGAATTAGTATCTGGCTAGTAGCAGGTATGAAGGAGAAGAATAAAGGACAGAAAAGAAGCAGCATCTCGTGGTGAATGTCTGGAAGTGGGTGTTCCATAAATTGACTGTATGTTTTATTATTTTTACTTTTCTGCATGTACTTCAATTTGAAACAAAACATTTTAGGTGTATCCATGATAATTTCAAACAAGACATGTGTCTTCCAGAGCTGCTGCTAATTTGTTTACATCACTGGGAAATATTTACCTACTACATAAGAACTTGTGTTCCTCATACTTAGATACGGTGATGGAAAGAGTACTTATACCTGTCCTTCAAATGCTGGGAGATGATCCCCTGTAGCTGAAAGCCAAGGCTAATGCTACTGGGATTCCTGGAGCTAGGCAAACAACTTGTGATTAGTATCTTTCTGGGGAAGCTTTGACTTTTCATTTGAAAATTATCTTTAAAAAAGCTGTATCTGCTTGTTTCCTTACTCCCCCTTACCCCCACCCCCATGTGTATTTGCTATTCTGTCACTTTTTGAGTAAATTCAGTGTCTTGTGAATAATTTGTAGCGAATATATGATAATCAAAACACCTCTCAACTGATCCATACATCACCATGTATGTTTTTGTTTCTTAGATAGTAATGCAGCTGTTAGAATCAGATTTCCAGTGTGAAACAAAAATGTACTCTAAAAATACTTCACAAATAATTTCTCTGAATGCTCCTTTGTATTTCCTGTTTGTGCACTAGGTACTAGCCAAAGGTATTCAGAAAACAATCTCAAAGGGAGGAGTAATTAAGGACCAAATAAATTTATTCTATAATATTATTTGCAGCCCATTTTTTTTTTAAAGCTCTTTTTGATCTCTATATATGTATTATGGGTCTCATGTAATGGTTGGGTCTGTTTTGATGGTTTCTAGTATCCTCATGGATTTGGTTGAAAGAATGGAACCTAATATTGCCAGCCTCTTTATAGGACTTCCACCGATTTGGATAACAGCTTTATGTAGCTCAATATAAATTAATGTAAGTAAATATAATTTAAGTAATAGCTCATTGTGTCTAGACCTTAATCTGTGTTTATCCTTCCCTCCTTCAAAATGTATTGGATTTCTTTAATAGATCTGTTTGGTTTGGAAATCAAAGCGTATCACTACTGGAATTAACTACTACTTACTAATCAAATTCTACCAGCCTCATTTGTTTCTCCTTTTCCACATTATCCAGTACATTTTATTCTGTCTCTATAGTGCTTTTGCTACAGCTGAAGAACAATCAGCAGCTATCTGATGTTATTGTACTATTTCTTATTACACAAAATGAAGGAATTAAGAATTAAGAATTATTAAGAAATACTACAACATATTAGGAAAGCAAAGAAGAAGGAACAGAATTAGATTTATAATGAAACTTTACAGTGAATTTCCACAGCTCTTGCAGTAAACACAACATACTGTTCTTGATAGACTACAGAATAGATCATTAATGGGACAGTACACAAGGAAAATAATTATTAACATAGCTGTTACAGCATTTTACATAGATTACAAATTCCTTGATTAAGGGACAGTCTTTATTGATTCTAAATAACGCCTGACACCCCATTACAATTACAAATCTTAAAAAATAGCGTATAACATCAGAGAATGGAAACAAGCTATAATATAACCAAAATTATAGAAGAAATAGATTATTAATCTTCACTTATATGAAGCACAAACTGTACAAGGCTGAGTGTTTCTGCCCATATAAAAACCTACAAGAACTGCAGAGGAAGTGAAATTAACCTTTTTTAGGATGTGTCAAAATTTCAACTTTTTAAATATAATACAACTTCAAGTGTATTTTTCTTTGCAGTCCAGTTTAGTTTTGAAGTTTTGCATAGTATCTAAAATTAACATCCCACAAGAGCCCCTTTTGAAACAGAAGTAACTATTATGTTTGAAATGCTAAAGAATTTCCTTTTAGCTCTTATTTGAAGGCTTTCCATCTGTTGATTTGTAAGGAAAGGTAACCAAAATTTCTGTGCTTTTACAAAACATTTTGCCTTTTTCCAACAGGCATTTTCTGATAAAGAACAGTTATACTAGTAGATTGCCAGAAATCTTTTCCTGCAGCTTTCACCCAGATAGAGATTTAAAGAGCGAACGAAGGAGCACAAATCCCCAGATAAACTTTCTTCTCATTCCTACTGACTTGAAAATAAGGTAGTATTAGCTATTGTGTTTCTATTCCTTCAAATATAGAAGTCAAACTTCACCTGTATGGGGCCAAGTTTCACACCCGAACAAAATCTAACCTGGAGAAACAACATCGTCAGTGCAGAATATCATGGGAATGATCAAAATTTCAGTAAGGAAAGGATCCTTCTATTATTTTTTTTTTAGCACTGTATAGTTTTCCAAACACATCTTGCCACAGAAAATATTACCCCTGAAGAAGTGTTATTATGTTGTTGTCATAAAAGTGAAAGAGGCATAACTCAGAGACCCTCAGGCAATAGTGAATTACCAAGGACTTTCCTATAAGTGAGTGAAATATAATTACACTCTTCAATAGGTGAGAAAAAATGTATTTTGGAAAAAAAGGTAAAAAACTATATGAGACAAATTGGCCATGCTGCATATTTACTATCAGGAAGGAAGGTAAATGAGTGCATATGAAAGTAGGAATCCAGCCAAGCTTTTACTGCACAGCTGAGGACAAGTCTTGTTTGACATTTAAAAGAAAAGAAAAAAAAAAAGACAAAAAAAAAAACCCAAAAAACTTAACTTCTGCTGGTGCTGTTATACGTTAGTGATTATTAAATCATGACGCAGATTGCTGATGAGAGACAGTCTAGGCATGCAGGGATGCGGGTAAGCGCACATGCATGCTCACACTCCTGAAGATGCACCTGTAAACCTATTTTTTATATGCAGGAAACATTCCCTAAGGCTGAGAGACAAGTCAGCTATTCAGCTGAATGTGTTTTACCTAAGGCGCAGTACCTGACTCTTTTCTTACTCTTTGCATGTCTCTGACTGGGGTAAAACATAGAAAAATAAGGTTCTCTCACTAGACTATTTGCTTCTCGTGGTTTAACTCACCATAGGATTCCATGGTAATTTAACCATACCTCTGCTACTTTACTAAGGCTATTACATCCTGGAATTAAGACTAGTACCTTCCTCTTGTTTAAACTACCGCTGAAGTCAGTGAAGCTTTCACATCATCTTGTTGAGCCCATGCAATCTAATTTCTCCACTTCCAGACATGGAATTGAAAACTCCCACAGATGTTAACTGAAGTTACTGGGCTGAAGCTGGAGCTGTTTGAGTATCCTGCAGCAGGAGAAATAATTCACAGGTTAGTAATATGCTGGCATTGCATTCTACTATGGACATGATTGCCTTTGATGGTTTTGTCCTTGCAAAGATAAACACAACAGCACAGTTAATGTAATTACAATATGGTTAAACACAATTATGATAAGAAAGAAAAAAAAAAAAGGGAAAATTCTATTTAAGGATGACTGCATTTCAAAGAGTTGTCATTTTTAAAGTAAAATTTACATTGGAAAGTAGTATGTAAATATAAAGTCTTAAAGTAAAACACTAAAAAATAACTTAAGGCCACTTAGGAAAATGAATACAATTTAAGAACTGGGATTTAATGAACACATATTTTTCTCAAATGTTTTTTTAGTGCTAGTAAAAAAAAAAAAGTGAAGGCTTCCGACTGAATATAATTTGAATCCTAGAACCCCAGCTGAGGGGAGGAAAAACCTTCTTTCTGATACAGACTGTATAATTATAGAGAATGTATTCTTCAAACAGAATTTTTTTTCTTCTCGACCTACACCCCAAATAATGATACAACAAGTAAAAGTGTGTGCATGCACTCCTGAGCATTTTTTTCTTATCTCAAGTATGGGAATTGTTAATTAACTATTTGTTCAAACAGATACGGACAAAACCAAAATCTTTGAAGACATTACAGGTATTGCATGCATCAGTAGGGCAAAACAGGTCAGTAGGTCACCTGGCCCAACCCCCCCTGTTCAAGCAAGGCCACCTAGAGTCAGTTGGTCAAGGAAATGTACAGAAAGCTTTTGAATACCTCCAGTGGCAGAGACTCCACAGCCTCCCTGGGCAACCTGTGCCAGTGCTCAGTCACTCACACAGTACAAAGCGATTTCCTGGTGTTCAGGAGGAACCTGCTGTGCTTCACTTTGTGCTCATTGGCTCTGATCCTGTCACTGGGAACCACTGAGAAAAATATGTCTCCATCTTCTTTGTTCCGTCCCATCAGGTATTTGTACACGTGGATAAGATTTCCCCTGAGCCTTCTTGCCTCTAGGCTAAACAGTCTCGGCTCTCAGCTGGGAGACAGATGCTTGTCTTTCCTCATAGCAAGGATGCTCCAATAGCTTCAACATCTTTGTGGGACTTTGTTGGATACCCCTTCTCTGGACTGAGGAGCCAAAAGCTGGACACAGTACTTCACATGCTGAGTAGAGGGGAATCACAGAATCACAGAATCACAAGGTTGGAAAAGACCTTTAAGATCATCAAGTCCAACCATTCACATACTAAACTAAATCATATCCCTAAGTACCTCATCTACCCTTTTTCTGAACACATCGAGGGAAGGTGATTCCAGGGAAGGAACACCTCACTCAACCTGATGACAATACTCAAGCATGAGTTCCTTTTGCTGAGTCCAAATGATTTTCTTGTCCTTAATGTGCCTGGAAATGTTGCCAGGATTAGCTGCTCTTTCATCTTCCCAGGGACCCAGGAGAGGCTGACTGGCCTGTATTTCCATGGGTCCTCTTCCTTGCCTTTCTCAAAGATGAAGGTGACATTGCCTTTTCTCCAGTGTTTTACACAACTTTCCCTGTCTCTGTGATCATTAAAAGTGATGAAAGATTATCAATAGTGGCCTTGCAATGACATCAGCCAGCTACCAGCTACCAAGGGTAACTATTCTTTGTTCCAGACTTTCCTGCTGGTTTCTGTGATTCCTGACAGTTGGTCTTCCTAGTAAAGATGGAAGCAAAACCAGCATTGGCCTTTTCCATGTGTAACTAGGTCCCCCAGCTTGTTGAGCAAAGGGCCCGCACTTTCCTTAGTCTTTCTTTGGTCACCTATATGCTTAGAGAAGACTTTTTTATTGCCTTTGACATCCCTGACCAGATTCAGTTCTACTCAGGCTTTAGCTTTCCTAACTTGGTACCTGGATGTTCAGACAAGGTTTCTGTATTCCTCCCAGGTAAGCCAGCCTTGTCTGCACCCTGTCTACGCTTCCTTTTTACTTTTGAAGATGCTAAAGTCTGCTCTCCTGAAGTCCAGATTTGTGAGTTTGCTTTTCACCCTCCTTCTGACCCTCAAGATCCTGAACTCCACAATCTCATGGTCACTGCAGCCCAGGCTAACTTTGACCTTCACATCTGAACCTTCAAATCCATAACAAGGCCCTCATCGTTTTTGAACTTGAGGTCCAGCAGAATGTCTCTTCTCTCCTCATTTGGAGGCAGAATTCAATGAATTCCATGAACCTTCTGGATTGCTTATGTCTAGCTGTGTTGTCCCTCCAGCAGATAGCAGGGTGGTTGAAGTCCACTGTGAGGATGAGGGCCTGTGAACATGAGTCTGCTCCCATCTTTCTATAGAGGATCAGAAAAGTAAAACTGATTGAGAACAATTCAGTGCTCCCCATGAATGATATATACGAGTTTGGAGAAAGGCCACATTGACAGAAAGTTCCTGAACAGGAGTGAGAGAGAAAATGTTCTCTACAAGGCAATTCAGTAATTCCATTTTGTTAAGTTTCCATGTCATTAAGACACATGCTCTACTCGTACTACAAATAGGTTTCACCCTTTGACGAAGCAAACATTACTTTTGTGATTTAAGCCCCCTCTCTAAGCCCCGTATCGTTCATGTAATTTATTCATTCTGGCAAGGCGAATAAGAAAACGGTCTTTAAATTTTGGTGTAATAAGAGTGGAATCCAATGTAAAAATAAATTTGAGACAGAATTTAATTATTGCTTTTCTCTGCATGATTTGCTCCCTAGCCCCTTTGCAAACTTTCTAACACTTATTTAAATTCTTTTATCCTTCATCTGTTGACATTATTTACATACAGAACTCTGATGTGTTTACCATACAATTAGAATAGATCTTCATTTTAATTAAATATCAATTCAGGATCAGAGCTTGAAGCTATTTGTCAGCACTGATAGTGATCAATAGAAGGAGATGCTGAACAAAGAAGACAAATAGATTTTCTGAGTAGTCAAATATTTTTCATTTCTTCACGTACCCCATTTTTTAATAGAGGATGAAGAGATTAAATTTCTTGCATCTTTTTATTTATTCTGTGGCACATATTTAGAAAGTTGAAATCAGAAGCTAATTGCCACATTATTATGCTTAATTGACATGCTACCTTTTTCTCTGTAACTCACCATGACAGCTTTGTTTAACTATGATGTGGTGAATGCCTGTCCCAGGAGTAAAAATTTCAGTAGGTGTGGGCAAATCCTAAAAATAAAACTCAGTTAGGAACTTAGCATTCACATCAGACCTCCACGGGGTTCTTGCTCTTGCAAAGTCCACATCACACAACCTTGTAATTTACAGCTTAAATATATACCATACTCAGTTTACACTTGTTTATTTTTATGCTCACATCATTTTTGAGCATCTGGAGTTCTTTCACCAATTGTCATCTGTCCCTTCATGATATGTTTGTGATCCTATACCCTCTCAGTCTTCTTTCACTATACTAAATCATAGAATCATAGAATCATAGAATCATAGGGGTTGGAAGGGACCTCGAGAGATCATCGGGTCCAACCCCCCTGCCAAAGCAGCTCCCTAGCTCATATTGCACAGATAGGCGTCCAGATGAGTCTTGAATATCTCCGGAATAGGAGACTCCACCACCTCCCTGGGCAGCCTGTCCCAGGGCTCTGTCACCCTCACTGTGTAAAAGTTCTTCCACATGTTGGTGCGGAACTTCCTGTGCTCTGACTTGCAGCCATGGCCATCTTGTCCTGTCTCCACAGACCACTGTAAAGGGGCTGGCCATTTCCTCCTGCATCCCATACTTAAGATATTTATAAACATTAATAAGGTCCCCTCTTAGTCTTCTTTTCTCTAGGCTGAACAGTCCCAGCTCACTCAGCCTTTCCTCATACGGGAGATGTTCCAGGCCCTTAACCATCTTTGTAGCCCTCCTCTGGACTCTTTCAGGAGATCCCTGTCTTTTTTATACCAGGGAGCCCAGAACTGGACACAATACTGCAGGTGGGGCCTGACCAGGGCAGAGTAGAGGGGGAGGATCACCTTCTGCGACCTTCTGGCCACTCTCTTCCTGATGCACCCCAGGATCCCATTGGCTCTCTTAGCCACCAGTGCACACTGCTGGCTCATAGCCAACCTGTCATCTACCAGGACCCCCAGGTCCTTCTCCGCAGAGCTCTTCTCCAGCAGGTCATCCCCCAGCCTGTACTGATACAGACGGTTATTCCTCCCCAGGTGCAAGACTTTACACTTGCTTTTATTAAACCTCATCTGGTTTCTCCCTGCCCAGCTCTCCAGCCTGTCCAGGTCTCGCTGGATGGCAGCACAGTGTTCCTGCATGCCAGCCACCCCTCCCAGCTTTGTATCATCGGCGTACTTGCTGAGGGTGGATGTTATTCCGTCATCAAGGTCGTCGATGAAGATATTAAACAGGACTGGACCCAACACCGAGCCCTGGGGAACACCGCTAGTCACAGGCCTCCATTCAGATTCTGTTCCACTGATCACGACCCTCTGAGCCCAGTCCGACAGCCAGTTCTCAACCCACCTCACTGTCCACTCATCTATCCCATGATCTCTCAGCTTTTCTATCAGGATGTCATGGGAGACAGTATTGAAAGCCTTGCTGAAGTCAAGGTAGATGACACCCACTGCTTTCCTTCCATCTACCCAGCCAGTGATAACATCATAGAAGGCTATGAGATTGGTCAAGCGCGATCTCCCCTTGGTGAATCCATGCTGACTACTCCTCATGACCTTCCTCTCTTCCAATTGCTTGGAAGCAAAAGCTTTTTTATTCTTCCCTCTAGAGGTGATGTACAGCTGCTGCTCAGCATCCTGGTAGTTCTCTGCACCTCTTAAACTTACCTGCATGGGTGAACAAGGTTCAGAGGGGGTGAGTCCATCCAAAAATATATCTACTTCCACATCAACAGGGAGTATGTTTTAGCTGATACATGTTTACATCACAATTGCCTTTTCACATTTGTATTAAAGTGGAGATATATTAGACATTGTATGACACTATTACATTCTATACCTGCTTTCAGGTATTTTTTAAGTATTTGGTGTCATTAATATTCAAAAGTCTATGAGATCTGATGAGATGCACCCCAGACTCCTGAGAGAATTGGCTGATGTTGCCAAGCCACTCTCCATGGTATTTGAAAAGTCATGGTAGTTTGTTGAAGTCCCCAGTGACTGGAAGAAGGGAAAAATTACATCCATTTTTAAAAATGGTAAAAAGAAGGACTCTGGGAACTACCAACCTGTCAGCCTCACCTCTGTCCCTGGGAAGATTATGGAATAGATCCTTCTAGAATCTATGCTGAGGCACACGGAGGGCAGGGAAGTGATTTGAGACAGCCAGCATGGCTTTACTAGGGGCAAATCCTGCCTGGCCAACCTAGCAGCTTTCTGCAACGGAGTGACTGCATCAGTGGACAAGGGAAGAGCTACGGACATCATCTCTCTGGATTTCTGCAAGGCCTTTGACACAGTCCCTCACAATATCCTTCTCTTTAAGTTGGAGAGATGTGAATTTGATGGGTGGACTGTTCGGTGGATAAGGAATTGGCTGGATGCCCACATCCAGAGGCTAGTGGTCAAAGGTTTGATGTCCACATGGAAAAGTGTGACAAACGGTGTCCCTCAGGGATCTGTACTGGGACCAATGTTAATGACATGGACAGTGGGATCAAGTCCACTCTAAGCAAGTTTGCAGATGACACCAAGCTGAGTGGTGTGCAGTTGACATGTCGGGTGACAGTGTGTTATCCAGAGGTACCTGGAAAAGCTAGAGAGGTGGGCCTGTGCAAACCTCATGAAGTGCAACAAGAAAAAGTGCAAAGTCCGGCACTTGGTTTGGGACAATCCTCGTTATGATTATAAACTGGGGGATGATATAATAGATAATAGGCAAATAGTGATTATGGACAATTGCATGCATGAATGATGATTCCTTCACACTTTGAACGACATAATTCCTCACCAATCAAATGACATATAAATACTAAATTTTAAGTCTGAACAGTTTTTCATTTTGAAATCTTAAATTTCAAGACATGAAATTTAAATAAATATTTTAAATTTTAAGATGACAATATTTTGAAAGCAAAATGGGCTGAGGAACAGAAAAAAAAGGAAACACAGCAGAGGCATTTTTAATAGTCCCTACTGGCCTGTCATACAGAGATAGCAGATGGAAGAAGAGCAAAGGGTTGTAGAGAGGTTGGGGAAAAAGAAATTTAAAAACAGAGAGGACATTTTTTCCTTGTAGTAATTTAAAGTCTGTATTTAATTTCTAGACTGAGAAATCTTGATTATATTCTTTCTTTTACCAGAGCCTAATTATAACAGAACATTTCTAATAATTTATTTGCATTTTTCTTCTGTGTTTACTGAGTATCAATTTCTGGTTTATGTGTGCTATTCTAGTAGTGAAACCTATATATTGGTGTTATGTACCTGTGTACAAATGTATGCATAATTTGTGTGTGTGTAAGTTCATGAATATACATGGCTGTGATAAGTGATGGTTATTCCGAAAGTTCCCATAGTTTTACTATCAAGGGCTTCAAGTAGTGCAAAATGAAATGGATGTGAAAGAGGAATTGAAGAGACAAGTGAATGAAGGGACAGAAATGGAGTGTCAGCTACTAACTAACTAGCCAAATTTTCATTTAGCAGATCTCTGGCTGAGGAGCTCAAGATCTTGTCCTGTTATGTCAAAGAGTATTTATTCCTTAAAAAGGTATATTTGATGTAGCATATGCAGTGATGCTGTGATTGGGACTCAGTAATATGTGTATGGTTCACTCTAGCTGCAAAAAGTATGATTGAAATTCTTTTATGGCTCATTAAGTAGCTTCTATGAACCAGCTCTTTTATCTGTGTCAAATGGTATTCCCCTTTACATATAAATACCATATTCTTATGTGAATATTTGCATGTCCATGTTTATCGTTCACATTTCCATGAGTATCCAAGCATGTGAACTGATAATTTTCCAGTACAGTTTCTTATGGAAAGCAGATGTCGGAATTGGAATGTCTGAAAGAATCCAGATAAGGAGTAAGACCGTAAGAAGTTATTTTTTACTTCTACAGTATTTGCCTACCATCAGAAGCATTAGGACTTAATCAGACCTCACTTCTATTTCTACAAAGTAAATATTTATTAAAATATGCTCTACATGGATTTGTTAAAAATAAGGTTGAATTGAAGTCCATTACTCCATATCAAAAAATTACTGCAAAGTCACACCTCATTGTAACACTGCTTGTAAAGATTAAAGATGCTGTGTTCTTACTGGGTACTGCTAAATGTATCTTTAGGCATTACATAATAGGACATGAGTGATTAGGAATGCTCAGTGTTTAAAAGTTGTGAATGAAAATCCAAATGTTAATCAAGTTGTCTTTATAGATCCATATGAATTAATTCAATCAGAATTTTATCTAGTCACAAAATACTCTGGAGACTTAATCCTTAATTAAATATTTGCAATAGAATTTTATTTATGTAAACTTTGTAATTTTGAAATGTGCCAGACCAAAACAAATATCCATATAAGTTTTTAAAAAGACAATTTAAATAAACAAAATCATACTCCTATTGCTAGCCAACTGATAAATGCTAGCAAGTAAACACAAAGTGGGACTTAAGCACTACAGAGAAGTTCTTCAAAAAAGGTGTTTACTTTAGATTTCTAGATGTTGTAATTTTGAATACCATCTGCCTTCCATCTTGGCAAGTATTTTTGTTGTTGTTTTCTCTACCCTTACTTTAATACCTTTTGGCTATTTCAAACTTGTTTTGAGAAGGATTTTCAGGGCTGCCTAATTTGAGACTCATCAGTATCTCTTCCTCCCCCATCACATCCCTCAGTGTTTTTTACCTTTGCCTTGTTGACTGTAGATCAAGTAACATTTCACAAATGATATTATAAACATGAATTGAAAAATCACTTGTTGATCTATCTAACATCATTCAAGGACATGGGCACTGGTCCAACAAAGTATTTAGACTCCTTACTGTTATTTAGGCTTCAAATATTCTTCTGAAATCTCTTCTACTGACGTTTATTACCTCACAATTGGGATGGACTAAAAGCATGCCCACAGGCAATTAAGGAAATTCAGCTAATGGCTGATAATTTATTAGGTCACTGTAATTCAATTCCATCCCGTTATGTGCCTTAGCTCTTAGCAAGCTCTTTCAAATGAAGTTAATTCAAAGGCTTTACTTAGTATGTTTTTGGTGGCATAGACAGGCCTTATCAAATTTCTCAAGGATATGCTATTACATAATGTTTTTAACAAAATTACAGCCTTCCTGCCTATTCATGCAGACCAGAAGTATTACCTAAAGCTATTTAAAAAAAAAAAAAAAAAAGAAATTTCAAAGTTTCTCCATTGTAAGGGCAAATGTGTTATATATAAGGAGGGTGTGATTTAAAATGCAATCTTCCTCATGAATGGTGATTCTAGGCATGCTAACTATGCAGATTTCTTGTGTGCAGTTGTATGTACACCACTGGGTCAACTGGTGGGCATCAACTGACAGGTAGTGATGTACTTTGTGTCCAGCCTGGTAAACTCCTGGTCCTGTGAGTCACTCTCATGTATGTGACTGTTCCCATGACTGCCGAAAATTCCTGCACACAAAAATGGTACACTTCAGTCCTGATCAGCTTTTTCTTTAGACAAGAGCTGAAATAGAAAATCTGTCTCCAAGTGGCTTTCTCTTGAAAAATATGAACTTGCCGGAACATTTAAAATGCCAAATTCAGCAAGAACAAAGATATCTCTGTGGGTGAGTGTGACTCAAGTCCTAAATTACTCATGCTGAAACAGGTTGGCAGTGTCATTTACAGAAAAGCAGGTGTAGTGTTACAATTAAAATACTTCACTTCCCAATCCCACTCACCAGCTCTCTGCAAGAAGCCCACCACCTCCCAGCTCCCAGTAGGACTAATGCTTATAAAATAAAAGGAAAGAACCCCTACGTTGAGAAAACTAGAAGCTGAGTTTGTATCCAACTTATTTCTCAGGAAAGGCAGGAAAAGATGAAGGCAGGGAAGCACTCTAGGTGGTTAGTGTAACAGTGTTACTTTCTAAAGTCATCCAAATGATGGGACTATGATGTGCCCATTAAAGAGTTGTTGGGCTGGTGGTGGATAAGACTAAGTTTTGCTTTCAGTGTAATGGAAAGCCAAAAATGTCTGCTAGCACTCACAATTGTAAAAACTTTCAAAGTAAAGAAAAAAAATCAATAATAAGGAGAGTCAAAGCATCCATATGTATCAGAAAAAAAACCCTTGCACAGTAAATAGTCTGCAGTTTCCCCTCCTTTCTTATCCATTTGAAAAGAAATTCTGCCATAAAAATGGTTTGCATCCTTTTGTGAGTCAGGAAATACAGCCTGTGACATAAAAAAACCCACCCAACCCTGAATTGAGGTCTGAATAAGCTCTGTTCACTTTCCTCATAAGGAATCACAACATTAAATAATCATGGAGTGAAGAATAAGACAGATGAGTGAAGAGGGCTAGCTATGTACCAGTGACAGATACTGTATTTCAGCAGCTGTAATCCAGACCAAACAGGTCTCCTTAAAAGAAATCTAGCTGAGATATGTATAGCTGAGATCTGTATAGGCCATACTGAAAACTGTATTTCCATTGTCCTCGTGGCTGTGTTTTAGAGCTGATTTTGGTCTTGGTACTGTACTGTTATGTGTGCTGCTTGTGTGTGAGAGAAAGAAAAATTTAAATGAACAAAAAAAGAAGGAATGACAAAGTGAATCAGCCATCTAGTATTTGCAAACAGAGTTTTTCAACAATTTGTTTCCACGAACAAACACTATCTTACTCCAAATATTTTTCCATTATTTGTTCAGTTCAAATTGAGAGCCAAATGATATACTGATCTTTTGAAAGAGCTCAAGATTTGGAAGATAAATAAGAGCATGGTGTCACAAAGGACAATAAAAATATGTTCTTTGTACAGTGAGGGATGTAAAGGGATGATTAACTTAATATTGAAACTATTTTAGAATGGAAAAACAGATTTTCAAAAATTCCTCCCGCCGTCAAGGTGATTGAAAAGGAGATGGACTCCTGACAAAACAGATGTTAATGTCTTCAGTAATTTGTTACTCTAAGTATCTGGCTGAAATGCCTCAGGAAGCTACAGTTACCTGGGTTAGGACGTAACCCTTGTATTAAGACATCTGTATATAGACACCTATGTGTTGAGGAAGCTTGAGGCAAGTGCCTAAGCATAGGGCTTTCTTTTCTCCATCTGCCAGTCCAGATGCATGTGATTTTCCCACGTCTTGTGTACTTTCTGCAAAGCCCTATTTAGATGTCTCAGGTACCACAGAGCATCTGAATTGTAGATGTGTATTTATGCAAGTTGACTATCCTGGGTGACTAAAAGTCCATGGTAGATAAAGGATATTCAGTCAGAAAGATGAGCGGAGACTGAAGATTTGGCTGACCACATGCAGGTTTTTCTTTTTAAATGAGCAGATGCCTCTAACCCTGTCAGGTCAGTTTCCTGAACCCACATGTGTTGTGACACTTTCACTAGTGCCATAAAATATCCAGTATATCCACCTATAACAGAGCACCTTACAGGAAAGGGGAGGGGAGCTGGACAACAGACTTAGACACAAGTGTTTCAAATGCCACTAGATGCTTAGGTTAAAGTTATGTAACCGATTAAAATAGGAGCTTAGAAACTTAGATGTTTCCATTCTTACATGTAGGTGTCTACAGTCCAGAATCCTGCCTTACATTTTGGGGTATTTTTTGGCTCTACTTCTGTCCTGGTTTGGGCAGGGGTATAGCTAATTTTCTTCCTAGCAGCTGGTATGCTACTATGCTTTTGATTTAGGATGAAAATCATGTGGGATAACACACTGATGTTTTTAGTTGTTGCCAAGCAGTCAAGGACTTTTCAACTTCTCATACTGGCCTGCCAGTGAGAAAGTGTGTGTGTGGGAAGAATCTGGGAGTGGATACAGCCAGGACAGCTGACTCAAATTGGCCAAAAAATTATTCCATACTGCATTACATCATGCTCCTTATACAGCTGGGGAGTGGGCTGGGAGGTGGGGCCGCTTGGGGTCTTGCTGAGCATTGACTTTGGGTGGTGAGAAATTGTACTGTTCCTCAATTTATTAGTATTATTTTCATCATCACCACCACCACCACCACCATCATAATTATTATCGTTATTGCCATCATCATATTCCTTTTTTGTACTAAACTGTCCTTATCTTGACCCACAAGTTTTACTTTTTATTCCCATTTTGTATTCTCTCCTCCATCCCACTGGGATGTGGGTAGTGAGTGAACACTGTGTGGTTGTTTTATCTGCTGGCTGGGTTAAACCATAACAACTTCTAAAACAGACCATATTTTCTGTGATTTATTTCCCTCGTCGATGCAAAATGAAAAGAGAGCATTTTAAAAGATGGAGAGTTTGGGCCTGATTTCACAAAGGATAACTCTGGCACAGCAGTTTGCACAAGGATGCTATTTACACAGCACTGAAGAATATTGTTTATTTGAGTATTGAGTATTGATTTTTCTGCTCATAGCTAGATTTTAATTAATTGACTTCTTGCAATGTTAAGATAACAGCAGTGTGAACAGGCAGAATGGAACCTTGGTCATAATACATAGGCTATGCTTTTCACTATACTACTTACTACTGTTCAGCTATTTCTTTTTTTTTCAGATATTAGCCTGTCTTGAAATGACAATCAGGTCCTCTAGCCTAAAATTTATGAGAAAATAAGGAGAACAAAACAAAAGGCTTAATTAGGAGTGGAGACGGGATTCCAGAAAGTCTGTGAAATGCCCAAAAAGAATCTTTTTCTGGTTTGGCCTTTCTCACCAGAAAAATCTTTTTCTTTTGGCCTTTCTTCCTTCTTGAGGAACCTCTGGAAGAAATAAAAACTGTCTATGTCTACTTGAGATCCTGAGGTGAGGTATTTGGTCTTTCCATGGCATGCCTTCTGCCAAAATTAATCTCCGGAGGATTAGATGGTGCAGAGAGATATAAATTACATAGAACTGTACCACTTTGTGGAAATTTGGTCCCTGCTGTCAACTCAGACCACTCTGGAAATTTCCTACCCATTTTTATTACCTACTAAACTGCTTTACTGTAAGGCTGGAAGCGATAAGTTTTTTGATGTCAGAACTCTTGGGATAATACCTTCTTGAATGGCTCACAGCTGTGTGAATGATGATATTGTCTGCTTCTAAAGAAAAATCAGAGATATGGTCAGTGTTTGTTATCATGTCATTTTATACATCATTTTATCACTTGCACTATCTGCAGCACCTAGAATTGTCTGCTCAAAGCTTTTACCCCTTTACTTTAAGTTGCTGAGTTATTGCTAGTGAAAATTGCATTTCCTCTTGAAAATGTGTAGTAATGTAGTTAATCAAAGTAAACAGCAAAGCAATGCTGAACTCCACATAAGCCAAGGGTCTGTTCTACCACCCATACTTCCATTGAACAGCTCTTACTGAATTGAGTATCCTCACAGAGGATAATTGAACTATTCAGATGAAAAAATGTTACCCACTGTGTACAGGCATTGGAGAGTTCGATTCTGTATGCTAGATGCTGGGAAAGAACTCACAAAGAATTATGAATTACAGTAAATAGAAGTTATAAGTGAAGTTATTTTTAATTTCAAAGAATGACAGTAGAAGTTTTCATCTGTTAGTTTTCTTAAACTTATGTCTGTCTTGCAATGGTTGGGAAGCAGCAACTGTACTTGCCTGGTGATGCTGAACTGTCAGTACAGCTCATGTCTTTAGTAGCAACGAGGTGCTTTTTAATAGCCAGTAATAGCTGATCCTGAACTTTGCCTGTCCAGTAGAACAGGTGGAGAGATAATTTTATGAGAGGCACTGACACCTCTGAGTCTGCTTTTGTGATAGCTTCTTCTAGTCTGTACTGACAAGTGACTCTACTGCCTGCATATATTTTCTAGGCAAACCACATTTGCAGTACATATAAGTATACATTCCAATATTTGAAATCTAGCAGATGAGGTGCCTTGATTGTTAAAAGAAAATTTGGATTTCAGGCAGCATATGTTATAGCTTCCAGAAACTAGCTCTTATATTAAGGAGTCACTGAGTTCTTCAAAACTTTTTCAACTGCTGATTAACAAGGCAATGCAAACCCTTTACAACTTTTTGCCCTTTCCCTTTATTAAATGCCTGACATTTAGCAAAATTAGTTGATGGAATATGATGAGTCTTACTACGTGTGCTGTGTGATGGAACATGATGCAAAACCTAACACAAAATCTGAACTGAAATATTGCCATTAGTTTGGACACCCACTGTTTAATGTGATTTTTTTTCTTTCTAAAGAAAATCACTCAGAGGAGCAAACTGTTCCAAGAAGATGTGGTATTGCAGGAGGGTGGCACAGCCCCACATTAATCTTTTTCCAATTAGAACTGGGGAACAGTTTTGGTGCCTGGAGGGCTTCAAGATTTCTTCAAATGCTACCTCTCCATTAACAGCTTCAAGATATTTACTCACAAAAAATAGTTTTTCTCCAGAAGAGTAAAAGTGAAGGTAGAAACAAGAAAAAAAAATTCAAATTATGAAATATAATGCAAAGAGCCAAAGAAACAAAACAGAGCAGACAGAATTACTTGCATGCTGAGTAGATAATAAACAATAACAGTTGTTAGAAATACAATGCAATAATTATCCTGAGTAAAATGAAGATATGTACTTTAGGGAAAAAAACCCCCCAGAGGTAAGAAGGGAAGTCACATAATAGTGTGTATTGCTGATGTCTGAAGACTGAAAAGAAGGAAGAGTTGAGAAAGCATAAGCCATTAATGTATCAAAATATGACCTGGATGAATTTCAAAACAAGTTCTATTGAGGTAGTGTAAGAAATAAAATATGGATGATTATGCTTATGTTGGACAAGTAGACAAATACACTAAAATTCATATAATGATATAAATTTGACTTTCAATCATAAACACATTTGGAGAGTTAGCTATAGAAAGTAAATTTGGATCTAGAGCAGACTCCGTTCACATCAAATGGGCAGAAAGCGAAACTGGACTTTTTCTGTTGCAAAGAACCAACTTTTGCACATCAGGGAGAATGTTTAGTGAAGTCAGACTGAAGCACAAATGACCTTAGAAAAAGCTTGACTTTTTTAAAAGTACCGTTGGTCCAAAATAATTCAAAATTGTAATGACTCTTGACCTATTCCTTTAATATTGCTTTTGGACATGATTTTCAGACATAAATAGACAAGCACTACAGGCAGGATGTTGGTGATTAAGAAAGAACTGAAAAAGATATAATCAGAAAAGAAAGCTACAGCTTAGAAATCCTGAAATGTATGGTTTTCCAAAATTCAAGTTTATTTAGCATTTGTGAAGGAAATGAAAGGAAACATTGACTAGTTTAAAAAAAAAGTGACGGAGGGGGAAAGAAGCATGATCTCTATATTGGGTAGACGCCATATAGCTAGTATTCTAACCACCTGTGACCTCCTTTGCCTGAATATTAGCACAGATGATAAAACATTAGGGTCAATCAAGGATGGCTGGTGAGAATGAGGTATGGAAATCAGAATAGCAACATTAACAAATTAATACAATCAGTTGGATGATCTTAGTAACAGAATAACTGTGAAAACTAGCACATAAAATTAGATAATGAGGATGCAGATAACGAGTCTATTCAGTAAGGAATGGCACTGTTCTCTACAATGCCAAAGAAAGTTGTGAAGGATAAGAAATATTGAGCCAATGAGAATGTCAAGCAAACCTAAACCACTTTTTGATAAGGTAGTGTGTGTTCCCAGAAGGGAGAAAAAACCAAAAGAATCTCTTTGATCTTCTAAAAGAAACAGATATGCCACATGGGAAACTATTAATTCATACAGAGAAGATGGCTGTAATTATGTGAAAATTAACAAATTGGCCAAAAGTTAACCAACATGGGATTATGCTAGGAACTGAAACTCCTAGCCTGAAAGGAAGTTGTCAATAGAGATCCTCAAAGGGATTTGAGAACTGATGTAATTTTTGTGTGGGAAGAAATGTGAAGATGCAAAGCTGTGAGCCACTGTAATTCAGATAGCTGGCTTATTAACAAAGGAAGAACTAGATGTCTGTGAGGACAGAATAATAAAGTGGGATGACATGCAATTGTGTATCATGCAAGGTCATGCACATAGATACTATCAGGTGCAAAATCACCACCTGGAAATAGAAACTTAGTGAATTTATTACTCTAAAGATGCCTCAGAGCCATGAATGAGATGTAATTATGAAAAGGGTAAATATGATAGTAGAATGTTAAAGATGATGGAGAAAGCAGAGAAAGACTGAGTATATAATATAACAGCAAAAAACACATTTGCAAATGGTGGGGAGATTATTCTGAACAGGGTAATCTGTAAAGAAGGCTATCAAAAAAATTAAGATAACTTTATGAGTTAACTTTTTGTGTTTGGCTTGCAAAAAAGAACTCAAATGACTTGCCAAACAGGACCAACCGCTGCTATATAGCCAACTGCCACTCAATCATTTAAAAAGTCTAAAGGCAGTAGGGATAAAAAAGTGTGTCCAGTTGATGTTAACTCTCTGAAAGATATGTCTCACATCTGATTTGATAGAGTCACAGATAGAGTAGGAGCAGATGAGAAAATTTGACAAATTGTTCTTTCTTTATTAGCAAAGAAATTTCGTTGTCACAGAGATCCACACCCAGCTGAGATGTTGACCAAGATGTATGTTCACCAATTGACTAAGATTATGTTTTAATTATGAAGCAAAGGCTCATAAAATTGAAAACTCAGTGGGTAGAATAGCTGTAAGAAGGAAACTCTCCTCAATTATTCTATTTCTTAGAAATTTATTCTAGAATGATCCATATCAGTCAAATTAGACAGCTGCAGGCTTTGTGAGATGTAGGGGTTCCATAGTGTCAAGTGTGACTATAGCCAGAGCTGGAGCTTTCATGGGATGTGTTTAACGCTACGAGTCCAGCTAATACTGATGGGCAAAAGCACAGCAAACAAGTAAGCATTTGGGTATAATATGAACTCTTGTCCTCAGCTCTGGGAATAGCATTAATGCTTTGAAAGTCCTTCCAGCAACTTCTGAAAAAACCAGGAAAGCATTATTATGCTGAAAGGCTCTTCTTCCTGGCACCAATATAGGTCTTCAAGTTGAAAAGACTCAAGTTTTTCTGACTTCCTGCTGAATCTGGTCTGCAGGATGTCAACCCATTTGTTCAAACAAAAGCACGATGACTCTTTTCTGGGTATCGTGATTGAATATGACCTCTCTGACATAGGACCTACCAGATGAACTGAGACAATGTTACTAAGGTGGGTGTTGAACCAGAATTTGTCCATGTCCTTGGAGAATCAGAATATACATTGCAGGTGAATGCTTCTTTGTTTCCTAAATGTTGAAGAGAACATCTCCATACAAGAATATCTTTGTGATGTGCGGTTCTCCCAGCTATTCTCATATATAGAAAACTTAGTAATATCCAGCCAAGGTTTTTTATCTCTGATCTAGGTGGTACAGAGGTCCCTTATTGTGAACTGCTGCACCCAGAATGGTTGCATGGTCTGAGAAGAGCAGAAAGCCAACCTTAAATTGTAAAGCTTGTAGGATTTCATGTCTGAATTTCTTGCTTGATTTGCTTTTATTGAAGATCAAGAATTTTAACAGTAGCATAAACAAGATTGGACTATTAGAAAATTCACTGATGACATTTTCCCTATTAAATGATGTATAACAGGTATGATTTATTTAATCTGCTTTTAGTAATTAGCAATGTGTTCTATCTTAGTTCTGCTTATCTTAGACTTTCTCTATAGATGGTAGAAAAATGCAGTCACTTTTAGGGGTGTAATTGAATTGGAAGGTTTGAGAAGAAACACACTCCAATTCTCAGTTTTGAGTTAGACTTATTATCCTGTTGTATTTTCATTTAATTTGCTTGACATTCTACTCTGTATTCAGCAGAACAGCTATTTTCCTGAGATGAATTTCAATTACTTTCTCATCAGTTGTTGCTTAAATATTATATTTCCTCTTCTTCTTCAGGAGATTTCTCATACATTATAGAATTCCAATCAACACTCCTCAGAGCATTCAGCTTGCTTTCACTGTCCTTTTTCTCAAAGTCACAACACTTTTAGTACCTAGCATTCTCTCATGAGTATTTCAAATTCAATGATAAGCTGATAAGTAGATCCAGGATGCTCTGTATCTTAAACGTGATTTCTTATATTTAGCTCATTTCTTAGGATCAGGCATGGAATAGCCTTGGACCAGAAAACCCGTTGAAGGAATTACTGAAAACAAAACAAGGCTGCACTACGAATATGTAACTTTTAAGAATGTGTTCTTTATAATTGCAGTCCTGTTATCCTAATCAATATCAAAGTAATTAAAATGCTTCTTGATCAATGTTTCTGCCTTGTTCAGGAGGTGTCTCTTATCTCTAAAAAGGTTGCCATGATCTACTTTTTCTAACCTACCTAAAGGTTCCTTGCCAAAAGTCATTTGACTCCCTACTTGGCTATAAATTACACTTAAACTGCCTCTATTGTCAGATAAAATAGTACAGTTTTTTCCTTTTGTGTTACATAATTGCTGTGTAACTTCATCTTTCTATGATGGTAAAATACTTGCATGGTATTTTCACTGCAAGACTATTTTAACTTTTTATGAGGTAGTTCTATTATCCTGAATCTAATATTCTTCCTCCAACCTCATGGATACCATTATTTTTTGCATGTGTTTTTACCCATCCCTCCGTACTTATTGTCAGCGTTTGGCTTGCTGCATGCTGTGAGTTGTCCCAGGAGATGAAGCACAACCTTTCAGCCACTATAAAAACTATATAATCCTGGCTTGATTTGGGTGTCTTTACCAAGCTCTATACTTGGGCATATGTTGTGCGTGGAGTTCATCTGCCTTGGAAATCTAAAAGTTAGATACTGAAGGGTGAGCCAGCTACCTGAAACTCCCTTTCTAGAGAGATACTGACCTTATCCTCAAAGTGGGATGTGGCACGGGTCAGATGATTCTTCCTCTAGAAATGCCTGATGTCAAAAGCACTCAACTATGAGAGGTAGATTCCACCCATGGACTGTCCACAGCATGGCAGAATCAACTGGATGACATTCTGTCAAACTAAAGTCTTTGAGGTCCTGGTCTCACTCCTTTCATCTACTTTCTTATCTAAATCCCACTTTGTATCCTGGCACCTACGGTGAATAACAAATGACAGCTGCAGTCCAGGCAGCAAATCATTTCAGTGCTTTAACCACTGTGCAACCATCATAGTGATTTTTGGTGTCATCCCATCAAATAAAAGCCAGACCAGTATTTCTGTTTCTAGAAATCAGTTCTAGTCTCTCTCTTGATTGTGGTACCCTTTTTTTCCTTCTATGACCAGCACAAGGTACATAATAAACATACCAGGTGATTTAAAGTTTTCTAACATACTATAAAATTTTTAGTAATATTTTCCGCGTTTGTAGACTGATTCTTCTCCTTTATTTCAGCTCATCTGACAGAAATGAATATCAATAAAGTGCTCAATTGACCCTTCTATTATCAATACGTCTCTAATTTTATGTTCAATAGATTCCTCACAAGTTAAGTCAACCCCTGTCCCTTCCTTTCTGAGGCTTAGCAATATTCAGCGCCTCAGTTCTCAGAGGCTATTATTCCACTCTTATTTTCCAAATACTTCCCTCACCCTTGCTTTTTTCCAGGCATTTACTTAGTCATTGCCTTTTCTGCTGCCTCAGAAATAATAACTTTGCTATGCATTCCCAGCTTGTACACCTTTCCTGATGTCACTGCACCCCTTGCATTTTATACTAACTGCAAGTCATCTATTATTCTGTCATATTCATCGATTTTCGCAAGAAAGTCAACCACTTGCTCTAATTTGGCTGTCTGATCCTCTAGTACCACAGCTAACTGACAGCATTCACACACAAAAAGTATTTTTGTATGTCCTCAGCTTGATAGCCAGGAACATTTCACAGTCAATATGTTTCATTATATATATCCTGAACTCCACAGATACTTCCAAATGAAATAAGTCACAATTAATCTTGTCTTAACCTCTGAAGGGATAAAAAAAAGGCAACCAAATTATAAGGATTAAGCTACTTTCCAGGCAGGTTTCAACCCTTTTATGTAAATGTTAACATCTTCAATTTAGATGAAAACATAAAAGAGCATTCCTTATTCTTTTAACTTTGAAATGACTGAGCGTAAACTCTTTGCAATTCTCTTGTTCTCAAAGAGCAGTGAAAAACTTGGTTCCCTGCATTCAAAATCCACAGAGTATCTTGTTAAAAAAAAAACAGTGATACTTGTTTGCTGCATCAAGGGAGCCCAGGCACCAAAACCTGTGGAAACGTGCTGAGACATTGCTAAATCCAAGGTAAAACCCCTGCATTAATGTTACCGTGACTACTGCTTCTAGTTGCAGGACGGCATCATTCTGCTGTCCCCGTACTCTGCTTTGTTATGCTGTTTTGTCAGACCCTGCAATATTTACTCAAGTCTTTCAGTTTTCATCATGCAGATTTGGAGCAGGATAAGAGTTTCCCCCCTCCCTTCTGCATAAACTGGGGATAATAGATGAATTTTAAGGAGTAGAGCTACATAGAACAAAGAATTGGAGGCTAGAGTCATTGCACATTACACTTATTGATGCTTGAGTGCCCTCCCTGACTATTCCTCATTTAAAATAACAGTATGTATTTCATAGTTTCATAGATTTATCTGCATAAGTTTTCAAATCCTTAAAAAAAATCTTTCCAAAACTTACTTTCCCATTTTTGACTCTGCAAAGAGACCACAAGTATACCTTAGGAAATACATAGTAAATAACAGTAACAAAACCTGACCAACAGTTTTACCTTGTTTTTCATTAGGTACATCTACCTCTGCAAGCTAAAATAAATAAAATTAATGCTTTCAAATAACTTTTCTATTTATAAAAATTAAGCATATATATGATACAAGTAATTTAAAATCCTTACAAGACATATAAATTAGTTCATTGACTATTTTTTAGTTCTCAAAAATTAGATTAATTTCTGAAAAATTTAAGGGAAAATCAGTTAGAAACAAAGAAACTAATTCCCTGTGGGTTTGAAATTCTTATAACAAAATTAATTTACATTGCCTCTGTAAAAGTGACCTTCAGACATCTGTGAACTAAACCTAACAGTTAAAAAAAAGTGTACACTAATAAATCGTATTTTTTAATAGATAAGCCATCACAGTCTATGTCATTGTCAGATACAGGGCTCTTAGAAAGGTAGGTATAACTCTTCTGTACAGACCTAAACCATCTTACTTGGTGCCCCTTTCTACCTGCCTTCATTTCCAAAGGTCTGTTAAAGTTGTTGATGGATTACAGAGTGATAAGATCTTATAATCATGAAGAAAACACGTCTCCCTCGTGTTGCTCTGCAAACACTGTCAAACTTTCTCGCTGTGGAAATCTAATTTCCATACCTGTTACTTTAATGCTGAACCTTTCATGTATTATTATTAATTTTAATTTAAAATAGATATATGGTTCCTGTATGACGTGTCATAAAAATGTGCTGCTTTTTTTCCAGAACTGTGTAAATTTTGTAGATTTGAGGAAATGCCTGTGACAAAGTTGAAAACCAGAAAATGTTTGGACACTGTCTAGATAAATTAAATTATTATTATTATGATAACATCTGGAGATGAACCTTAGTGAATAGAGCTTCTGTGAATAAACTCCATTAGGCACAAAGTACTAGTTTCAGGTAGTGTGTGATACCTCAGGTATGATAAGGTACCTGGTGACCTTGCCAGGACCAGAAATGGAAAATAAATTGCAGATAATGCAAAAAGCATACACAGTGTTAGTTTTAGCTGCCTTCTGTACCTACATTCTATAATATAGATGCTGTAGTTATCATATCATTTATCATATTTATTATTTTCTTCCTGAAAGTTTTCCTCTACTGTCATAATTACTGCCTCTCAGTTAAGTTTGCTTCAAAGAAAAGTAAAGAAGATTCAAGTTAAGTGTTAACAATAACTTCTAAATTCTAATTGTGGGAGAAAAATAAAAGCCTGTGGAAGTTCCATTGCTGTATGTTTAAAGATAGATTAGATATATATCTACCCGATATAGACTTAATTGATCCAGCCCTCGGTAACAGAGGTGAAATGGATGACCTCCCAACATCCCATTCAACCTTAATTTTCTGTGCTTCTATGCTAAGAGGCATTTTGGAAGGGGCCAGAAATCTAATCTTCAAAACTTGCAAAATACCTGAAAATACTGTGAAGCAAATTCACACTTGATTCTTTTTAGAGATAGTGGATCTGCTTGAAGTGGTTTCTTTAAGGCTGCTTGGTCCTATACACCTTCTTTGTTTTATGCAGTATGTAAATATAACCAATGCTTAAATAGATATAGTTTTCTGATGTTAAGGTTTTTACTTGAACTTTAGTTGTGAGTTTATTTTATGCAATGTACATTGGTGAAAATATTCTTCCTGACCTATATGGCAGCCAGCCTACACTCTGAAGCATGACATTTGATTACCTTGTCTTAGCATGCAGAACTGCAAATGTTATTAATGGTCATAAAATTATCCAACCCTTTTAAAAATCAGACACAGTATTTGACTTGATGACCTTCTGCAGTCATGAAATTCACGTTCTGATTGAAATGATATCAGTCTGAAGGATCTGATAGAGCTCTGGTGCAAGTGTCACAGCTCTGCCACTGAGGTGGAAAAGAATATTGATGAGCTGTTATGTAGGCATTGTAAGTATCTTTGAATTTCACTGTTTTCTGATTTATTCACATAATATAGACCATAAAATTTAGCTTTGGGATACCTTGCATTTTCACTGGTAGTAAACAGGTACTGGGTAATAGTTCGCTAACGTCTTTGTCCTTTAGCAGCACATTGCATCCACTGGAGCAGATGCCATGTGAAAACCAATGTGGTGAGCAGTATAGATGTAGCAAGGGGAAGCATATTTGTGCACCTCTTGTAATCATGGTCATCTGGGACACAAAGTGTTTCTTTACTTTTTTTTCCCCCCTGTGTGTGAAGTTCAGGACACATCCTTTTGTATTAAATGTTCCAGAACAGAAGTTGCCAGAGTGGGTAATATTACATAAGTAGGAAAAAAGATTCCTTTTCATTTGGAACCTTGATGGTAACATGTCAACATTATGAATTATTTAATTGCCAATTATCTGAAACATCTGCTTATGCCTCAGATTTAAACCATTTTTCATATGGCCATCCCCAAATCTTGCCCACATGCTAGCAAAACTAAAGGCCATAAAATATTTGCTTGTAGCATCAGAGCTGGCAGCAATGTATCAGCTTAAGCATTTGTGATGGGAAATGGTTTCCAGTGCAGTCATTATGCAGAAGGGTGGTCGGGGTGTTTAGTCTGAAGTACCCACACAATGCTCTCACTTCATAAGGGTTCAAGCTTCTGTAGAGTGGGAAACAGTCTTGTTTTCTGTAATGCAGCCGTGTTCAGAGAAGGCTTGGCTTTATGAATCTAGTTAACACGGGATGCTGGATAGCACCTGACACTGTTTTCTGCTGGTTGTCTCTAGGTTAGTCCTGTACTCAGTACTGGGCAGTAGTTATTCTGCAGAGACAACATGGAGTCAGGGAGGAGTACTAAACCTCCGCTGCCTTTGCAGGAGCACAGGAGCAGACATTAAATACACAAACCTGCTCTGTTCTGTAGCACATTATCATTCCCATAGTCCAGCCCCAGCTATCCAGGGGATCCATGTCCAGGGATGCTGGTCTGGGTCTGCAATGCCAGATCCCAAAAAACAACTGTCTTTAGGTATTGAGACTAAGATGTGTCTGCCCTTAGTGTGGACTGGAAAGAACACTTGATGTTGCGTGTGTGAAAAGTTTGGTTTCAAGCAAAATCTGAAGCCCATGGACCAACAACTATTATGCAGATGTGTATGAACACAAAATCTATGCCCAAGACACTTAAGTGCCTGTGTGAACTCCTCTGGGCATAGGGAATTTTTTTAAACTTTAGATGACTTCAGTTAGGTGTTTCGGGTGGGTAGTTGGTATAAGGCCTCAGATATATAACAGCACTAGTGCTACAGTATTTTTTCTCCTCATTTCCATCTTTTACCTTACCTGAAATAGTTGGAACTTGTTTCCCTCAAAGTCAAGTGCTTTCTGCCAAGCTTGAATCGAGCTTAAGGCAGAGTTCACAAAAGGCATGGGCTGCTTGTGCTTTCCCTTCCTTGCATCCTCCTTCCTTCTTCTTACAAAGGCTGAGAAACTCCAGTCTAGCTACCGCTTTATCACTCTAGATAACTTCAGCTCACAGGAAGGAGTGGATGCCTCAGGTCAGTTTGACATTTTAATCTCAGTGGTTTGCTTTTTATATTGAATCAGTATGGAAGATCAAATATAAATTTCAAGAGTGCTGTTCTTACCAGGCTGCTGCTCATGGTAGTGTGTAATGGTAAACACTTCTAGATTGGGCATTTGAGAAACGAATAAATGATTCGGAGGACTGAAGCTAAAGAAGAAGAATTATGTTTTTAACAAAAACAGCTGTTAATTTCCTGCCTCAGAGGAAAAAAACCCCGACAACACAACAACAAGTAGGTATGGCAGCTCTGGGTACACAGATCCCTCTCTGTAGACAAAGCTGCTGGTGACTCTTTGATTACATGTTATGTATGAAACAGCCCCAATATACTCAATCTTTGGATACTCATATCTGCTAAAAATTCCTAATTTGGCAAGGATTAAGCATTTTGGGCTCTTTCACTGTGAAGTGAATCTCTCAGACACCAATTAACATTTCATTGCTAAGACTAGTCGATTTGTTATTTGTAGCTGTGGCCAAATTTCTGCATTTGAACTTTAAAGGCTTTGTTTGTATGGTCTGTAGCACAGCAGAAAATGACAAAAACAGCTAAATCCTCCGTAAATAACATAAGTGAGAAAGGGCCAGCTTGCTGCTGAACTAGTATGATCCCCTTGCTCTGTTATTGCAAGCTTTACTCATTTGCTGTTGTTTATAAATATCTGCAAAAACACAGACCTGCTGAAAGCCACTTAGATACTATTCAAAAGCCTGGAGACTCTAATGGGCTTGATTCGCTTGTCAACAGATAGGTGTTTGAGATGGCTAAGTCTCAAAGGGTGTTTAGGGGCTGCTCCAGGAAGGCACAGATTTCCCTCACGTCCTGTGTTATGTCAGCCAGAACCATGTCTCTGGTATCCTAAGACATCCCTAATGGCACCTAATGGCAAGTGTGTGCAACTGAACGGAACTTCTACTGGTAGGATTCCTTTTCAGATTGTGAGGCCCTAAATTTACATGTCCAGCTGTGGGCTGAAGGTGCAGAATGGGATTTTGCTGCCTAATGCATATACTAAGGGTCACTGCGTACATGTTAGTGTATCTGATAGGTCAGTTTGGGTCAGTAAGATGTGGCACAGGACCGTAGTGGGTTAACCCTGGCTAGAGGCCATATGCCATCCAAAGCCACTCTCGTGCGTTGAGATAAGGACAGAGAGAGATTTTTCAGTAATCACCGTCACAGACAAAACAGATTCAATTTAGGAAAAAAAAGCAAACCAGAGTAGACATAATGAGAAATAAAACCAAATCTTAAAACATCTCTCCATACCACTCCCTTCTTCCCAGGCTCAAGTTCATTCAGAAATTCTCTCCCTCCTCCCCACCAACAGCACAAGGGGAGAAAGGGAATGTGGGTTTTGGGCGGTTTATCACAGGTCTCTGCCACTCCTTCTTTCTCAGGGGGAGGACTCATCACACTCCGACCCTGCTCCAGTCTTGGGTCTGTCTCACAGGAGACACTCCTCCATGAACTTCTCCAATGTGAGTCCCTCCCACATGCTGCAGCTCCTCACCAACTGGTCCCTTCCATGGAGTGCAGAACTTCAGGAACTGACTACTCCAGCATGGGCCTCTCTTTCCATGGGGCCACAGGTCCTGCCAGCAGCCTGCTCCAGTATGGGCTTCACATGGGGTCACAGCATCCTTCATATGTCTCCACCTGTTCCATTGTAGGGTCCTCCATGGAGTGCCCATGGAATCTCTGCTCCACCAATAAGCTCCGTGGGCTGCAGGGAGACAACCTACCTCACCATGGTCTTCTCCATGGGCTGCAGGGGAATTTGCTCTGGTGCCTGGAGCACCTTCTCCCCTGCCTTCTTCACTGACCTGGGTGTCTGCAAGGTTTCTCATATAGTCTTTTTCTTCTTCTTAAATATGTTATCCCAGAGGCGCTACCACCATCACTGATTGGCTCAGCTTTGACCAGCAGCGGATCCATCTGGAATTGACTCTGTTGAACCTAGGGTAAGCTTCTAACACCTTCTCACAGAAACCACCCTGTAACCCCCACAGTACCAAAAGCTTGTCACATGAACCCAAAATAAGACTTAAAGGAGATTGACATGCTTCTGGAGGGACAGGTGAAGTGGGAAGCCCTAGAATGACAGTAGCCTCCTCAGTTTAGGCAGCTGTATAAAGTCCAAGCTATCTAACAGCTAGTTTATTCAAGAAACAGTGGAACAGCTGAACTACTAAATAGCTTATGGATTAAAATTTTGGCAGTGGGAAAAAAAAATCTATATTTCTATTTCTGATCTATCTGTGAATTTGCTCATCTCCGGTTTTTAATTGTTTATTTTACCTGTGCTCATATCCTTTCCCACTAAAATATAAACAAGATTATGCTTTTTATTTGAAACATGTATTCTCTTTAACCATGAAGTCTCTTCAGGCATATTGCTATATTTGTGCTACATCAAGAGTGGATATGACGCAGGAGAAAATTTGTTACAACTGCTCATTTGTTTGAGGATTAGTATAGCATGTCAAGGCACACCAAAATACCCTATTCACGTTTGTATCAGTGAAAAGCATTTGTGATCCTTGGAAACGGGAAAAATAACATGTAGATGTCCATGCTGGATGGCAAAAGGTGCTGTTGGAGAGGTTCTCATGCAAGAAAGGAATAATCAGCTTTTTGATGCACAATTTCAAAACGCCTGAGTAGCTGTATTCCAGGAGGGTTTCTTCTTTGTTCCCAGTGTGATCCTCTTAGTCGGCAATAAACCAATATTCACAAAAGCGTTATATGAAATATGGCCAGCGTTCCCGTTTCACACATCTGATGGTGTGCATCTTTGTGGAAAAGTTTTTTGTTGTTATTTGTATAACTGCTGAACACGTATGGATAACCTGGCAGCTGTATATCAGCCATGCAGTGTCCTCTTCATAGTTCATCAGTCAGCCAAGAAAGCTTTGCCATCAACATGAAAAATGGAATTTTTTACAGTGAAAAGTACTTTTACTCCCCTTGACCCAATATATTATTTTTCTGCTTTCCCCTAGTTATGGATAGTTTTTTATGATGTCAATACTCTATCAACAAAAGGTATAAAAATATTATAATATAATAGGCAAAAAAAAGCCCCAACCAACCTGAAACATCCACATTAAAATATACTCTTAATCTTTCAAAAACTAACCATCAGTTTAAGGAGAAACTTTTTCACTGTGAGGATGATTGAACACTGGAACAGACTGCCCAGAGACATTGTGGAGCCTGGAGACATTCAAAACCCAACTGGATGTGTTCCTATGTGATTTAGTCTAGGTGATCCTGCTCTGGCAGGGGGGTTGGACTAGATGATCTTTTGAGGTCCCTTCCAAGTCCCAACGTTCTGTGATTCTGTGATTAGTACTTCTAGGGGAAATCAAATACTTAAATCTCATCTAGACAATACCTTGACAAGAATTCATTCACAGGCAGTGTTGCTAGTTTGAATTCCTGTGACATATCACAGGTGTGATAGTTTGAACCTAGGAAATATTTAGTCTGTGCTACAGAGTCCTCATTTTTCCAGAAAATGTTTCCTAAAATAAAAGTAACCCTGATTTTCACTTAGTTATTCTAAGACAATCTATAAGAGTGGCCACAGCAGCCAAAAAAATTGTACTACATGATTCAGATATTTACATTTGTGCATATGAAGTCCCAAATCAGTGACTGGCACAACATATGTCCACAAAGACCACAATGCTAAACGTATCTACTATCATAAGTGTAGCTGCTTTCTGAAACTAATGGTTGACGGGAATAGACAAAGGGAAGAGGAACAGAAGATTGATTTTCCATGTGTTAGTGTAGTCCATCTCTCTTCAGAAACATTTTGACACAGCAGGTGTTTTTAAAACACTGTGACCAAGGGCTGTAAATACCTTTGAGCATGACCATGACATACTTTAATAAAAAAGCAGTGTGTTTTGCCTTCAGGGTGATGGACTTTCATGCTGTCAGCCTCCCAGTTCTCTTGGTTCATTGTCTGTTCTCTTTTAAAATAGGACACCTATTGTATAGCTGGGTATAAAGAGGAGGGTATGTTTCATCTTTTATAAGGAAGTCCAAGAGGTAGAGTCAAAGACAAGAATAACTAAAAGATTTTTTTGTCTTATGATGAATAAGAATTAGATCCCAGTATCATACTGTCAAGCTGCACCTCAACTATCCCTTTATTTAGATTTTGTTCTGTAGCACAAGGACTTCAAATCCTATTCATCCGTAACTTCAAGGGCAAGTGCTTTCTTTATCAGCAGAAAGAACAAACCTAAACCAAATGTCATATGCTTTTGGAATTTCACAACAAATTTCATAATGAGTATTAACCCTCAAGAGGGGCATACTTAAACTCAGAGCAAGAAAAGAAAGAAGCAACTTACACGTGACACTCAGGTGGAAATGCTTTTTCTTTCCATCCTCATCTTTCTTTTAGTTGCATTGTCCAAAATATAAGCAACCCGTATGAAACAAGATTTGCAAGTGCAGTTTCTGAATGCATTAGGTGGGTTAATTCCCTGGAGCAGTCAGTATTCTTTAGTGAGGAAAGCTATTGAAAAGGCTATTTTTTGCTTCAATGCATGGATAGGATGAAAACATTCAAAGGTTCAACTTTTATAACATTGTAGACCTTTTTTTTGGTGCTGAAACTGAAATGAAACAAGACAATATTGTGAGTTTTACACTTGCAGTAATATGCTAGTGCAAGGTTAAATGATGTTCATGCACTGGAACTTGAAATTTCACCCAAAAGTGAGTCATTAAGTACCTGGATATGTTTTAGTTAGTATGCTTTTTCGTACAGAAAGGCATATATGCTGTAGTTCAGTACACAACAACAATAGCTGTAAAGAAAGTAGAACACTTTAATTATTGTGGAAGAATAGGTGTCACATAAACTTACAGTTTGCAAACAAAATTTAATGATAGCTCAAAGTTGGGAGGCATTTTCAGTACAGCAGATGACTGGGATATTATGCAATGAAAAATTGTAATGTTTCAAGAAAAAGGAATAACAGAAATGAGATTAAATTTAATAGAACAAAGTGTGAACTCCTGATTTTAGGGAATAATAACAACATGAGGGGGGTGATAAGTTAGAAGTAGAAGCAGATGAGAAAAATCTTTGTGTACTTGCTGAGGAGTACAAATATGAGCTGCTGGTCTCGTGTACTTGTTAAAAAGTAAAATCAGTTCTGAGATGTGTAAGGGAATCAGATTTTAATGCTGTGATGCTGCGCTCTTATGTCACCTCCTTTGGAAAACAGTGTTCAGCTCTGGCTACCTGCCTGCAAGAAATGTGCATTCGGAGTGGCACAGGGGGCATAGAAATCCTAGAAATATATTTGAAGAATAAAGAAGTGGAGGTTTTGTTTTAAGGGAGGAAATTAATAGAGCTAGGTTTGTTTAGCTTGCTGACCACAGTGAACCGAAAACGAATAAAGGACATGTTGCTGTCCATAAATATACCACAAGGTAAAATTCCAGGCTATAAGCATTATTTAATTCAGGAGATGGTGTCAGCAGAAGAACAGATGGATATAAATTAAGCATGAATACATTTAACCTGGCAGATAGAGAAAAATTAAAGAAAATTAACACATGAGATTCAAACCCAGGTTTTCTGTAGCAGTTATAGGGCGAAAGCAAAGAAAACAGAAGTATTTTAATATGAAGTTTGATGATACCATAAGCACATGATGTAATTTCTCGTTTTCAGTAGCAGAAAATTAGACATACGGACCCAGCTTGTCCCTCTCTGTGTGCAAGGTGGTGGCTTTCTATACCCAAGATCAGAAGACATATGAAGAGCTTTTCACTGCAGAGAAGGGGAGACAGTTGAGAACTTACAGAGAGACACAAAGAGAGGCAATACATTGTTGTTGGTTTGTTTGGGTTATTTTTTTGTGAGAGCAAAATACTCTTGAAAATAGTTGACTGAGTTCTCTGAGTTCTCAACATGACCCAGTACATCACAATTGAACGTTTAGTGTCAAGAATAAAAGGTGCATAGCTCTGCACACCAAAGTGATTCTGAGGACTGTTCCATTAATGATCCACAAACTGCCTGCATTCTTGAGAACAGTGACATAATTCTGTTATGGAAATATGTCTTTTGGGAGGATTAAAGAAACACATATACACCCACTCTCATATTGAGGAATCAAGTTAACTTCATGATAGCAGGAGCACTCTGACAAGCTGAACCTCCAATTTGACACACGCTAGAGAACTGCAGAACCCCAGATGATAAATTTGCTTTTTGTTCATCAAACTGACAATGTAACATTATATATTCCCTTTCTTTGGGTCAGTTCTTTCTCTTGTAACTCTCATTTTTGAGTAAACCAAAATGCTAAGCTAAGTAGCAACACAGCAGTGCGGGTAGAGGATCACTGGAGGTATGGAAAATCGAGATTTAAATATTTGTAATAAATTATGTGATGAATACATAAATAATCCAATTAGGAAAACTCATAAAATATTAGGGATTTGGGACAAATTCAATTAATTACAGATGAAAATCTTAAGCGCTGTGCTGGAAACATTGAGTTGCTGCCCAGCTGCACATCATCCTTCCCTTCCCCTGTTTCTCTTCTCCCTGAATCCTTCCTGTCCATGGCTTTTGCTGAGTTTCCATAAGGAGAACATTTAGATGAAAAAAATACGGAGGGAAACCCCTGTGTGTTCTAACTCATGCTCAGTTTGGATGACGGTGGGCCAAGAACTGAAATAAATTGACCATTCAATTTTAGATGCAACCTTTCCCCTTCCCCCTGTCCCAGCCTGAGATTTATATTGGGAAGTCTGGGCTAGATGTGAAGTAGGGGAAGAACGAGGCTTAAATGTAGCTGTTTTGTGAACAGAAATTTCAGCTTTTTTATACCTTAAATACAGTCCACCCCCTTCAATATCCTTTTCATACAAGAGGTAAATACAGTTTAACCCATTGCTCTAGAGATACTCCAAAGTCAGCTGATTAAAAACCTGGTCTCATGCACAGCAACTGCTTTCAGGAATAGTCTCACATGCCTTCAGTAGAGCCTGCCTTGTTCTTTGCCAGATAAAAAGAATATCCTTGCCAAGTTTACCAAGCAGTTCAGAACAGATTTGCTTGAGTGATCTTTCCTTTTATTATTTATTAGTTCCTCAGAATTTTTCATGTGCACAATTGATAAGTTTTGATTTGATTTTTTTTCTTCGTTGTTGTCAAAAAATATTAGCTAGCATGGAATCTGGAAATTAACCTTGGAGAAACATCAAATAAAATACACATACTCTTAATGGTTCCCAGTTTAAAATTACATTTGAGACTTTTCTATTAGCTAACTTTTAATTCATTTCATGTCTGGCATCCTGATTCCGTGTTGTGTGATTTCTTAATCCCATCGGTACGGAGAATCACATTCTCTACTGAACTGTAGCAATTTATGACTAACCTCATATCTCTGTTATACAAAATGGATATCTCTAATTTAACAATTTTTTTTTGTCCATAAACCATGTTAGATGGCATTAAATACGCTACCCTATATTCTTTATTAATCAATTTCCCTATCTGATGTTCCATTATTTTTTTACAAGATTGATGCCAGGCGGACAGGCTTATATTTACCTAGACTAGCCCATTTACTCTGAAAGCAAAGTACTGACATAACTCTTACTTCCATCCAATGCTCAGGATCTACCTCAGCAATCCAGAATTTATTACAAATAATAATAAATTCCCTAATAAAGCTTACTAGGATTTTCTTCTAACATTCCTGGGTGCATTTTTTAATAAAACACACTTAGTCTATAATAGCTGATATTTGGCATATACTGTCTTTGTTGTTTTAAGTCTAACATTTCATCACCATCTTTGTATGATACGACTACATATGACTTTTTCCCATTCTCAGAGCTGAAATATTAATTCAATGTTTCAGTCTCTTCTTCATTATTTTTGACAACTACATCCTTTCCATTTAACAATGGACAAACATTACTGTGAGTTTACTTTTACTCCAGGTATATTTAATGTTGTTTTCAGTGTACTAAACTCAGCCGTAGAATTCCACTTATATCCTTCTGTCTTCAGTAGTAATTTTCTGTTATTTCCATTTGTATCCTAAATTCATCCAATCCTTTAAGTTTTTCCCTTGTCTCCCTACCTAATCTGTTTATATCTGGAATTTTACATTGCCTTTTAAGCTAGACTTGTCTAGAATAGACTTTGTCTTGACTGTAGTTCTTAGATCATCTCCTAAATGGCTTTTAAATATCCTCATTTTTTTTTACGTATTTTTCCCCCTTTTATTGATTAGGCACAAACTTGTATTTATCTGTTTGAAAGTGGACATTTTAAAGTGGTGGGTGTAAGAGTTACCAATTGTGTTACATTCTATTTGCATGTAACAAATACAATCAAGTTCTCACTTTCACTTAAGGAACCACAAACTTTTAGTCCTGGAATCAATTTTGATTTAGCTGTCAAGATGACATCTAATACAAAATTCTCTAAGGAGAGACACAAAACTTTTTGATTTAGGAAAAATTTATCAATCATTGTTCACAATTGCAAAGGCATTTTATTACTGGAAATGTCAAATTTGTAGAGCTGTGTCTTTCAACCTGATACTCACCACTGAAAAAGCTTTTTTTTTTTAAAGCTCATACAGTACAGATACTCTTCCCTTCCTCTTCATAGACTTTGTAAGGAGGGGTTGAAGGGACCAGTCATCCTGTTCTGTAGAGTAGTTTGATGGTACATAGCTGCCTGCAACTAATTGCCCTTGTCACACTCTCTGTGTTGGGAGATTGATCTGGAAACACTGAAAGCATTTACTACATATTTGTCAGTGGGCTGAAATCAGTTATTGCCACATGCTGCCTCTTCTCCTCTTGCCACTGTGTTTTTCCTAAATTGCTTATAGCAAGCAAGTTTAAGATTCCTATCACAGAAATCTTCCTTCAAGTTCCAGTACTATCAAGCAGGTCAAATTCGTTCTCATACTATGAGTAGTTCCTGTTCTTCCTGCTTACCACACAAGATCCTGCCATTCATGAATGGGCAATTAAAGAATTTATTTTCTTTGTGTCACTCAGTGTCTTGATTAATTTTGTTCCTGACAACTTGACTGTGCTAAATGAGTGTTTATTTGCTGCCCCTTTTTAATCTCCCCTTTTGTTGTAAGTTTAATGCCATTATGACTAGTCTAGTCAGCTTGTCCCCTGTAAAAATGATTTCTCCTTTAATGAGCTGGAGGCAGTGCAAACCACAAAACTTGCCTGTTAGAAAATGTCTCTTCAGTCCACCAAACTAAAATCCTCTCTCCCTCTTCACAGAACCACAGAATGTTAGGAGTTGGGAGGGACCTTGAAAGATCATCTAGTCCAATTCCCCTGCCAGAGCAGGATCACCTAGACTAAATCAAACAGGATCTCTAATTGGTAGTTTATTCTTAAAAACTCCTGATTTGTGTGTTCATTTCTGGTACAGGAGCAATCTCCAAAAAGCTTATTTGGGAATTCTCATACTTCATCATCTTTCTGAACTTTCTGAAATTATTTGTAACCTGTGAGGAGATGCATGGAGCATCACTAGTACCAATACATACCACTACTAAGTTAAATCTCCCCCACTCAGTTGGGTGAGGGTTGGTTTCGGTTTTTTTTCCTTCACTGGACAAGACTTGAGACTCAGTAAGAAGGTATATCCTAAAAGCCTTATCCTATAGGGGAACTTGTAGTTTTGACTGTAATTAACCTGTCCAGTAGTTTCTATAATATATGGTTATTGAAAAATTCCTTGAGAAGTTTCCCTTGTTTGCAACAAAGTTTTGATATTTTTCAGGAGGAATGCTTTTGGGCAACAGAAATATCTTTTATCTGTTGCAAGAAATTCCTTTCAGCTTTTGCTCCTTGCAGGTAGCCTTTAGTCCAAGTACATGAACTCAGAAGAGTACTTCTGTTGCTGACTAAAGGTAAAGCACACCATTCCCATAATAGCCAAGCTCTCTAGGTTTGTGGAATACAAAAGAAAGAGCTGGACTGACTTCTTTCCCATGACTACTCCTTTCATTCAGTGTGTGAACCATCTCTCCATCACCCCTTAGGGATAGGATAACACAGTTCTGTAGCTGCCGTCCAGTAAGTTAACATGAGAACAGTCTGTGCTGCTGTAGTGCAAGCCTAGAGCTAAAACCATGCTACATTAGATATATATATACACACACGTGTTTGTGTGTGTGGGGGGATTGTTGAAGTGCATTGTCAAGTTTACTCTTTACTTTTGTCTATAAAGAAAGTCAGAAAGGCATATTCATTGATTAGTTAATATTTTAATGTAGATTTTGCATAAGATTTTAAGGCAATTTTAAATACTGGAAAGTTAGAAAGTAGTCTTAGTTGCCCATGTAACTGCACTCAAGAACTCAGGCTACAGATTACTAGGAAAGGGTTTTGTACTGCATTTGTAAATGGTGTATCCTAATAACAACACAGAAAGGAATGACAGTAAAGCTCCATGAGAGCATCATTTCCTGGCTTTTAAGTAATATCACCTCAGTAATCTTATTTCTCATAGGTTTTGTATGATTTAGTGTGCCTTTAAATGTAGATACAGCCATTCTTGTGAAAATTCACCCATGCTAGCTGAAACCAGGACAAAAGCCATGGTGCCCCATTAGTAAAACCACTTGTCACATAGGTATGCATTCTGTTGAAGCTAGCTGGTTCCTCTGTCAGACTAGGGCAAAGGATGGGAAGTCGTTGTACAGATAAAAGGGAGAGGTGGTACACAAAAATTTACACTCCATACCAAGAAACTCTGTGTTATCTCATGCAAGTCTCAGCACTAGATTTTGACACAACTTCCCAGAAATGGACACAGCCTAAAGACCCTACCCAACCCATAAATGTCCTTCTGAACAAATCATTGTTTGGTACTGCTGGCCAGTGCCTGGGCTGCCCAGCTTGGCAAGGATGATAGAATGCCCTGAAAGAGACCCTTGCACCAGTTTGTGTCCTTTCTCTTTATGCATTTTTAGGTCATCAGTCTCCCTAGAATCTAATTGGCAATGCACATAGCAAGTAGAGGAAAGAAAAGCTGGAGTGAAACCTCACGGTTTTTACTCAAGTGAGAGCAGGGAAAGTGGACAAGTGACAATTTTACCTTTAGTAAGCAATTCACCCACCACAGTTTTGAGCATTTTAGCACTGAAAGGCTCCTTTCAAAACATGATTCCACGTTCACTATGCCTCAATTCCCTTATGTTTAAACCAGAGAGGACTCCCACTTTAACAAAATGTTGTCAGTAATGTTTGTGAAGTTGTGAAATGTTCTGTAATCTTCATGTGCCAGTTATTTTATCATCATTACAGTTTGTTTATGAATGGCCTTGTTTCCATAGGCTAGGAGGCTTAGAAGATACTGTAAAAAAAAGATGCCGGTGAGGTTTCAAGTTATACTTGTTTGTTTCAAAATAGAATTGTGGTTTAACATCATCAAATCCCCTCTATTGCTTTTCTTGCTATTGCTGATTAGTTAAGAAGCAGAATGGAACATTGCACTGTAAAACATCCATTTATCTGCCAGTGTCAGGTTCTCCTGACATGATGTGCTAATGCAAAGCACATTAAGCATTAGCAGCAGGTGCTCCAGACCTAGCAGTTCCTAGACAGGCATTAAGAGACCTCGAATGAGTCAGTGTCACTCTATGGTTTAACCTAATACCAACCCCTTAGGGCACCCCTATCAACTATAAGAGAAATGAAAGGTTTTAAAGGCTATTAATCCTAGTGACTCTATATTAGAAGAGCACAAAGTTATTTGTCATGGGTCTTTCTGTCATCATGATATTGTGCCAAAATGTGAAGTATTCAGTATTCCTGAAATTCTTTCTTCCCCCTACTTAAGCATGGAGGTCTTTTGATGATAGAGTTATAATGCTGAGCTGTGATACCTACCTGCTACTGCCTGTTACTGTCACTGCCTGAACTTCCTTTTTTTTTTTTCTTTTTTTTCTTTTTCCTCTGTGAGTTTTTCTCATATCTACAATGCAGGAGATGAGAAGTAGCAAAAAATTCTTTAGAAAAGGAGCTTCGAACTGAAAGGTATCCTAAGTAAACAAGCAAGCGAACTCCGGCCCCAGACACCATTACAACCCGCCTAAGAGGCATTCAATCAGAGCCGAGCCTCATGCAAGGTGCTAGCTTCCTTTGTCACACTTGTTATCCAGAGCTGCTTTATTGCTAATGTGATAGATGTTTTGTTCCGTGTTTCTTACCTTGAAGTTGCCGAGACTCGGGAATAATTCTGTCATTTCAGAAATCTCTGATCCAGTGTTTGCATGGAAAGGTGTCTCAGGTAGCTGGTTGTCTGGCAGCAGCTGCTTCAAAGGGTCTGGCAGCTGAATATGAGCAGCTCAGGTTTTACTGGAAGTGGTGACAGTTACATGACTTCAAACTCTTGCCAGGGCCTGAATTTATACATTTCATATTCACTTCACATGCATTCAGTTGACAAAAATTGTCCAATGATCAGATTGCCACACTGGCAGATGCTCGGGTTCCAAGCCCTACCTACCTCCGATAAAATCGCAGTCCCTTTTGCTAAACATTCCTGCTTTGATATTTGTAAAAAGGCTCATGTGCTACTTAAAGCAATAAAGTGTTTTGAAACCAACTGATGGAATGTCTGTGTGATTTTTTTTTTTCCTAATTTAGCTAATCTACATGGTAACAAAGATATATGGCTTACAGCTCATCCATTTGTGAATGTGCATGTGTAAGGTAAGTGTGTACAACTGCTTGGCTCCAAGGAGTTAGTCAATATTTTAAGCTTTGTCAGGATGCTCAGAAATCAATTGTAAACATCAGCCTTCAGTGTTTATACAAACAGAGTCCTATTTATTTGAAAAGAGTCTGGGGAAAATCCTGTACCTCTGAACACAGTAGGAAAAAAGTCAGAGCACCAGAACATAATGGTGGTTGTTCTAAGCTGGACCAGAGGTCCATCTGCCACAGTCTACATTGGCAGCCAAAACCGTAGGCCTGCAAAAGAGATTAAGAACAGAGCAAGTGTATTTGATACTTCCATGTGTACTCTCCTACCAACCAGTAATTTGTGGCTCAAAGCCAGGATTTACTTTAGAGATTTTTCTTTTGCATAGTCACCAAGCTTGTTGCTGAACCCATCTATGGAGAGGGCGGCGGAGCAAGGGTTTGGACAGTTTAAAACCACAGCATGTGTAGAATCACTTTGTTTAATTTGTTTTGAAGTTATTAACTGCTAGTTTCATTTGATGACCTGAAGAAGTACCTTTGTTATGAGAAGAGCTAGCAATACCTATCCTATACACCCTCCTGTACCATTTGTAGTTTTACAGATTTATGTCACATGGTCTCTTTTCCAGACCCATAATTTTCTCCATACCTTTGAATGTGTTTTTTGTTTTTTTGTGAGCCTTACTAATAATTCCTAATTTTAACATCTTTTTTTCTTTTTTTTCCCCTCAACTACTGCTGAACACTAAGGGGAGTTTTTCCCAGGTCTATTACAACAGGATCTCATACCTCGATAATTATTAGTTATCTCAGAGCTCATTCTTCAGTACCTAGACTTAGGAGCCTTCCCATGATCCTCCCTTTAAATTTGCCTATATTGAATTTCCCTATTTCCTTGTCTAGTCATTTAGTCCTTCCGGACTTGTCCTAGTAAATGAATCAGGGCCACAAAATGCTTTCAAGCACTGAGCCAGTGGGATTAGCATGTTTGCTACAAAACATAACAGGTCAGCTATGATCGTTTGTCCCTGAAGGCAATTGGCATTGCTTGTGGAAATAGGACTAAGCCCTTTTTCTTAAAAAAAAAAAAAAAAAAAAAAGGAAAAATATGGTGGTCTTCTCCTTACTGTCTTCATATGTTTGCTGTTTTTTCCACATTGTTTATGAATATTTTAAACAGTCCAAACACCTGTGCAAATTCCTGTGGGGTACAACTCACGACTTCTCCTTACTGAGTAATCTGACCTTTTTACCAGTTGTTTATATGTGTGAGGACCTTCCTTGCTACGTTATGACATCCCAGGCTCCTTAACAGCCTTTGGTGAAGGAACCTGTTAAATGTCTTCTGGGAATCACAGTAAGCTGTTGTTTACCTGCTTTAGGATGCCTCTAAGAGAATTCCTGTAGCTTTTGTGCTCATGACAAGTGCTTTCTCTTTATAAAAGAGACTTTGCTGTTTTTCAACATGTGATATTTATCCATAAGCCATCTTTATTGTAGTTATTAATTCACTCAGGTCATATGCTAGATCTATCAGTCTTTAGTTTCCCAGTTTTCCCTGTGACTTCTTGCCTCACTAGCCCACACCTTCCAAGACTTCTCATAACAAGGCAGCTTTAAATGAGAACTGACATATGGTGGTGCATCACTCAGCTATTTCAACCATGAATTCCTTTAGAACTGATGATATGTGACTATTAATTTGATCCATTTGCTTCATAATCTCTTTGGCTAGTACAATCAGCAAATTGCTCAGAGACAGATCTTCTGATTAAAAAAAAGCATGGAACAGGAACTTCCTCAGATTCCTTCGTACTGCAATGTAGATACAGAAAATTCCTTAAATCCTTGATTATGTTGTCACTCTGGCCTTACCTTTTTTCATCGAGTAAAAGAAGCTTAGTGGATGAATCCTTGTTCCAAGACCAGATGTGCTTAGGGCCCTAGGGCAAACTGGTCCCAGAGATGGGAATTTGTGGTAAATTGAAACAGAGTCAGAGAATGAGCCAGGAATTAAACAGTAGACACTAGAGAAGTCCAGTGTTTGATCTTGTTCCCTTCTCTCTCTCATTTATCAAAAGAGATGTAGGCATAGACTCTTCAGCAATCTTCCTGTTCTGATCTGTTAGAAAAGGGAGCTATCAGAAGACTTAATGCCTTATTTTCAAGGTCAACTTCACAACTCTTTTCAAAGTGATGTGAGATGGAATTTTTGCCCACGTTTCATGGAGAGTCCTTTTCTCCCAGAAGTTCATTTGCCTTCTTTCATGGCTGTGCTTCAAGATACTCATCTCAGTGTCTCCTGATGTTGCCTTCCTGGCTTTGCTGCCCAGAGCTTGAGGGAAGAAAACTGGCCCATTTTCACATTTAAAATCCAGGGAAAATAAGCCATCTCATTTTCACTGAGTTATTTCACTCCCAGGTTTCTGTCTGGCTCTGGAAAACACTTCTACTGTTTAAGCATTTTTAGTCCATGAAGGAGTCAGTCATTTCTTCCACTTAGCCTAAATGGCTAGCTCTCTCAACAGCTTTAATTACATCTGTGATTGTCTGGAGTTCAAAGACAGGCTCGTTAGCAGCCAGTAATACCTTACAGCACTAAGAAGGATAGCTGAGTAATAATTATAAAACCTTGAAAATAGAAAGCTCTAAAGAAACAGTTGTACTTATTTGTCAGATGTGCCTGATTTCTTTCTGCTGGCACAGTGGGCTTTCTTCTGGTTCTTCAGGCCTAATGACTTGCTATGTGTTTATGCGTGTTCTAGTTTCAGGATCATATAGCTTTGAAATTATTTTTTACAAAATTAATTATAAAATATTTTAGAAAGAGAAATGCCCAGTGTAGCACCTCTATTGTGTTTGCACATATTGGGATGAAGCTAGACTCGAGAGGCAGCCATCACAATTCTACACTGGACTGCAGGGCATCAAAATTCAATATAAACATGATAATAATTTATATTATTGGTTACAAAAAGGACTCTCAACTTCATCTTACTCTGCATTGGTTGAAAAGATGTAGGGGACAAAGCACACATTTATTTTACACGCAAACTAAGCTTCTCAGCAAAAACATTTCCTCTATAAAAATGCTCATTAGCTGCATCTTATGTTGAACTTAATGGAAGCAACTGAGACTATACAGGTGTTTAGGCATATATTTAATGACTAACCTTTTGCACACACAGTTAAACATAACATATCTTCAAGGGCAGCCTTGGCTTCAGTGAACATGAAATGGTGGAGTTCAAGATCCTCAGGGCAGCAAGGAGGGCACACAGCAAACTCACTACCCTGGACCTCAGGAGTGCAGAATCTGGCCTCTTCAGGGATCTGCTGATAGAGTATTATGGGATAAAGCCTTGGAAGGAAGAGAGCCCCAGAATAACTGGTTAGCATTCTTGAAGCTCAGGAGCAATGCATCCCAACAAAGAAGAAATCAGGCAAAAACACTCGGATGCCTGCATGGATGAACAAGGTGCTCCTGGGCAAATTCAAACACAAAAAGAAGCCGAACAGAGGGTAGAAGCAAGAACAGAAGGCCTGGGAGAAACACACATAAATTGTCTGAGCAGCCAGGGATCAGGTTAGGAAAGCTAAAGCCCTGATAGAATTAAACTTGGCCATGGATTTGAAGGGCAACAAGAAAAGTTGTTATAGGTATGTTATTGATGAAAGAAGAAAACTAGGGAAAATGTGGCCCCCTTCTGCAATAATACAGGAGACCTGGCTACCTGGGATATGGAGGAGGCTGAGGTACTCAATGCCTTTTTTCTTTAGTTTTCACCAGAAAGGGCTCTAGCCACACCACTTAAAGACAAAGGCAAGGACTAGGAGAATGCAGAACCACTCACTGTAGGAGAAGATCAGGTTTGAGACCATGTAAGGAACCTGAAGATGCACAAGTCCACGAGAAGTCATGAGATGCAGCCTAATCATCTTTGTAACCCTCTTCTAGACTCTCTCCAGTAGTTCCCTGTCTTTCTTGAACTGAGAAGTCCAGAACTAGACACAGTGCTCCAGATTTGGCTTCATCAGGGAAGAGTAGAGGGGGAGAATAACCTCCCTTGACCTGCTGGCCATGATCATATTAATACACCCCAGGATACCATTTGCCCCCACAGACATTTAACTTGTTGTTTACCAGGATTCACAGGTCCTTCTCAGCAGAGCCACTTCCAAGTAGGCCAACCCCTAACCTGTACAGATGCCTGGGGTAATCCCTCCCTAGGTGCAAGACCCTATACTTGCCTTTGTTGAGCTTCATTAGACTCCTCTCCATACAACACACAACCCTGTCCAGGTCTTGACTTCTGGTGTATCACCCGCTCTTCCCAGTTTTGTATCATCAGCAAACTTGCTGATGGTAACACTATGTCTCTTGGTCCAGGTCATTGATGGATATGATGAGTAAGACTGGACTCAGTACTGACCCATGGGGAACACCATGAGCTACAGGCCTCTAACTCGACTGCAGTGCTTATCACAACCCTCTGGGTTTGGCCATTCAGCCAGTTCTCAATCCACCTCATTGTCCACTCATCCAACCCACACTTCCTAAGGTTGCCTATGAAGATGTTATGAGACAAGGTGTCAAAAGCCTTACTGAATTCAAAGTAAACAACATCCACTGCTCACCATTCATCCACCCAGCTAGTCATAGTATCATAGAATCATAGGGGTTGGAAGGGACCTCGAGAGATCATCAGGTCCAACCCCCCTGCCAAAGCAGCTCCCTAGCTCATATTGCACAGATAGGCGTCCAGACGAGTCTTGAATATCTCCAGAGAAGGAGACTCCACCACCTCCCTGGGCAGCCTGTCCCAGGGCTCTGTCACCCTCACCGTGTAAAAGTTCTTCCACATGTTGGTGTGGAACTTCCTATGCTCTAACTTGCAGCCATTCATGCCATCATAGAAGGCTATCACAGAATCACAGAATCACAGAATTATCAAGGTTGGAAAAGACCTAGAAGATCATCCAGTCCAACCATTCACCTATTACTACTAGCTCCCACTAAACCATATCCCTCAATACAACATCCAGTCTTTCCTTGAACACCCCCAGGGTTGGTGACTCCACCACCTCCCTGGGCAGTGCATTCCAGTGCCTGACTACCCTTTCTGAGAAGTAGTGCTTCCTAATGTCGAGCCTGAATCTCCCCTGGCGCAGCTTGCTACCATTCCCTCTAGTTCTGTCACTGCCTACACGGGAGAAGAGGCCGACCCCCAGCTCACTACAACCTCCCTTCAGGAAGTTATAGAGAGCTATAAGGTCTCCCCTAAGCCTCCTCTTCTCCAGGCTGAACAATTCCAGCTTCCTCAGACGCTCCTCGTAAGGCCTGTGTTCCAGACCCCTCACCAGCTTAGTAGCCCTCCTCTGAATGCGTTCCAGAGCCTCAATGTCTTTCCTGTAGTGAGGGGCCCAAAACTGAACACAGTACTCGAGATGCGGCCTCACAAGTGCTGAGTACAGGGGGACAATTACCTCCCTGCTCCTACTAGTAACACTATTTTTGATGCAAGCCAGGATGCCGTTGGCCTTCTTGGCCACCCGCGCACACTGTCGGCTCATGTTCAGCCGTGCATCAATCAGTACCCCCAGGTCCATTTCCTCCACACAGTCCTCCAGCCACTCCGCCCCAAGCCTATAGCGCTGCCTGGGGTTGTTGTGGCCAAAGTGCAGGACTCGGCATTTGCTCTTGTTGAACCTCATGCCATTGGCTTCAGCCCAGCTCTCCAGCCTGTCCAGATCCCTCTGTAGGGCCTCGCTACCCCCAGGCAGATCCACACTCCCAGCCAATTTAGTGTCATCTGCAAACTTACTGAGGGTGCACTCAATGCCCTCATCTAGGTCATCAATAAAGATATTGAAGAGGACAGGCCCCAGCACCGACCCCTATCAGACTGGTCAGGCATGATTTTCCCTGGGTGAACCTAGGTTTATCACTCCTGGTAAAGTTCTTTTCCTCCACGTGCCTAGAGATGACCTCCAGATGATCCTGTAAATGGATCAAGGCAATTCCAAGCAGAGGTATATATGGACTGAGAGCAGCCCCAAGCAGAAGGACTTGGGTGTGTTGGTTGATGAAAAGCTCAACATGAACTTCATCAAAAGAAGCATGACTAGTAGGTTGAGGAAGGTGATTCTACCCCTCTACTCTGCTTTTATGAGGCACTATCTGGAGTACTGTGTCCAGCCCTGGGGTCCTCAACATAAGAAGGCTGGAGAAAGTCCAGAGGAGGGCCACAAAGATGATCACCTATCTGGTGAAGACAGGCTGAAAGAGTTGGTGTTGATTAGTCTGCAGAAGAGAAGGCTCCAGGAGACCTTAAAGCAGCCTTCCAGTACCTGAGGAAAGCTGGAGAGGGACTGTTCACAAAGGTATGTAGTGTCAGGACCATGGCTTTAAACTACAGAAGTGTAGATTTTTGGTTTCAAGTGCTCAAGGCCAGTTTGGATGGAGTTTTGAACAACCTTGTCTAGTGGAGGGGGGTGGAACTCGATGATCTTTATGGTCCCTTTCAACCCAAACCATCTATGATTCTGTGATTCTACATACAGTGTAAGGCCTTGAATTACAAGGACCACCCTACTTTTAACAATATTCATGTCACAGTTGCTGGGTTTCCTGCTGGGTTAGAGCTAGGTTTCTTTCTAGAAGATGGTGTAGTGCTGTGTTTGGGATTTAGGATGAGAATCATGTTGTTAACACACTGATGTTTTTAGTTGTTGCCAAGCAGTCAAGGACTTTTCAGCTTCTCATGCTGGCCTGGCAATGAGAGGGTGGGGGGCACCTAAGAAACTGGCAAGGCACACAGCCAGGATAGGTGACTAAAACTGGAGAAAGGTATCATAGAATCATAGAATGGTCTGGGTTGGAAGGGACCCCAAAGATCAGAGAGTTCCAAACCCTCTGCCACAGACAGGCCCACCAACCTTCAGGCCTGGATCTACACAAGGTTGCTCAGGGCCCCATCCAACCTGGCCTTGAATACCCATGGATCCCATCCACACATGGGATATTCCATACTATATGAGGTCATGTTCCGTTTATAACGGGGTGAACTGAAGGGCTGTGTGGCTCCAGGACATGTGGCTTGGGGACGGTCTGCCTGTACAGTCTGAGTTGTGTGGTTTGGTGGGAAACTGCGTTATGTATAACCAGTATTGCATATTTTGTTTTAAGGCTTGTTGTTGTTTCTCTCTCCCTTTTCTGTCCCAGTAAAATCTTATCCCAAGCCACAAGCTTTGCCTTTGTCCTCCCATTCTTCTCCCCACCTCACAGCAGGGGGCAGGTGGTGGTGGTGAGCAAGGGTTTGCATGGTGCTCAGCTGCCTGCTGGGGCTAAACTACTGCACTGGCTTTTGTGTTTTGTTTTGTAGAGTCCTCATTCAATGCCCACCAAAATCAATAGATAGAAGTTTTCCCACTGACATCATTGATTGGGCCAGAGGACAGTGGTGTGCATACATCATGTTTAGACACCATTAAATACCTTTCCATACTGAGCTGAGAAATACACAATAAAGATTTCACTCCTGATTGAAAAACTACAAGCAAGAAAGTTATAACATTTCCCATGAAAACTTCATAAAATAAAAATGAAGAAAAAAATTAACAGTTCCTTAATGTGAATGAATTTAGATGTATTTATGCCGTTAACACTTCACAAGCACAGGAATAGAGAAAGAGCCAGTGTAACAATGACATAATTAATAAAATAAAATTTAGAGAAAAATCAAGATAAGAATTAAACACCTTCTTTAAGAGCACAGTTAGCTCTTAGCTAATTTCCTGAATGGTGAAGTCTTTCTAAGGAATGAGGATTCAGCTGTAGTAGTGTGCTCAAAGCAGTTTTTCACTGAATGTTATATATACTCATGCAATATTACTTAAAACAACCAGGTAACAAAGTCACAAAGATATTTTTGGTGAATAAAACTAAATAAGTGGCAACTGAGGTGTCTATCTATACCAGATGAAACTGTACAAGTGAAATCCATTCCAGGAGACATCCTGTAATTGTTTCATTAGACCCATGAAATTTATCAGTATCCTTTGCTGGTGGGTGTATGATATAGAGAGAGGAAATGCTTCCCTCAGAATTTTGCTATTAAGCCTGCTTTTTCCCCTTTGTATATATTATTGGCATCATGTTTTCTAGCCATCTCAGTAACATCTGACTTCCTTCTCATGCCAGATCACACTGAGTTGTACATATTCTCAGGCAAATGTTTGCATTCATTAGTCCCATGGAGTCAATGGAATAGATACCCCTCTACTCACTGGGAGTAAGGGAGGTAGCCTAGGATTTCATATAAATGAGCTTGTCACATGAAGCAGCAGCAAACAATGAGAGAATGTGCATCTGGCACCTCATCATCATGAACGTTGCATCCATCTTTTGTGATCTTGTCATTAAAAGGCTATGCAGATGGGTAGTAAAACTTAGTGGAGTAGCATGCGCTGCAGCAGAGTATAGGTACCCGCATGAGACAACATGGTATAGCACAGAAATAATTCTGTGCTATATCATGTTGCAGCTTGATTCACAGGAAGTTGGTGAGGGAAATCACGCAAAGATTGTCTTGTGAGCCATATGTTTCGGACACAGAGCCAGAGACTGCCCCTTTCCCACTTTGAGTCTTAGAATATCCTGTTGCAAGTTCAGCTTGCAAGTAATTGTTTTACGAGTGAGAAAGCAGTTTTAGGAAAACATGCTTTCTGTTGAGTGCTAGAAGGTTTATTTTTAGATGTCCCTTGAAGCGCTTGAACGGCTGGGAAAATAAGACGGAAAGGACAAAGCCACGTGGCCAATTGTACACAGATCACAGCTTGAGAACATCTGATATTGTAAATGCCAGGCTGCTGCACCTATTTACCGTATCCTTTACCACAAAATCAAGGGTAAGCTCTTTAGGGTAGGGATCGTGTCATCTGGGAGCAAAATCAGCAAGATGCATTATGTTTGTTTGTTAACTTTCTTTCAGCTTTAGGTCGCTGTTGGATGCGGGATATTTGACTAGATGGATTATTGACAGTTAGTCCAGTATGAAATGCTCTAAGAAAATTGTCAACAAGCTGCCGATTTCTGTCCTGTGAGATGATGCCAGAATACATTTGAGAGGCACACGTTTCCAACCTGGCATTTACTTTAGACTGCCAAAGATAAAAGGTTTCAGACAACAGAAGACTTTAGCAGTGTCAAGAATAATTCATTACCCAGCGCTATGACATTCTCTAATGAATATGAGGAATTTAGCATCGCGTCTTGCTAACATCTCTGTTGCAGACATTGTTTTGGACTTTTGAAAACATTGTTCACATGCATAAAGCAATTACCGAGTCATACCATTGATTGTGTATCTGTCTCTATTTTTATGAGCCTTCTAGTATAAGTCTGTGATGCCTATTAGGCTAAATTTACTGAACGGTGCCCTTCTTTCCTTATTTTGTTTTGTTGATTTGCTTGGTTTTTTTTTCTTGGATAATCAGCTCTTTGTCTGTGTGGAGGCTGTGCTGACGTCTGTATGGAACAAATCATCCCCAGCCTTCTCTAGCTATGCATTTGGTTCAGTAAGCAAGCAAGCAAAAGTATAAGCCTGTAGACCTGTGGTGTAGCCCACAGGTTCAGCTGTTTGTGCTCCAGAGCTCAGGTTTGTGAAGCACAGCTGTGTGACCTTGGCTCAGCTTTACTGAGAAAAATTGTTGTCGAGCTGTGAGAAAAGTACATAAGCTCAAGCCACTCAAGATAGCAAAAAAAAAAAAAAAAACAGAGAAAAGTGAAATTGTTGTGCCAGTAATTGTAACTCAAGGACTCAGGAGAAGAATACTGACATGAAAAGGTCTAAAAACCCTGAGATTAAATGTAGAGGTGGAAGATGACAGCAGCAGGGTTGAGGATCTGCCTGTTCTGCAGGGTAATGGGGGTTGATGCTTCTCCATGCCACCAGCTGGATGACAGATACTCACCTGGTACATGTGGCAGGAGTGGCAAGCATATTATTACTGATCTGTCCTGGTTGAATCCTATTAATCAATAATTGTGTGCACATATTAAACTGTGTATATTTCTGCTTACAAGTCTCTAGTCATGGTAAAAGATGCCTAAAGAAAAACAATGCAGAGAAGAGAGAGTTACAGTGGACAGCCTGTTGAGAAAGAAAAAGGGCATGCTGAGGTAAGACAAGGTGAAATAAGGTATGATGAGGACAGATAAGGTATGATAAGGTATTCCTAGGTATCTAAACCAGTTCATATTCTTGAGTTTACCTTGTTGAAAGTAAAATATAAGATCAGTCAAAGAAGCCAGACTTTGAATTATGTTACTTCTCCTTCCTTTTCACCCCTGTGTTTTCATGGAAATCACTATAATGTTCTCTGCTATGCTAAGTATGGATGCAGTGTCAATATGGAGACACTGAGACGCGGTTACTTTGTGTAGAAAACTCTACCTGAAGTGGTATTGTCCAACCCAGGAGAGAAAGAAGGGCTATATTCAGGTGGAAGCATAAAGCTCTTTATGCACTGGTGTGTATGAATCCAAGGTCTGGCAGCCATGGATGGCAGCCAGTCTGAATCACTCACTGCTTGTTTGAACTTTGATGCCAGAGCAGCCACCTAAACAATTTTTACACCTATCTGTGTCATTCAGATAAACTCATTCCTGTTCCAGTAGAATAAAAGAAACATAGAAGCTTTCCAAGAAAAATCACAGTTCAATAGTATCTTTAAAGCACATTTATTTTTCTTCTTTTTTTTTTTCTGAGGACTTCCCACTTAGAAAAGGTATTATGAAGCCTGTCTTTTTCTAAATATGGCTATACTGTGTGGAGGAGGAAAGAATCAATTTGTTCTGTTTCTTTTCCAAAATAATTCCTGACGCTTGTTGCAGAAACTGTTTTCAAAATAAGGAGAATTCCTTAAATCGATAAATGTAAATGATTTGTTAAGAAAGGATATGGTCCTCATTGAAAGCAGAGGCTTGTGGTTTCCCTTTGGAAAATAGCTGTGCTTTATGTTTGAGTTCACTCAGCTAACGAGTATGTGGAGAAAAGGCTTTTGAAAGAAAGGAATGATCTTCAGAGAGGCTTTTTTCTGGGGTACTTACAGCAGAAGCCTCTGAAATGCATTTGTGTCAGCTAAGGGGAAAAAATGCAGCACGTTTGTGATAATTTAAAGTGTGTATCACTAACGAAGATAAAGAGAGCAAAGTATTTAAAGCTTAATGATACAGCAATAGCAATTGCCCTGTGATAATGAACAGTGCAGATTATCAGGCAAAGCTTAATGAATGCCTTGCTTACAACAAGCTTTTTATAAACAAATACTGGTTGAGTCCTCTCTCAGAATTACTACTGACATGAAAGTGAAATGATTTAATTAAAACATGCAAGATAAATAAGGACTTGGGTAAGGATGCTGCACAGAATAGTCTGGCAAGTGTTTGCTGACAATAGGCCTTCCAAAATTACAAGGCGGAATAGAGTATGTGTCTGGTTTGACCCACAAAATAAAGCCAGCACTCTGAGGACAGATTGTGACTCTATCTATGGCTCTGCCCATGCCCTGAGTGGGAGGAGATGCTCTTCTTTCCTTCTGCTGGATTCCCGCGGTTGGAGGTACACCGCCCCAGTGAAAAACACTGGCTGCTCTTCCCCTCTCTGAGGAGAGAAGTGGGGAAACAGAGCAAGTATTAGGACCCAGTGTGGAGGTCTGGTGTAGCCAAGATAGTGCTGGATGGAGTGGGTGTTTTACTAATTGCCTTCATTCTCTGAATTCAGCGACCAACAGGGAGGAGAGGAAACCTCAGTGCAATGACAATTATCTTGTCATTCACAGGGATTCCTTAGGCTACTCATCAGCTTAGGGACTGACCAGGTCAAGGTTGATACCTGAAGTTAAAATGTAGCCCTTGGATTTCTTTTATGAATGCCTTAATACTGTGGTATCAAAAGCACTTGCAGGTTTCACAAAGCTGTGTGGAGCATTAAGAAAATGTGCAGCAACAGCTGTAACTTTCCTGTAATGACTCTTTCCTTTGATAACTAGCATTACTGAGTTACAGAGTCTTAGAACAGGTGAGGTTGGCAGGTATCTCTGGAGATTTCTAGTCCAGCCTTCCCTCCCGCTCTAGCAATATGGACTACAGCAGGTTCCTGGGACTGGTCAGGTTTTGACTCTCTCTATAGGTATAAACTTTACAGCCTCGCTGGGAAATCTGTTCCAGTACTTGGTCACGCTCGCTACATAAAAGTGTTTCCTGATGTTCAGATAGAGCCTCCTGTGCTTCAGTTTATCCCTGTTACCTCTTGTCCTGTCACTGGGCAAGACTGAGAAGAACCTGACTCTGTCTTATTTGGTCCCTCCAGCAGGTATTGATATACATTGACAAGATCCCTCAGATCCTTATTGTTTATAAATATATTAAGTATGGGATGCAGGGGGAATTGGCCAACCCCTTTTCAGTCATCTCTGGAGATAGGACAAGGGGCAATGGCTGTAAATTGGAGCACAGGAAGTTCTGCACCAACATGCAGAAGAACTTTTACACAGTGAGGGTGACAGAGCCCTGGGACAGGCTGCCCAGGGAGGTGGTGGAGTCTCCTTCTCTGGAGATATTCAAGATTCGTCTGGACGCCTGTCTGTGCAATATGAGCTAGGGAGCCTGCTTTGGCAGGGGGGTTGGACCCGATGATCTCTCAAGGTCCCTTCCAACCCCTACGATTCTGTGATTCTGTGATCCTTCTCTTCTCTCAGATAAACAGTTCCAGGTCTCTCACATTCTTCTTTTATCAGAAATACTCCAGTTTTATAGCCTTATTCTGGCCCTTTGCTGGAGTCTTTCCAGTATGTCCGTGACTCTTGTACTGGAGAGCCCAGAACTAAGCCCAGAATTTCAAGTGTAACCTCAAAAGAACTGAGTAGAGGGGAAAGATCACCTCCCTTGAATTGTTGGAAAGGTACTTACCATGCAGCTTAGGATGCTGTTGTCTGCTGCAAGCAGACCATGCTGGCTTATGTCCAACTTTTTGTCCACCAGGACACCTGGTCCTTCTTTGCAGAGCTGCTTTCCAGCTGGTTGGCCTCCAGCATATACTGGTGCCAGTGTTTATTCCTCCAGGATTTGGCATTTTTATTTGTTGAACTCTATAATGTTCTTGTTTGCCCATTTCTCCAGCTTGGGGAGGTTCTTTTAATTGGCAGCACAACCAAATCTGATGTATCAGCCACCCCGTCTGGCTTTGTGTTCTCTGTGGACTTACTGAGAGTGCACTTGATCCCATCATTGTTGTAATTAATGAAGAAATTAAATACTATTGAACACACAACTGATGCATGGGGTACACCATTAATGACTAGCCTCCAACTGGACTTCGTGCTAATGCTTAAAACCTGCTGAACCTGGCAATGCAGCAAATTTTCAGTCCACCTCACTGTCTACTTATGTAAGTTGTATCTCATCAGCTCATCTGTTATGGGAGATGGCATCAAAATCACAGAATCACAAAACTTTAGGAGTTGGAAGGGACCTCGAAAGATCATCTAGTCCAACCCTCCTGCCAGAGCAGGATCTCCTAGGGTAAATCGCACAGGAAAAAAATCCTCACTGAAGTCAAGATAAATAACTTTCATTGCTCTTCTCTAACCTGCCAAGCTAGTCACCTCATTGTAAAGGCTCTCAGGTCAGACATGTTCATAAATCCATGCTGACTGCTCCTGATCGCCTCCTTGTCCTTCATATGTCTGGAAATGGCTTCCAGAATTAGGACTGTATCACCTGTTCATGTATTAATATGCATCGACATCTGCTGTTACATTTAGACTTTGGTTGGAGCTGCAAGCAGAACTTTGTTTGAAGGCTGATGTCAGCTGGGTGAATAAAAGATAATTAATTTAACGATTATTTAGAACTCAAATTACTTTATGCATAGCTAATGGCTAGTTTGGGCCATCAGAACAAGGCTACAGAGAAGATTCTCATGAGATATCTTTTTGCATGTGTGAGAAATATGGTTCTAAACATTTGTTGGTATCCTATAGCCCCAAAATATTTAAAGTTGTTTTTATTTTTTCCTGAGAATATGTATGACTTTTTAAATGCAAAATAACACTGATTAGAAACAGTTCAGCACTTGGAATTTATGATCAGACATAAAAATTAATTCTATATATGTCTGGGCTTATTAGATGCATAGAAAATGAAGTCATAGACTTTGAGACAAGGAGAATTCTAACTTCAGTGACAAATTCTGTTTATTTCAAAATCGGGGACAGATTCTGGTACATTGGTGTCAGAGTCTGGTATATATAGCAAGACTGTACAGAAGGTAGAGCCTGAACTGTGCCCATGGTGAAATGCATTTGCCTCTTTCTGTCTCTGTCATTATGAGAAGAGACATGAAATGTCATATTAGTCCCACAGAATTTTGGGGGTGTGGGTGTTAGTTAGCAGTTGATGTAATGAAATGGAAAGGACTGGAGCAGAACACAGTTAAAATGCAGTAGCAGTAAAATATCTGTTTGCCTCTTTTTTGTTCTCTTCCCTGTAGTCCCAGGGGCTTGGCTGTATTTTTTGTGTTTTCTATTGTTTAAGCCACAAAAAAAAAAATTAATTTCTTTTGACATCTGTCTGAAACAAAGGATCACTACCATGTCTGTTGATCTCAGGATGACCTGTGGTAGCCTAGAGATCTAGGTCTAGCCTGGCTTCTTGCCACCAGCGGCCTCTAGTATGAGAACATGACAAAAAAAAAAAAGCTTTAGTGAAAAAATGAACAAAAGTGAGAGACTTCTAGGAAGGAAAGACTTCCAAGCTATAGGGTCATTTGCCTTCAAAATGTAGGATAAAAAGGTTACATTTATCTCAAACCTCTTTGCATAGTCTAGTCTAGGGTATATAAAACCACTTTGAATAGAAGCAGGAAAAACCCCAAAAATAAAAATCTTTTTGAAAGTAAACCCAAGCATACTCACAGACATGTATATGTGCCAAATCATAAAATCTTTACTAGCTCTTAAGTTTATCTGGTCAAGTCTACCTGCTATGTTACATAAGCAGCAATATGTTAGAAGAAGGTCTAGATGGGGGGAAAAAAGCCACAGCATTTTGTAGCTGAGGGAGTGCTGTTCTTCTAAACTGTTACAAGAGCCATTACAGCTAGCTACATGTGGATAAGAGAAGCTTGCTTTTCCCCTCTGAAATTAGGCCTTAGAGTGACTCCCTGCCACAGACCACTGTATTGGGGTCTACAAGGACCCCAGTACAGTGCTTTTCTCTGTTTCTGAAATGGATTCCTCCTCAATCAGCTAATGCTGCTTCCATTCTGGACCTCCTTTACATTTCAATATTGTTGGAGGAGAGCTTGCAATAGCAACTATCCTTGGGAGCTGCGTGTGGGGGTGGGTTGGTTTGTTTTGTTTTGTTTCGGGTGTAGGTTTTTTTGGTAGTGTTATTTTTGGTGATGGGGGGGGGGCGCTGTTTTCTTTGTGTGTCTGGCTTGTGAGTATCTCTCACTTCTTTACACAGAAATGGGTCAGTCTTCTGAAATAATTTGCCAATAATGAAAGGAATAGGAGGCTCGGCCTTCACTGTTCTACAAATAGATTTTGCTGTGCATGAATTTCCTCTAATCATGTCTAACCTAAAACTGGAGGTATATTTAAGGTATTCTTCATGCCAGAAAAGGAATTGTAGTACTGGAAAGTCAAGACAGACATGGGAAACAGTGATAATTTCCCAAAGAGGCGGCATTTACTTTACACCTTTTTGAAAGCCAAAGAGCCCATTAAAAATTCAGTCAAGCAAATACATACTGTGAATATTAGCTATTTTTATAAAGGCATTGTATGCTGCTTTTTTGTTTGTTTCTTATAAAGGTACACCACAGAGCTTCTAGAATACTTACTGGTGAGAAAATCAGTTTGATACTAGTGGAAGTAGGATGGTGGGTTTTTTAGGGAAAGAATCAAGGCTGAGAGAGTTTAGATACATTTAGAAATATTTCAACAAAGTTAATTTTCACAAAGAATCATAGAAACACCTGGGTTTGAAGAGACCCTTAAGATCATTGAGTCCAACCACAGCCTAACCCTGCCCAATCCACTGCTAGATCATGTCCTGAAGCACTTCATCCACATGCCTTTTAAATACCTCTAGGGATGGTGACGAAACCACCTCTCTGGGCAGCCTATTCCAATGCTTGACAACCCTTTCACTAAAGAAATTCTTCCTGATATCGAACCTAAATCTCCCCTAGTGCCATTTTAATCCATTTCCTCTTGTACTATCACTTGTCACTAGAAAGAAGAGACCAGCCCTGACATCTCTGCAGCCTCCTTGCAGGTAGTTGTAGAGAGTGATAAGGTCTCCCCTCAGCCTCCTTTTCTCAAGACTAAAAAGCCCTAGCTCCTTCAACTGTTCCACACAGGACTTGTGCTCCAGACCCTTCACTAGTTTCAAAGCCCTCCTCTGGACTCACTCGAGCATCTCAACATCCTTCTTGTAGTGAGGGGCCCAAAACTGGATAGAGTACTCGAGTACATCACAGAACACAGAAACACAGAACATTTAGGAGCTGGAAGGGACCTTGGAAGATCATCTCGTTCAACCCCCCTGCTAGAGCAGGATCACCTAGACTAAATCTCATGGGAATGCATCCAGGCGGGTTTGAATGTCTCCAGAGAAAGAGACTCCACAACCTCTCTGGGCAGCCTTTTCCAGTGCTCTCTCACCCTCACAGTGAAAAAGTTCCTCCTTATATTCACATGGAACTTCCTATGCTCCAGCTTGCACTTGTTGCCCTTTGTCCTATCTCTGGAAGATAGGAAAGGGAATTGAAATAGGTATTGGAACAGATTGTCCAGGGAGGTGGTGGAGTGACCATCCCTGGAGGTATTTAAAAGGCGTGTAGATGAAGTGCTTAAGGACATGATCTATTAGTCCCAGCATTTGCACCCTATTCTGTACACTCAGTCCTAAGGCTAACCTAAGAAACAAGTAGGAATGGAACATTTGAACAGTCTGTGGATTAAACAGCTCAAATTTGGCAAAGCAAAGGGTGTCAGTGACTTGTTTACAATCCAATTCTAGGCCAAATTTTTTTCCTGAATTTTATTTTGTTAAATTCAAACAATAGCTAAATTCAGGATCAGCTACTGGACAGTCAATGAAAAGGAATAGGAAAAAATAATACAATTCATAAAAAGAATTGCTGGTTACAAGTTTCTTGTGCAGCTCCAATTGCAATAAACACAAAGGAAAAATGAGGCCTACAAGCCATCTGTGTGTGCATAACCTCAAGGCTGGCAATGACGAGATAAGTTAACAAACAGAAATCTGGCCAGTGGGGTTAACAGCTGTTGACAGCATGGTGAATGCTAAGACAGGTGATACTCATCAGATATGTCAACAGCAGAAAATACTGAGAATTTAAGTTCACTCTTTGTTTCTTGCTGTGTGACAGTTTCCAGTTCTCAGAGTGCAGAAAAAAGGCCAATGGAAGATCCCTTTTGTTAAGGCAAAGCCAGGCATATAGTTCAAAGCAAAATCATGGCAGTGAGCTTTAGAACACCTTAAGTAGCTATTTAAGGGTTGCTATTTTATGGCAAAAGCTGTACGAATAGTACATGGAATCAAATTCCAAAGATTTTCTGTGGCTGGACTTAATATGTTCTCCCTCTGTGTTTCAGGATGTACAGGGCAGTTTGGCTTGCTGGATTAAGGAAATGGAGTTCCAGTCTCAAAATGTGGATTTCCGCTTCCCTGAGGTGCCACAGTATCAGTGATACTGATTTCAGTTGAAATTCCCAGTGACTCCGAAGTGTCCTCCGAAGTCTCCTCCAAGTCACCACCTTTTCACTGCTGATCAGTCCTTTCTTTCTAGGCAAAGAAAATTTAACTGCTCTGAGTGCTTTTTGTTCAAATAAAAAAAGGGTTCAGAGTGTAAAAAGGATGAAGATAGTAGATGCTGATTTTTTCCCCCGAGTGTTAATTTAGGGAAGCCACTTCATTTTTCTATGCCTGTCTTTTTTTTTTTTTTCCTTTCCTTTTACTTTTTGTCTTCTGTTGGAAAAGGTTTGAATGGAAGAGTCCCTCCAGGTACATATGTGTTAATCTCCAGGTACACGTGTATGAATATAACCCAAATGAAAGAAAAGATTAAAAAAATCTGAGCTGTTTTAAGTACTTCTTCCTTATAAAACCCAACAGCCCAACCAATGAATATACTAGATCTTTCAAAACTGCTGTGTCATATAGTCACAGCTTAAGAAATTTCTGAGAGGGAAATGCCTAATTAAATGACTGATCTGTCTTTCCTATGAGGGAAATAATAATTTTGCAGTGAGATTGCTCTAAAGGTTACACATGCATTGACAATATTGATGCAGAAAGTACAGAGCCTTTATCCTTTTAAAGATGTGTTTGAAGAGTTGGGCTGTACAAAAGGCATCAAATTAAAGTTCCTCAGCTTGTGAAGAGCTCACCTCTCAGAGCACCATTAGTATTAAGGGAGCAGATTAAACACAATTTAGATCACATTGAAAGACTAAAGTCAATTTAGCAGGTATATAACCATGCATGATAATGGTCTCTAAATCTACAGCAACAAGGTGAGGATATGCTTGGATATGCAGGATAAAGATGTGAAACTAAAATAATTTCCTTTGAGGACTATAAAAGAAGCAATGACGAGGAGGCAAATTTTAGATGCTAGTTTGTTTAAGTATGTAAATTCAATGGGCTGATCTGGAAGGGAAATAAATCTGATAGCAGTTTTATATATGGTCTGCAGGGTATTGTGAACTTGACCTTTGTTGGAGTAAATGGGTTCTTAGCTCAATGGCGTAGTATTTCATTATTATTTGCATGCTGATAGCAGCATGCAGATGCAATATGAGTGAGACATGAAAATATTTTCAAAAAATTCACATTATCTTCTAACCTCCACTCAAAATTTTAGGTGTAAGGTAATTTGCATTGTTTTTTTTTTTTTTCTTTTCTTTTCTTTTCTTTTTTTTTTTTCTGGTGCTCGATTCTTTTGCCCATTATATACCAGAGTCTTTAGGATGCTCACGGGGGAGAGAAAACTTTAAACTGCAGCAAAATCACATTGTAGATTAGAAGTGTATTTATCTTGGCAACACATAGCTCCAAAGAACATGGAAAACAGGAGGAATTAAACTCATAAAGACTTTAAATGTGTGTAGCGCTAGGATAGCAGGTGGGCTTAGAAAAATAAACAAGCATTGCAGCTGTCTATGGAAGTCTTATTTGATTAAGTTGAAAATTATCCAAATTCATTTGTATGTCAGAGCTTGAGAGTTTGCTTTTATAGGCATAAGTAAAGTGTGGGATTAGGCATCTGATCTGCCTAGTGAAGATGGTGAACCTTTTGCCTGAACTTTAGGTGGTCAGTCAGGATAGAACCCTAAGAAGAGAAGAGAACGGGCTCAAAGAAAAATGAATATATGACTGCACAACTTTCCTTTACAAATGATCTAATACACATAAAGAGATGTAAACATGTTGCAAGTAAGATGTCCTTGTACATGGCTGTTGACAGTATTGACCTTATGCTACCGCTTTTGCTTGTGTATTGACTTTGCCATCCTGCTTACTGGGACCTCCTCTCATGAAATGACTTTACCACCACCTTCTATAGGCCTTTTATCATCCCTGATGGTTCACCTATCAGTGAATATTTTCCAAACAGACTTGACACTCAAACTGCCTTCTTTCTCCTTGGCCTATGCTGCTGCCTGCCTGGTCCCACTTCCACATTGACATCCTTAGGCTCTGCACAAACCCCTAATGTCATGTCTTGTGACTCTGTTGTACTCTCCTCACGAAGTGTATTGCTTTTATCAGGACTTGTAGCATCCAGCTCCAGGAACTGCAAGAACCTCCTCAGTATTGTCTTTCTCACCCACAAAAATGAATTTGTTTCAGAGACTCCTCGCTGACAGGGTGAGACGGGTCAATATTACCTGCTAATGAAGAGTTATTGTAAGTCTGACTTTTGTACATTTCTGAAAGGCTGTACTTTGAAAACAGGAACATAAAAAACAAGCAGTTATCTTTTATAAGCCAAAAAAAAAAAAAAGCCATGGTCAGAAAAACTAATTATGGTCCTCTTTTGGGAGGGTCTGTAGAACTACAGGTTTGGGATAATGCTCTCCCAGCATAACCTTCTGCTACTAGCTTCACAGAAACAATTAAAAGAAAGGCTTTAAGTCCATGCAAGCATACCAGTATATCTATACTGCTCTAGTTCTTATGCTGTTCCTGCATCCATGCTTTAATATGTGTTTTGACCTCCTGTGTTGTTGATATCATTCTTAAAAAAAAAAAAAAATCACTCTTACAAAGAGGACATGAAAAGCTCCGATATTGTGAATTAACATCCTGATTCAGTTAGGTAGTAAACTGTGTGCTTAATTGGAAGCAGTAGTTATGTTGTAGCAAATGGGATTTCTTGCAAGCACTAAATTAGAAATGTACTTAAATACCTTGCTGGATTTCAGCCTGAGTTTGCATATTGCAGTTTTCCTAATAAACAGCCTTGTATTGTATGTCACATGCCATAAGTAACCCAGTGTTATATGCAGTAAACTGAGCAGAATTGCAAACCACCCCCCACCTTTCTGTGCAGAAGGCAGGGGGTTAATTAAGGGCCCCATCAGGTTTTTTATTTTGATCAGAGCACGAAATTAAATATAGGTTGCATGGTACATTACTGTGTCTGTCAAAGACTGTGGCTATGGCCAGGCAATTAAAGAGGGCAAAATATTCTAAATGAATTTTTAAATAGTTTCTTCCAGTCATTAAGCACAGTTATCACATCCATATTTTGTAAATGTAAAACACTGAAGTTCTCAAAAGTCTGTTCTCTGCAGTAGTTTTTATTGATGATCCATCTGAGCTTCATTTCCTAACTGAAAACCCTTGTCGGTCAATTTATTCCAACATAACACTATTTGGTTGGGTAGTTATTAATCCTGTAATTGTTCATGGCATGCCAGGAATAATTCAGCTAATTATTACAATATGTCTTACTTTGCCATGCTTCTGTATGTCAAAACGACTTCTGCACATATTGGAAAAAATCAGATTCCCAATTTAACAGCAGATATAAAAATTGATTATTAATTCACCAAAAAATTGAAAATTAATTTCTTTTCTTCTGCCCCACATGTAATTTCTACTGGTCTGGATACATTTTTGACAAATATTCTGCTGCTAACTTTAATTGATCCATGAATAGCTCTACACAGAAAAACCTAGGAGTGCTACCCTCACTGAACATTAGTTTCAATTATAGGACAACTATAGCAGAGCATGCTGGATCATAATAGAAAAAGACTTCATTTTTTCCAGTTCATCTTAGATTAAAAAAAAAAATACTGAACAGGTGAGATTAAGAGCTCAGTTCTCCTGGCAAAAAGAAAAAGTGAGCTACACATATACACTCTATTAATCACACTATATGTAGTCTAATGCAGTTAAAATGCATATTTATGTATAAAATGCACTGTATTTAATTCTGCACTGATGAATTACCATCAATAAAGTGACGTTTTTGATATTTGACAATATATCTGATTTCATTGAAGTTAATCTCCAGTCTCTCTTGGGCCTAATAAGAGTAAAATCAGGCTCTTATGGACTGAAATACCTTTTTAGTTCACAGTAGATGCAAGAAAATTGAAAGCACAGTGACTATCAGAGCGTTTTCTGTTTTATAGTTCTCATTAGCACATTTCCATAGTACAAAACAATGTTCTTAAATTGTATTCTGCTGGGGCAAAGAACATCCCTAGCTACTAATTAATGAACGACTGTGTGTACACTGACTAGAACAATATTTTACACAGTGGAGTTCCATGCTGTGATATATTGAAGCAAGACAGGATATTTGACAATGATAACCACATAAAAAGTCAGTAACTTTTCTTCTTGTGAGGATTGTCCTAGAACATTGTTCTCACTGTGAATTTCCTCCAGAGAAGATGGTTCACTCAAGGCCTTATATGTTATTTATGTTCCACTCAGGGACTTATCCAGAGGTGTACAAACCAATTTTGAGAATCTTCTGAATGGAGATGGATTTATAATTATTTTTTAAGATATAACTCTGAAGCCAAAGGCAAAATGGTCTGAAAGAACAAATCAGCTCTAAATTAAAAATTGAAACCTGTGGAAAAAATCCTGTTATTGTGACAGCTGCTACCTTTGCTGAGAAGGTAGGTTTCGTTGGGGAACTCCAGAACTACAGTGACCAGTCTGAACAAGACAGACTCACTGGTAGTGATTGCAGCACTACGCTGCTCTGAGGAAGACATGCAACCTGCAGGAGCCAGTTGGTTTCAGTGACCAGATGTAACTAACACTTCTTTTTTCTTTTTTTATTTTAAATCTGCTAAGTCACCAAACCATTTGAACCTCCTGGCTGAGTAAGTTTTGCAAAAAGCTTTGCGATTCATCTTCTCTTTTGACACACACAGCCAGGAACCTGCAATGTCCGTGTGGTTTATCTGAGTTTTTGAGTTTCAAAAATCGGATGGGACTGGGGTTTCTCCTGAGATTTTATTACATTTTTAATTGATGGTTCCAAGGATTGTCTCACTGGGAACCAATATCATGATATTTTGGTACTTACTGTTGTGAACAAGAACAAATATAGCAAAAAAAGCGTCAACATTCAAACAAAAAGAAACAGAAAAGCCAAACGATAGAAACTACAAACGCAATTAGAAACAAAGATCAAGAAATAGAGAGCTACAAGAGTGGTTTGCCTCTGAGAATAATTCTAAATTTGACAGTTTAAATGTTCTAGTGTCTAGACGCCGTGAGTGTTGTGATTACTTATATCTATTTTCCCTTTCCTACTTGTAATGGGACTACCATTGAAAGCTTATTTTTCCATTTATGTAATTCTATTTTTATATTTTTTTTTTTCTAAGCAAGGATATTGTATTCAGGGATGAAAGGATGCAGATCTGTAAATGAATACCATCTTCAGTGTCATGTGGCATAGATGCTCTTACTCAGTGGAACTTGTAAAGTGAGAAAGCACGTTTAGGAGCACTTCAAAAGGAAGCCAGCTAGATAACAGTAGAAAACAATCTCCATTCTAGATGTTATGAAACTTTCATTTAGTTTTCAGCTCTAAACTAAAAAGCAAAAAGCTTAAATTTAGAAATTTCTCATAAAATAGGCATTGTGAAGAAAGCAGACATTCTTCGGAATTTTTGAACATTAAATCACTTTATGTTGGATATGAAAATAAAGAGCTTAAAATATTGTTAGAAAGTAATACTCTTAGTAGTAGTAGTCACAGAGCAACATAATACAGAAGACAATATAGTGTACAATGATATAATAGTAAAACTTAAAACTTGCCATAGCAGCAGTTTTTTTAATAATATTATAAAAAATGAGATGAATGCAAAGTTAATGTCTAAATAAAATGGTTAATGAAGCTATCAGTTGTTTAGATACAGTAGAAATGAACTGAGAAAGTCAGAAAAAGGTCTGAAAGTTTTCCCATTAATTTCTTTTTAAACTATGTTCCCATAAAAGGATTCAGTTTGAGCAAAGCCACATTTTCCTTCAGAAAAGTACTGCTAAAAATGTTTCAATTTCTTTCTTCTGGAGAGCTCGTGATGTTTGCAAGTTCAAAGAAAACAGCAGTCAGGTCAAATAAGATGTTTGTTAGAAGTATCTAATCTTATCTCTGCTTCAAATTGATCATGTTTCTTCCATGAAAAAGGCTCTATTATGAAAGCAAATTGAAAAGTAGGAGACAGACCATATCATACTTTTGCTGTGTTTGACTGGGATTCAGCACCCTTTGGCTTAATCATGCTAAACCAGGGTCTTAAGGCTTTGGCAGAGTGGACATGGAAATGTTCACAGCTATAATTTCCATTGCCAACTTCATGCTGCTGCCTACTGCAGCCAGTTCAAATCATTGCTTATGCGGTTACAGAAAAATAAGTATATATCTATTTGCATATAGATTGTATATCTGCCAAAGTGAAAAACTTAAAAGAATAAGACTACCAATTTCTACTGTGCATATTGCAGGAAAGTCTTTCATTTAAAATACAGGCTTAAAAATTAGGTGGGCACTGGTCTGTTCTTTGTTTTTCTTATACTTCCTCTGTGACCTTGAATAAACAATCCAGGACTCTTTTTTTCATAGAGAAAGAAAGTATGTGTGTGCAATCATAAATGTGCTGCTGCTCTAATTGTGCAGAGTGTAAAACGTAAGGTCCTTCCTTTTCCATTCTTCATATGTAAAATAAGGTTAACATCACAGCACATAATTTGCTTTGCAATAACTAGGATGGTGTTGTGTTGATTCATTAGTTTATCCGTTTGTGCAACGCTTTGAAAACTGCATAGTTTTGTGACAGTTATATATAATTATCATCAAAGGCAGATAATTTTTCTCCCTTGATCTGTCCTGCTACATATTTATGCCATTGTTTTTATCATGATCCTGGGAAAGCAAATGGAAATTTTTTGTATATAAGGATCTTTTTGGGTATTCAAGGGGAGAGAGCTGTACTTCTCAATAAGGGTGCACACCATGGCCTGATTCCATGAACAAGACCTGAGCAGGCACTTTCTTCTGTTTTCTCCCTACCAAGTTTCTGTCCTATCCTATGAAGAAATATGACCACATGGCACAAAGTAAGCCATGGTAACTTGCAGCAAATGCATTTATTTCAACTATCAGGGAACTAACACAATGACCAGACCAATGGTTTAGGTAGAGTTTCTGGATAAAATACTCATACCTACTTGAAGAGGTCCTTAATATATGGTGGTGGGCTGAGACTTTGGAGACCTGCGTTGTGGCTGGCTGAAGTACTCCAAGCAACAAATTTGCTGTCCCTGGGTTATAACAAGTCTAAAATGGACAAATACTAATGCATGTTGAGAACTGATTAGTGAAAAGCCTCAATCAATTGTTATTAATGTTACTGCTACTGCTGCTGTTATTGGTTGAATTCTGAGAGAAGAGCTAGAAATTCTTAGAGCTGGGGGATTTCCTGAAGAGCCTGTGGTGATGCTGGAGCCATTAGATGAGTCTCTGTACTGCAACAGATAAGTAAAATGCATCAAAAACATAGCGTGACCCATAACGTTGCGTGGTATGGGATAGATTCTCCTATTCTTATTCAAACTCCGAAGATTGCAGTGGAGACAGTGATATTGCCTGGAAGAGAAGTTCAATGTTAATATGAATAAGTGTGAAAGATTCTGGCCTTTCATTGTTAGTGCAGTTATTAAACCATATTTTTCTAATATGAAAGAAAAATGCAGGTTCTTGGTTAGTGTGCTAGAAATACCTAAAACGCAGTTATCTGTAGCACTTGTACTGACTTTATCTAACCTACATTATAAACGTTCCCGTATATTTTGTCCCTGAAAAGCTTCAGGCATCAACTGTGTTAGTGACCTGCGCGTAATCTCAAACTTGCTTTCAATTATTTCTAGCCCAGGAGACCTGGACTATAAAAACCTAGTTTGTAAACCTAAAAAAAACCCCATGTTTTTATTTTTTTCCTATTTGATAAAAGTTATACATAAGAGCCATTTCAGGGCAAAACATTTGTCTCTAATATCTGGCAGTCTAGTATTTCAGTTTTTATGTACCAGCCGAGAAGCTTTGTTGAACCTGGAGATTATTGTTGTAATTATTATTTATAGCTTGCATTGCCACAATACCTTGGACAGTCAAGCTCCATTTCTGCCACGTACTGTACAAGAAAAGCACAAAACACACACCCCCCCCAACAAAGATCCAGACCCCCGTGTGTTGTGGCCACTTTAGGATACCCTGATGTCTCAATTTTCTCTCCTTTTCTACATGTTACAGAGATGTTGAACTTCCTTTGGAACAGAGAGAAGATGCACAGTGATGATAGAGTGCAAGATTTTAAATAGGTGCAAATTGGTATTTTTATCTGTACAGTGTCTGTCTGTGAAACTTCACTTTATTTTAATTTTATTGGCCTCCTTTTTCAAATGAAATGTTGAGGTTTTCTGTGATATTTTTACTGGCTGATGTATAAAATAGGATATATTGTATTTCATAACAGGATTTTATGCTTGCCAAAATAGATTGTACAAAACTTAACGGTAAATAGAGATAGTTTAGTTCTGTCTTGAAGATAGAGTACTAAGAAATTGGGTCCATCACTGTCATTTTTCTCAGAGATTCCTCTCATCTGTCACAACACAGTAGTTATGAAAAATGAAACCATAAATTCAATTTAGAGGGCAATTTGCAGCTAATCTTTGGAGTAATTCCAGTGTGAATAATGCAGCAATTTGGATGCATGGTCAGTCAATTCTGCCTCTGATTTATTAGGATTTAAGATTTTTTTTTTTCTATCATTAATGATAATTACCCAAGAAGAGAAAATAATTTCTCAAAAATTATCTATCTTCACATCTGTGGTCTCAGTTTTGAGAAAGGCTGCAATGTTGTTTAAACTTATTATTACAGGAGGGGGGGGAAAGCCTTTTACAAAAGATATATGAGGTATTTAAATTCTGAACTGTATCTCTTTACAGCACATGTGTGAACTGATCAGCACTGGTTTATGGCTGCTTTTATATGACTCCCATTAGAGCTAACATTTTGAATATCTCAGCATAAGGACACTGGGATTTGCTATTGATTTTCCACACTTTTTACACCTTGAAGATTGCATTAAAATCCAGCTCAAGCAAGAGTGACATTTTTTGTTCCTGTTTAAAAGTCAAATTTGTTATCTGAGAATTTTTCTACTTATTAAATCCCCACTTTCTCTGATACATTATTTATGTATATTTTTTTCTATCTCTTTCCTTCAGTTCTCAAGGTCTCCTCTTGATTTTAACAGACAGTATCTACAACAGATACATACAACAGATATTACCCATATGTTTATGTCTCTGTGTTGCTAATGGGGGTGGAGGGGAAGGCCAGAAGGAAAACCAGCCCATTTAACATTAGCTTTGAGCTTTAGTTAAAATTTTTAGACATCTAGAGAAGTACTTCTCCTTAAGGGAGTGCCTTTGAAAATTTCCAGAGGAAGATCCCAAGATAGATGTCTTGACTTACTACGCCATCAAACCCGCCTGCCTCTCTCCAGTGCTGATGAAGGAAAGAGGTACTTCAAGGGTGCTGTGTCTCAAGGATCCTAGAGAATAGGCACCTAGTTACAAGAATGAAGTCTATCCTGCTCCTTACACCTGATGCAAAGGCGTTTTTCACTAGCTTTATGCCAGGTATCTCTACTATCACACCATTGTTCTTTGTGGTATTTCATGAGTAGGACCAAGGAGAGTGAAGAGGGACTGACATCACCTTCCAGTCAGACTAGGGTGCTGCTTAAGGCTTAGCCCATGGACAAAGCTTTTAATTATATACCGTTGCTCCTTCCAATCATGGATTCATATTTCTACCCAAGTAATAATTTTTTTTTGAGTTTGTTAAAATGCTGCAGCCTCAATTTGCAGCAGGCTCTGAGATACCATCACAGCCAAAGCCTAAGGTGCAATCCACAGATTCATGCATACTGGTTTTCCAAGATCAAGGCTGATGATTCTGTCCCAAAAGATGAAGGAATAGCTTCTTCCTTGACAGTATTCAATTTGGTACCCAAACAAGAGAATAGGTACGCTTGGCAAGTTTGCTTTATTGAAGCATTGTGTTGCATATGAACTGGTAGAATTTGCCAACTGAAACATGCTGCCATTTTTCCCATGTTAGTAAGTAGTGTGAGTATTTAAAATGTGTTATTATGTTCCCGAATCCGTGCTTTAATTTACAATAGTATTTATCTCCTTTTTTTTAGTTGAATTTGGCACCTGGCACAATAGATTTCATATAAATATGGGAAAAAGAAAGGAAGAAAATTACCTGTTTTCACACATTTCCTTTTGCTAGAGTGGAAGGCTGTAAAACTGTGAACTTGGAAATGGTTTTTGATTGCTGTAGAAAGTATGTGTTTGCCTTCTCCGAGCATGTCATCTTTTTATACCTGTGAGAGAGTTTAAACTGGCTTCACAGGAAATTCACACACCAAAAGCAATTCCCAAATCATCATACCACGACTAGTGTTATTTAAAAAATACAATTTTTATTTTATTTTTTTGTTTTAATAAATTCCATGGTTTAGTTTTTATTCTCTGAATAGGTTTTCAAGAATGTTCTTTTCTTAATACATTTTTTTCCCCCCCCTGGTTTCTTCACAAATGCATTTTAGTCTTATAATCTAGTGGTCTTTTTCACTTCCCCTCAGCTAAAGGTCAGTCTTCTTAACAATTCTCTATGTGGAAGTGTTAGAGAACAGTATTTTGCTCAAGTGGCACAACACTATAGCTTTAAACTTTCACAGCTGAAAGAGTCTGTGTAGCCTTTTCAATATTGCAATTATGTTTGATAATAACTTCAGACTGCATCACCACTTTCACCATAATTATAAAAAACATCTTGGTGAAGCAGTATTTAATTTATTATTAGTCTATCTAAGTAGCTTCCCTAAGCACGTCAAGTTAAGATATAAAAAAAAAATTGTTATTTATTTAGTTCCAGTTCTCTGAACATTTCACATCTTTTCCCAACTGCAGTGAAGCTGATCATCAGTCTGCAAAGCAGGGCCGTTTTGGAGATGGAGTCACCTTACCTGTTGACTTCCAGAAAGTGTGAGTTGGTCCTTCTGCCTCTAGCTCCCACGTCCAGGACTTCTGCTGACTTGTTTTACCTGCAGCACAGTTCCACACGCCTTGACAAATATGTGGCGACTGCAAAGCCATCATGTATGTGCAGTAAGTGAAAAATAACCTGGGAACACCAGGCTTGCTGGGAGTGTGCAGTGAACATTCATCCAGCAACTTGGAGGACCTCCTTACAAAGTCCATATCTTACTGCTAATAGTGAAATTCTGCAAATGACATGGTGGGGACAGGCAGGTGTGATGCTTGTGTAGGAATCTGGTCCTACATCGGTATGTGCCCTCCCTAGCAACAGGCTGTCACAAATCAGAATTCAAAGCAGGTTTCAGGACCCTATTATTCGTGTATATCAGATTTTGGCAGAGGCTTGAAAAGATGATGCACAGGCAGGGCAAAGACTCGTCACCCCAATTTCATAGCTACATGCTACAGGGTTGGCTTACCCAGCATGGCCTTGATTGATTTGCTGGGCCACTCCAATGGATGGCAGTGTACACCAATTGACCAGCAGTTCTTTTCCACAATACCTCTAGACTCCAACTAAGCAGACAGTGGGAGATGGAAGCAGAGTAACCCTTGTACTGGAGTCTCAAGGCAGGTAATTTATTATACAGCCGATCTACTAAAGTTCTGGGCCTTCTGTTAATGCTGTAAGAGAAAATAAATGGGAGGGAAAGGGAATGCTGCACAGTGTTTTCCAGCTCTGTTTCTCTCCCCGGTATATGTCACCTGCTAGGTTAACTTTTTTTCTAGTTGAAAACCTTTAAAAAAAATCCACCGCATTCTCTGGCAAACTACCTCATGAGAAATCACCGAAGCAGGGGATGAACTGCTTCTTTCAGTTCCCTGCCAGTTCTGTAAGGTCTGAACTGAGTGCAGCATGCAAACTTGGATTTACTGTGACTTTGTGCATTGTGCCGGGTGCTGAATAACCTCAAATTGCTTTAGGCAAATGCTTCTGGGAACATTACTCCTTCATTCCCATATTGAGGGGTTTAAAATCTTCCGTTAGTCAAGGGACAAATACATCTGTGGAATTAATTTATCAAATTAATACTTCTGTTGTTGGGCTGCATTCTTTCAATTGGTTATTGTAACAGAGATTTGAGATGTATAGCCTAAGCGAGACTTGGTTACAAAAATAAGAGATTTCTGTAGACACACAGTAGGCTTAAGATGGATTCATAGTGTGCATGAAATTGCATGCAAAATTAAATTATGGATGGTAATGTGTGCATGGTATTCTCAGCTGAGTGTCCTTAAGTGTAAAATATAAAATTACATGTGCTATTTTATTTCAAAACACACATAAAGACTGTGTTTTGTACCTAGACATCATCAACTGATTGATTTTAAGGAACTGGAACAAGAATTTCTATCACTCCTTACTACAAGCTATACAAATATGTGCATGTTAACTGAAAACAGCTGTTCACAACAGCAAAATATTTCACATGAAATATTGAGATTTTCAATTTTCCCTGAGTCTTTTTTTTTTTAAATCAAAGTTTTCCCCATAGCCATTTGTAAAGGAAATTGGAATAGTTTGCAAAATTTCAGTTTAAAATTAAAATTATGTCCAGAACTATGCTATCTTGGCTATCTTTTCTTATTTCACAACATACAAACAAGAAATGCACGATACCATGCTGTAATATGCAAGATGGAATTGGGGAGAGGTTAATGTCTCCTGTGTTGAAGTTGTAGACATTCAAATCAAAGCTAGCAATTTTGACTCCCTTTGAGACTGGAAGAGGAGATTGACACTTCCAGTGTACAGCACCTCTCAGCTGGAGCTAGACACCTTCGGTAAGCCAGATGAATCACAAAGTGCCTACCTGACTTTATTGGCTCTAAAGAGAATCTAGATAAAAGTACTGTAACTTTTGTAGGTGTCAAAGTGAGGCGAGATAAATTGCCTCTTAGATGTCCTATAATATATCATATATAACGACCAAACTTTTAAATCTGAAGTGTAATTGCTACTTTACGTGTAAGGTAGATGTGGTAATTTATATATATGGTATGTATCAAGCAGCCTTTTCAGAGACTTGGAAGATGGAAATAATGGAAGCAATCAGGTTTATGTTCATCTCATCTAACTTAAAGCATCTCACTAGTTTAACTTAATAATTTAATTAAAAGCCTAATTACCTCTGTAATCAATGGTGACAGCCATCTCCAGAGTCACATCTTAAGTTGACTGAATAATCCTCTGGAGGTACGTCTCTTTCTAGTGACTTTAAGGTAGCACAGAATAGCAAGGAACATCAGCTGAAATCCCTGCATATTGGGATCTAGTTTCCTGAAAGTCACTTATGTCCCAGGCATCAATTTAATGCTCCAGATTTTCAGAGCTGTCTAAGCTTAAGGCCATCTAAATTTATTAGTCATCTCTGTATGTAGCTTGAGCATCCCTGGGCACCTAACTCAAAGGACCTATGCATATTCATACATGGGAGTTAAGCACTTATTTCTCACCAAAGCTCTTCTACAAGTCATATTCAAGCATCTAAGCTCTATCTATGCCACAGGAGTAACATCCTGGAGAAACCTGGAGTGTTAGATGTGGTTACCACCAATTTTTGCCTAACTGCTGAGCAGTTAGACTATTCATCATGGAAATAAGAGAATTGGAAAGTAGGATCCTCTTAGACAGGAGACTGAATCCACATCATTTATATTGTAGGCAGGTTTATAACCACCAAGGAAATAGCCTTCACAAATATATAAATACATGCCCTTTGAAACAGAGTCCCTGTGCTGCCAGTAAAGCAAGAGTCAGTGAAAGTGAGCTGAAAGGAGGGACTCTTGCTCAGAAATACTAGTGCACCGAAGCAAAAGAAAAGAGATACAGGCCTACTGGACCAGACAACACAATTTTTATTTTTCAATTAGTTCCTTATATTCATAGTATAGGTGCTGAACACACTCATTAGCTGTCCTGCTGGAAACTCCAGATTTGTAGGATGACAGACCTTCGGCAATTATGGGATCTTTCTCTGCTGGCCTTCAGAGGTATCTATTGTTTTTCTGTAGTCTTCATAGAGAATATTAATTTAAATAATGTTATTTTTCCTTTGCAATCTTTCCTGCCTAGGCAGCTAAAAGGTCTGTGAAAGAATCTCCAAATTAAATTCCCCACAGATCCCAGTTTAGGACTTTCAGTTTGGTGCCTAATTTGGAACATGATGAATCTGGGCCGATATTCTCACTAGTGCAGAAGGTCATTCCAAAATTTTGGTGTCAGATGAGAATAATTTTTCTAGGGCACTGTAAAAAGCCATTCCTTAAATCTATGAACAGACATCTAACTTTCTAGAGCAAAAGAATGAAATTATTTGATTACAACACAGGCTGATCTAGAAAAATGTTTCCAGCAGCACTGGGTAATGTCTATTCATAATAATATCTCTAAAATTAGAATATTTTAATTATCATTATTCATATTAAGACACATTAGCAGCAATGTAGATTGCCATGTCACAAGCAATATGACTGAAAATATGTTCTGTATTTCATGTTGCTGCTTGTATTGTGAAATATAGGAATAAATTTAAAAAAACCCAGAATTCCAATTATATTAAATTATATTTTATTTCAAAATAAACTTAGAAAAGTATTTTAAAGAACTATCCCAACAAAAGTTCGCCAGAGGTCAAAACTGAATTTTTGTTTGGGTACTGGATTATGGAATCAGTCTTACCAAAGGTAAGGACCTAGGATGACTTAATTCAGGTGAGGCTACCACAGCCAGGGTATCTAGGATGAATGCAGCTGCCTCAGCATAACCTTCTAGTGCCACGTGATGTGCTGTAGGGTACCTGTGATAAGAGCAAAGTGATGGCACATGCAACACAGTAACTGTGGGGGGCTGTGATGACATCTGCAAATACTAGTCCACACTATGCTGAGGCTGCTAAATTGCACCCCCCCCAAAAAAATGAAAGGAATAGTACCTAATTCACATTCTCATTACTAAAAATACATATTTTTAATATAGGCAATTAAAAGCATTGAAATGCGGATTTTTTAAGACATCTGTCGTGTGAATTCTTACTCTATGAACCAATAAAGGAAGCATACTCACTGTAAGAATTGGAAATCAAGCTTCTGCTGTGCCACTAATATAATTGGAGCAGATGGAAGGCTTTAGAACATGTTTCACATTAAACAACTGTTTTTAAAAATGATGATAAATAGAAAGTATAATAGGCTTGGAGAAGGGCTGCTATAGAGCTACTAAGGACCAAGGAGACAAAAAGCCTGGTCTCCTGTAAGAGGAAGTTAAAAAATTTAGCTTGTTTAGCTCAGACAAATACATCAGAGGAGTAAGCAGCAGGAAAAAAAGGAAGAGCTACTTAACCTAAGGAACAATTTTGGCATAAGTACAAGTGCGTGTAAGATGGCTGTGAATAACTGATCTCTAAACTAGATGAGTGTTTTTAGATCAGAGCAATGATTTTCAGAACATCCTTCTAAGTGGCTGCCAAGTGGTATAGTGACATCAAAACTCCCTCCTCTCTCCTATCCCTGCTCAAAGTTTTAAATCTGGAAGATGATGAATTTATGAATCAAGATTATCTGCTGTCATTGGCTGTCGTAGCAGGCAGTGAAATCCCATAGCTGCCTTCTTACTGATAAAAGAGGATCAGGGCTAGACTTGCATGACCTGGCTCATCCCCTCATTGGGGAAGTTCAATCTCCTCTAAGTAGACTGTTCACATGACATTGCACTTGGGTCTGGTCTCCTCTGTAGCCCATGTGGTGCCCTTCAAAAATAAAAGCTATGTCATGTGAGGTTTGTGTTTTTTTTGGTTCAAAGCAACTCAAATGATCTGAGACCTGTGCTGTAGCCTGTAAGAGTGATGCTTTTTAGCATGAAATAGGTGGGTGCTGCACACATAGGGGCTCACTACACAGCACACTGTACCTGAGCCAGCAAAGCCCAATGAGGATATTTTGGTAGTACTGCTTCTTGGTTGGTTATGCTTTATTTACAAACCATGTTTCAAGGCTCAGCATTTAGGTGGCCATAAGACCAGTGATGGAAAACTGGGAAACTTCTTGGTTTTGCTGCTGACTGTGGATACAAGACCTCATATGCTGTCTACCAGAACAGTGGGAAGTGTGTCCCTTCCAGGGGAATGTGGATGGAGGAAATGAAGCCTAGTACAATCTCATCCATACAATCCTCACAGGAACAACCCTGCTGTGAACGATGCCCCAAGTATTCCCTTGTCTTGAAGACAGCTAGGTGGAATAACCCAATACAGAGTGGGTGAGGAAGATAACAGCAAAGCAGCATGGGTGACTATGGGTGTAGTGCTTGATCTTGTTCCCCAGTTCTCTTTTGTACAGCTGTGTTAGTATAGTTTCCTGGGTGAGATTATTTATCCTCAATAGAGGTGTGCTTAGGAAACTCAGAAAAATGTTTAAAAGATAGGGTCACCCTTCATCACTATATGTCATTGTAAACAGTCCCTCTCTGATGTGTTTGTAGACCCCCTTCAGGTTCTGAAAGGCTGCTCCAAGGTCATAGAATGACTAGGTTGGAAAAGACGTTCGAGTTCATGGAGTCCAACTGTTCCTGTCCTCTACAAGGTCTCCCCAGAGCCTTCTCTTCTCTAGTCAACAAGCCAAACTCTCTGTCTGGCTTCATAAGAGAGGTGCTCCAGCCCTTTGATCCATTCCATGGCTATGGAGTGGCTATGAACTCTTCTTTGAAGGTTGACTACGAGTGATTGTTCCTTCTGGGTAGGGAAGCAGCATTTTGCACCTTTTTCTGAGATCCTAATGCTGTGGTCATGATGCATGTTAGAAAACCAGTTGCTGCTTGAGTTGGAATCTTTGACCTCTGTGGACTTGTGCCTTTCTCTCATGATCAGTTCCGTTCACATAGCTGGCATGTAACTTATGGTAAATAACAACAAAGAATAGTCTCTAAAAACTGTTAACAACAGGGTTTCTATCTTTGCTTTCTCTTTTAATTTATTTACTTTAACACATATAATTTATATACTGATATTAGTAACATTCATATACATAATACATATCATACATATACTGTATCACTTGGGGATGATTAGAGAATTAAAGTACTAGTTATTTTTGCAACAGGTGACGCCCTATATGGGGGCATAAAGGGCAGTAGAAATTGGAAGAATTGATTTCAATTTGGACGAGAGAGGTGCATTGTTGTGCATACAAAGCTAGATGTACAAACAATATTAGAATAGCATTTTTAGTAGAAGTGTTAGGACCAGAGATGGAGGTGAGCCAGTCTGTATGATAGTTTTTTTTTTCTGGAAGAAAGATCTCTGTTGTTTTTCAGGGGACAGAAATGGTGAGTAGTAATGGAAAGGAAATCTCCAGGTTTTGTGTGAATGGAGTTGATGAATGCTTGAGAGTGAAAAACAGAAGAAACTTACACTTTTGTGATAAGAGTAGGAAATTATTGCAATAAAGAGTACAAAATTACTGCATTAATAACAATGGTTCACAGACCTGAATGAACAGTTGTGAAGATTTGTGCAGTTGCCTGCATTACATATACTGCCACATACGGACTCAACATACTGAGGTGTATTAAAACTGTTGGTAATGTTGATGGCAAAGCATAAAACTTGCCTTAAAACTCAGATATTTATCAAAAGGTTTGCTGAGGTTCATGGGCCTTTTGAATGAACTTGAACAGAGTTATAGATTTGCAACGATATCATGAAAAATTTGTGGTGCAATATGAAGCACACTAAAATTCCTCACTTACAGAGGCAATTTTCAGCCAGACAGCAACTAATACCTCCTGCATGTTAGTGAGACTTAAGCATATCACAGCCCTTGTGCCTTAGAAAATCTCTCTTCAAATAAAATAGATATTGCAGTATAGATCTTCTTTGCATCTCAGGTATAAATGGCAGATTGTAATTAGTGTTTAGAGCATGTGAAATGTGACTTGGGGAATCTGCTGTGCACAGCTTACAAATTCTGATTAATTTTATAAAAAAACCTGTTTCATTTGGTGCCTCCATATGTGATGAGTCACCTAGAGCTGGCGAGATTCCTGACACATTGCCCGTCCTGTCTGAAAGCTATCACAGATCTTCCAGAGGAAGGTTGCTAGTGGTAGGGACTGAGAAGTGGTAAAATAATGTGTGCTAAGGAAAAGAGTTAGAAAAATCTGCCTTGACAGTGCTGTCTGAGGGAATGGGAGTGGAGAAATACATGCTGAATCACTGCACAAGAACAATGACCAAAGGTGTAAAAGCAGGTTTAAAAGGATAAAGGCCTGAGTTTTTTATTAGATTTAAGATTTCATAAGTTGCTCTGAAGTCCTTTCCCATCCGTCTTTGTTTCCAGAGCCTAGAGACATCCACGAGACAGGTTATGCCAGGAAAGGTCTATACAAGGAATTTTCTCCCCTTTGTTGCTCCTACTCTCAGCCACATTGCTCCCATCCACTCTTTTATTCCCCTTCTTGATTTTGCTTGGGTTAGAAACAGGAACCTGCAGCAGAAGCAGTCACTGTTGCTTCAAAGCCCTGCTAAAATGGCTCCTTAACTGTGTGCTGGGACTGCAAGGCTGAAACTTTGTAGTAGGGGTGTGCTTTTATTGTTTTATCACCTGGTGAATGTCCCTGTTGTGATCATGCATAAGGGTGTTTCTGAGGGGTGAAAAAAGGTAATCTACTCTTGCAAGGTGATGGAAGGACCAAGGGAAAATCACAGGATCCTTTGTAGTCCACTTCAAAGTCAATGCACAGAGACTTCCATCTACATTGCAGAGGATGTCCTACAGCACATGATGCAGCTCATTGCTATACAATTTATTCAAGCATAAGAAAAGCCCAAACCCTGGATGGCATCAATCATTTATACTAAAAATCTGAGATTTTTTTTTCCAGCAGTTATATCGAGACTTTGTTTCGGTGCTTCATACCTGGAGACAGCTCTGATTATATATAGAGAAAGAAAGTCACATTCAATAAAATAGAAAGCTGATTATAGTGGAAAATGTGGTGGGCTGACCCTGTCTTGAAGGCAAGATGTCCCCCAAAGATGCTCTGTCACTGCACTCCTCAGCTGGGCAGGGGAGAGGAAATATAATGAAAGGCTCATGGGTCAAGACAAAGACAGGGAGAGATCATAGAATCATAGAATGGTCTGGGTTGGAAGGGACCCCAAGGATCATAGAGCTCCAACCCCCCTGCCACAGGCAGGGCCACCAACCTCAGGCCTGGATCTACACAAGTTTGCCCAAGGCCCCATCCAACATGGCCTTGAACACTTCCAGGGACGGGGCATCCACTACCTCTCTGGGCAGCCTGTTCCAGCACCTCACCACTCTCTCTGTAAAGAACTTCCCCCTACAGTTACCATCACAGACAAATCAGACTAGACTGGAGAAAATTAATTTGGTTTATTACCAATCAAATCAGAGTAGAGATAATTAGAAATAAATCCAGATCTTAAAACATCTCCCCCCACCCCTACTTGCTTCCTGAGCTCACCTTCACTCCCAGTTTCTCTAACTCCTCTCCCTGAGAGGTGCAGGGGAAGAGGGGTTGTGGTCAGTTCATCACAGCTTGTCTCTGCTACTCCTCCCTCATTGGGGGAGGACTCCTCACCCTCTTCCCCTGCTCCCGCACGTGGTCCCTCCCACAAGAGACAGTCCTCTACCAACTTCTTCAGCATGGGTCCTTCATCTGGGCTGCAGTTCTTCATGAACTGCTCAACTGGGGTCAGAAGTCCTGCCAGCAAACCTGCTCCAGCATGGCCTCCTCTCTCCATGAGCTGCAGGTCCTGCTAGGAACTTGCTCCAATGCAGGCTTCCCACCTGGTCACAGCCTCCTTCAAGTATCTCCACCTGCTCCACCGTGGGGTCCTCTAGGGGCTGCAGGTGGAATCTTTGTTCCACAAATAACCTCCATGGGCTGCTATGGGACAGCCTGCCTTCCCATGGTCTTCTCCACAGTCAGGGGAAATCTCCTCTGGTACCTGGACCATATCCTCCCCCACTTCTTCACTGACTGTGGCGTCTACAGAGTTGTTCTTCTCACATCTTTTTACTCCTTTCTGGCTATAATTTTTCCTGGTGTTGTGTCCCTCCCACCCCCCTCAGCTATGTTATCCCAGAGGACCTACCACCATCACTAATTGGCTTGGCCTTGGCCAGTGATGTGTCTGTCTTGGAGTTGGCTGGTATTGGTTCTATCAGACTTGGAAAAGCTTCTAGAAGCTTCTTTCAGAAGTCACCCCTGTATCCCCCCCCTACATTGCCACATAAAAATATACAGAGAACCAATTAGTACTCCAGAGAATTTATGAAGAGAAAGATCCAGGAAAGGGAACTTCTGAACTTGAAAAAATATTAACTGAAGCCTGAAATTTACTCAGGGTTGGTTAGGAAGCTGAGGTATGGAATGAAGAGTAAGAATTTTACTGCTTTATCTGGAAGTAAAAATATACACACATATTTCCCAAACTGTCTATGATATAAAGTGATTAGTTTTACAGACTTCAGGACATTTTGTGTGGTGTGTGTTCAGCTGCCTTATCTACTGGAGAATATAATCTGCCCTACACATCTACAGGGAACATAGCCACTCTGCTTAAGTATGAATATAGAGGAAGAATTGTACTGCCATATTTTAAAATATAAAAGAGACTAGGAACAAATTCTTATTTTTAAACAGCATAATCCTTCTTTTGTAAGTGGAGGGGGAAAAGCCTGAACATTTTTTTAATGGTAGAGACATTTCATATATTTTGAAGGGGGGGGGGGAAATGTTCCTGCATTATGGTGTTATAAGAATAATCTTTTGCTGGTCATGTCTTTTTCTTTCAGTTGCATTAGCAAACTGATTCCTCACTCCAGGACTTAGATTGCTTCATCTGACTGAGTAGTCTTTGAAGTATTCTCAAGCAAATTCTCTTATTCTCTTTCCTTGAAATATTTTTTCTTTCCTTACCTCGACTTTAATATCTTTGTGTCACTCAGTCTACAGGGGTTATTAACAACTCTCTCCAGGAAGCAGCATCTTATAAGTGTATTTCCATGTTCTGATCTTCATATGATATCAGATAGTGCTTGGTGTGCTGTAGCTGCCTTGAAAGAAGTTAATCTTGTTTGAAGTGGATTTCCCCCAAAGAAGCAGATGGGAAATGTTCGGACCTTGTTGTGAAAAATCTGTTGGGAAGACAGAAGTAATGAAGATTGAGACTTAAAGTAACTTGGGGTCTATTGAGAGAACCCATAAAAGGCTAGTTTATCATCAAAATGGAGTGGCAGTAGCAACGACAGGACAAAGAAATGTTGTGTGTACTTATTTAATAAACCCTTATGGCAGCTATTGTTAAGGCACAAGTAACCCCTATATTAAATTAAGATGCTTGGTTTTGTACTGTATGGTCCGATTCAGACCATTGGAACCTCTTAAATACCAAATCTGAATCATGTTCTTACACCTGGCACGCAGTGTTGACTCCTAGGAGATTAACACTGCTGGCAGCAACCTAAACCATGCAAAACACAATCTATAAGTGCAGTGTTGAGGTTTTGGTTTTGCCTGCCTTGCTTGTATTCCTTATGAGAAGTTATCCTAATGTTGCATAAGGAAAAACATGAAAATATGGTAGAATGGTGTCAGAACCTGGGAATTTCAGGCCTGTTTTAAGCACCTCAAAATCCAGTTCCTAATGCCATTCACTGGACCTGCACTATCTTGAAGTGTACTTGACAGAGCTCTCACACCGTCCTCCAGAGGAAGCTGTTCTGGATAAAAATAAACGTTAAGTAGTACAAGGATGGTTTTGGTTTGCATCCTGTAGCAAGTACAAGAGTTAAAATCATAGAATTAGAGAATTTTTTTGTTGTTGGAAAAGACCTTTAAGATCATCGAGTCCAACCATAAACCTAACAATCTCAAATCTACTACTAAATGATGTCCATAAGTAGCATGAAGGGAAGTTAAATGGAAGTTCCACTACATGATGGATTCTGAAAAGTTAAAATTTGGCTACTTTCTGTATGTGTATTGAAGCAAAATATTTTAAAATTACCTGAAGGATATTTTCTTTGAAGTTGTATAACGTCATTAGAAACATTTTGTTTCAGGAAAATTGAAGCATTTAATTTTAATGTTGAAAAAAATTTTTTTTCACTAAAAAAATGTAGCAATACACAGTTAAAATATGCAAAGTATGACAGATTTTTAAAAAGTAAGTGTAAAAAATAAAAAAAAAATAATCTGCATACACTGTCAAAGGCAACCTTCTTGATAATTTCTTTCCTTTTTTTACTTCCAAAATGAAATTCCAGGAAAACCGACATGATTTTACAAGGGTTTTGATGGTACTGCATATTCTGATGGAAAAATGGCTCTTTGGGAGTGTCCCTGAGCAGCTCTGGTAATGAGTTTATCCATGAAACATTTGCTGCACAGGTAATGTCTACTGAATTGAATTACTGTGCTTCCTTTATAACACACTGATCTTTAGATTCATGATTTCATTTGTTTACTTTCCTGTTTTATGGCTAAAGTGAAAGTAATCAAGGAATAAAAAACCAGGACAGAGCACTATATTGGCATGCAGTTTACGTTTTCTGATTTGCAGATCTGCAAGCTTTTCAAAACTACGGCAATAGAAAATTAACTGTTGTATTGAAGGATGCTGGGAATTGCTCTCACTCCCACCAGGGAAAAGTTTTATCTTTTGAAACATGGCTTGACTTTAGTTTTTATTATAATTAACTCAGTTAATAGAAGGAGGGAAAAAAAACCCCAACCACCTGTCAAGAAATTAGCTGTAAGACCAGTCAGTTCATTAAAAATAAATAAATAAATAAATAGAAATCACCCATTCTGTCTCTGCCATATATCACAAAGGGGAGAAGAGATTGTAAAGAGGAAAAATAACGTGATTACTTTGATTCATTATAAGTTGGCGCAGTAAATTTTAGAAATGTTGTACTTCAAGTCATTCTAACAAAATAAAAGCCACAAGTCGCTCATTCACCTAAGGTACGTTCTGAATATTTCAAATTTATCTTCTCAGGAACAGTGTGGCTCTTAAGTATAACTTGTTATCTTTTTCACTGCCTTGAAAAAGTAGAGCACTGAACTTGTAGGGACACATATACTGAAAATAATTAAAGAAGCAATCCTCACTGTGCCGTAAATGTCCTTGTGATGCCACTATGGGATACTGACAGCTGCTAACAGAGAATTCCTCTCATCACTGCTTAACTTTGACTTTTTCTTGGATCTAGCTTCCTAAGCCAACCTTCCCCTCAAACTGCTCACTGCTGTTTGCACTGCCACAGCCGCAGGCACACACGGGGCACAGGCAATGTGCAGGTACAACCTCTGCCCCTGAGACGCTTCAATTAGACTGGGAAAACAGGGAATCACAGACAAAGCTTCACCTGGTGATCAGCAGCAGGGTTGGCTTATGTGTAGCTTAATCACTGCCAGTTGCTTTTCTGCCAGGAGAGGGAGAGTTTTAAAGAAGGGCTTCCAGTAGATCATGGCTTTGGCATTTCTGCAGAGCAGCCCTATCCTGGGAATGCAAAAAGGCTCAATGTAAGGCGTGTTCTGCATAGGTGATCCTGGAAACGCATTTTAACTGAAACTATACAAAACTGCTGTAATGATGAAAGGAATGAACCAGTATCCAGGCCCAGGATTGCACTTTGCTGATGACACAGGAGTTTTCCACAAGATGAGAGAATCTTTGTTTTTACACTATGCAGAGTGAGTGTCTAGGGCAGCTTTGGAGTCCCCACAATGCACTTAAAATAAAATAGGCCAAATACCTGTTGGAAAAAAACCAGATATATTATAGCAACAAAACTAAAGAGTGGAAAGATGATCTCCTAGGCCTGTTTGAAATCTATCTTCTGTAATTCTGGGATGGCCATTTTATGAGCAGGCAGCATCCAGGCAGGTTTTGACTGTCTCCAGAGATGGAGAGTCCACAACCTCTCTGGGCAGCTTGTTCCAGTGCTCTGCCACCCTCAAGTAATACATCTACCAGTGCTAATTCAGATTTAACTTGGTAGATTTTGCCCGGTGTAGTTCTCTATAGGTAATATGAGTTTGCTAAAGTTTGGATGTATTAGAGGTTTTCCAAAGTGTGTCCACCCATGCTACATAGCACTTGGCCCTGTGCCTTTTCTGTGCTCTGCATGGCTAGAGTTAGGACACAGTCCCTAAGTTCCCTTTGCTAGTGCAGACATAGTGGTGTTACTGATCTGACAGCAAGACTGACCTGGAGGTGCCAGACTTCAGAGCCTCTGGTATAGCTGATCGCTAAGCACAGGAAAGACATCTAGTTCGACAAGCACCTGGCAACTGAGCTTTGTAAAACCACTGCCTCACACTGAAAGACAGATTGCCTTTGACCAGCACAGGCTCCTGGAAGAGCAGCATCAGCAGCCCCTCCAGGGACCTCCCAGTTTAATTTCTCTGAACAGGTCTCCCCCACCGCAAAGGGATAAAAGACGTTGAATGAAGCCACTGTGGGGTTACTTACACTGAGGTCCCACTGCAGCCCATTCTCCTAATCTGCTCTTTACCTCCCAAGTGTGATAACATATTAGCACTGCCATTTTCTGGACAACTTTAATGAAGCCAGGGGCTGTAACAGCCAGGCCTCCTTATCTGTATGGGTCTTTAGCAGCAACTTTAGTAATTTGGATTTATATGATTCTTCTGAGACATATGTTAAATATTTTCCCTCGGGGTACTTCAGAGCTGTATTATGTCTGTAAATTTTCTAGGCAGAGGGTAGGATAGCTTGTCTCTCTGCATGATACTCCAGTCTGTATGTTGGATTTCCATATGGTGTAAATACTGTCGCTCTGTTGACTTCACAGTCATCTCCTATTGAGACAGCTGCATCTCCTGGCTGTGTACAGCAAAAATTAAGACTCAAATGAGAAGTATATGAGGGAAATTCAGCTTCCGTAGGAAGAAATAGCAGCAGGTCAGGGCAAAAGAATGTAGTGCAAAGGGATATTGATCCTTCCAAACTGGACACTGTTGTCAGCAAAATTACTAAATTTAACAAGTTGAAGGCCACTCAGCTACTTATTTCTTGAATCATCTTATTTGCCTTCAAATGGTCTGCCAGTAAACGCTAGGGGCTGGGACTTTATTTCGTCTCCTTTATCTTTGGCTATGAAGCTGCAGTCTATTCTTGATACATTTACCATTCTTCTCTTGCTTCTTCCACTTTTAGGTAGATTCACTGAAGATAACTTAATTTAGGGCTAACAGTTAGGCTGGATAGGAATATAAGCATCATATACCTTTTCTAATGAAGATTGTTTAGTAGAACTCCATACTGTGCACTGTCATTGAGTTTCATTGTGGAAGGCGTTCATGGTGAAGTACCCTACAGGTCACTCCTTCTGCATTTCTTTGACTTGGTGGTTTGAGAATAAATGATTTGCTCAGGTTTATAATTCTCATATATTTGTTCCCCAGATTGAAGCACACAATCTCTGTAAAAAGATCCTTTACATCTAGCATTACTCTGTTCTGTTTTCTAGCAGTCCATACATTTGTTGACCTTCAGAATAGAGCTGTATGTATCTCTGTCTATTTTTGGTTCAGTGGTTTGGGCAACAAAAAAATGTCATTTTGGGTCAACCTGAGATGAAAATTTGTTTGGTTGCTTCTCTCCCAGCTCCTGAGAATCAGAACTGAAAACTGTTTCAGATTGACCCCAAATAACGTCAGATAAACTTTATGCTGCTTTAGTAATGCAGAGGAAATTTGGGGGCAAAATACTGAATTCACAAGGGAAATTAATTCAAAAAAAGTTAATGTATCATGCTGCATTCTTGTTTACCTCCTTTTTCCTGCCCCTTGAATCCTAGTATTTGTAGCAGCTTTTGGGAAAGTGGGAGACGCAGGTTATAATCCCCCCCCCTCTCCAATTTTAAATATAGATTTTCTATCTCTGTAGCATGCCTATTGGTGCATTTCCATCTCGCTCGCTGAAGCTGTTCCACTTTTTGTAAATAATTGAGTATTCATTTTGACAGACAGGGAAATAAATGTGAAAGCCGAGTTCTTTAGCTTGCTGGTTATAACGTTTTACCTTAGAGGTATGAAAGTCAGTTGAAGTCCTTGCTTCAGAGATAGTTTAACCACTTCTGCTGGTTGCAGGGGCTTTGAAAAGAGAGCTCATTCCTGGAAATATTGGAATGCCTAATGGTAAGCATACCTTTTGCTAATAAGGAAGAGCCCAGGTTCAGGTTGTGGTGCTCACAGGGTAGAGAAGTAGAAAATGATCTCCTGCCCTCCAGCTACAAGTGCCTTCATTGGTGCTTATGCATGATGAGGGTCAGTACATCTCTTCACTACATAATTCCCGAGGGGCTGCTTCAGTGTTTTTATAAAGTGTATGAAATGTTTCTTTCTCTGACCAACAATGTTTGTCTTGGCTGAGCTGAACCCGTAGAGAGTTTCATCTGCTCAAAATTTTTTTTATATATATATATATATATATTTTTTTTTGCGAAAAGAGACACACAGAATCACAGAACGAATCACAGAATGATCACAGAATGATAGGAGTTGGAAGGGATCTCTGGAGATCACCTAGTCCAACCCCTCTGCCAGAGCAGGATCACCTAGAGCAGGCAGCATCCAGGCAGGGTTTGACAATCTCCAGAGAAGGAGACTCCGCAACCTTTCTGGGCAGCCTGTTCCAGTGCTCTGCCACCCTCAAGCAATACCTCTACCAGTGTTAATTCAGATTTAACTTGATAGCTAGGAATTTTTAACTTTTTTTTTTTTTTTGAGATGGAGTGAAGGAGGGGCCATATAAGGAAATTATCAGCGTGTGCAGCTTGATGAGGTTTTCTGTATAAGTGAATAACTGTGTGCGAATTAAAAATATTCCAGTTTCAGTCTCATTAGACATCGAGATGGTGGTATTTTATAAATAGAAATAATAAATGTAATCAGAAAAAAAACTTATAAAGACTTTGAAGATGTAAAGTGCTGAAAAACAAAGAAAAAAATACAAGTAGTTCTAAGTTTATGTCAAAAGAAAAGTCTTGAAAATTTGGACGGTTTGACAGGCATTTCCCATTCTGCACATTCCTTTAAGTGATATCCCAGATATTCATTTAAAGACACACCAAGCACATGATCAGTATGTATACCAGTGAATTTATCTAAAATAAGGAAAGCATTTTGAAGATAGGAGAAAACAACCTCCTGAAAAATTATTTTGCAGTAAATAACTGGATGCAAAATATATTTAGGAGGACACATATTCAACACCCAGAGGACTACAGACCAAATGTGTCACTGAGTCCACTCAGTAGCAGTCATATTGAATCATGAAATTATGCTACTGAGGACAGGTCCAGAGAATTCATACTTCACACATCCTTATATCTGCTGTCCAAAATGCTTCCCAACACCCTTATATTCACTAAAGACCCAGAGTATAGGTATAACATTCCACAGGCCTTTACCAGTGCTTTGGGGACATTAGGACAGCTATATCCTGGCCTTCAGAGGAAGGAAGGAACACCAGTGGTCCCTATCAATTTAAAATTAAGAGAAAAATCCATCTGAAATTTGATGGATAATTTATGTCTGAGAATGTGAATAGAACTAAAGATCTGGAAAGCACTACAACCCACTCACCTACCTGAACCTAGTTTATCACACCTTATTTTAGACACCTACCATGTAGAAGCCTATATTTGAGCTAGTCATAGAGACTGCTTTGACAGTAAACATACAAAAATAAGCATTTCTGGGAGATTTCTGGTGTTTCTGGTGTATGTTGACATGGATTGTGTACTGGAAGAGACTATAAAGGGAATGTTTGCTCTCAGCTCAAATGTAGGCATCAGTACCACAGGGGTCTAGGTTTCGAATGACGTACTCCACCCATTTTAATTAGTCTTGGTTTATTACATTTGAATGCCAGGATGTCCACCTAAGATGTTTTCCTGGCACAACTGAGCCATCATTCTTATAGTCTCTTTGTATTGTAAGTGTCAGGATGATATATCAATTTTGCCTCCTTTACTTTTGCCAGGTCAGGGCATAGCAGGCTAACAAGACAATGGAAGAGTTTGTTTTACAGGGCATTGATTCTGAGAAACTCTAAGGTAATGCAAAAAAATGAAGGTAAAGAATAAAAATGAAGAGAAAGAGAAGAAAATAGAAAGGGCAATAAACAGTCAGCTGTGTAAAATGTCCTATTATGTGATTTAAGATTATAGAGAAATAATAATCTTGAAGCACAAAATGTACCATTTTGCTTTATTGCTGAGAAACCCTAAATTTATCTGCTCCAGAGTTTAAAAAGTCAATTCTTTAATGAACAAGAAGCCCTGCTGGTGTTATATTCTCTCCCTTGTTTCCGTAGAGTTATATGCCAAGCTATTTTATTAAACTGAGAATGTAATACAACACTATTTAAAATTTTGGAACCTTATTTTATTAAAGCTAATACTCGGAGGTTATTGGGAGAATGAGAAGGCAATTGTTTCAATTACATTACAGCAATGGTAATGTTCATTTCAACTTCCTTTTTAATTCTTGTTTTACCAGAACCCTATGCCAATCAAGGAAAACTCATTAATCCAGTTAACAAGCATAACAACAGCTTTTCTTGTGGAATCAAGTAGGCAGAACTCTGCTGCACATTGTCCATTAGCCCAATGTCTTCTGCCTTGTCTTGTGCAGAGCATATAGCTCATCTTGGTATAATGTTTTCTTGAATTAATATCTTAAATATTTTGCTCAGGACCTGATCCTGTCTCATTGCACAACAGTGAAGAAAAGGGCCTTTGGAGTATTTCATGTGGTGTGTGTGCATTCTGTGGGCACAGATATTATTCATTCAATGTCTTTTTCAAGAAGAGGGAAAAACCAACAAAACGTCAAAAGATCAAAGGATGCAGAAAGGACGGCCATCCTGACCAGCAGGGTATGGCTGAGGATGGTCTATTTGTTGGAGGGGTGAATCATAGAATTGTTGAATCTTTAAGGTTGTCAAGCCCAACCGTCTGTTCAATACCACCACGTCAAATAAACCATGTCCCTAAGCCCAACACCTTCATATCTTTTAATACCTCCAGGTATGGTAACTCAAACACTTCCCTGGGAAGCCTGTTCCAGTGTTTTTTAACCCTTTCAGTGAATAAATGTTTTCTAATATTCAATTTATACCTCCCCAGGCACAAATTGTGGCCATTTCCTCTTGTAGCTTTTACTTGTTACTTGGGAGAAGAGACTGACCTCACTAAAACCTCCTTTGACATAGCTGTAGAGAGCAATAAGGTTTTTCCTTAAGCTCCTTTTCTCCAGGCTGAACAACCCAAGTTCCCTCAGCCATTCCTCATAAGATTTGTGCTCTAGATCTTTCACCAACTTTGTTGCCCTTCTCTGGACATGCTCCAGCACCTCAGTGTCTTTTTTGGAGTGAGGAGCCCAAAACTAAATGCAGTATTTGAGGTGCAGATTCACCAGTGCTGAGCACAGGGGGACAATCACTCTCCTAGTCCTACTGGCCATATAATTTGTGACACAAGCCAGGATGCTGTTGGCCTTCTTGGCCACCTGGGCACACTGCTGGCTCATATTCAGCCAGTTGTCTACCGACACCCCCAGGTCCCTTTTTGCCAGGAAACTTGCCAGCACTTACACAAGCCTGTAGTGCTGCATGGATTGTTGTGACCCAAGAGGAGGATCCAGCAGTTGGCCTTCTTGAACATCATAAAATTGCCTTCATCCCACTGATTTAGCCTGTCCAGATTCCTATGTAGGGCCTCAAGAAGACCAACACTCCCATCCAACTTGGTGTCATCTTCAAACTGACTATGGATGCAGTCAATCCCCTTGTCTAGATCACTGATAAAGATATTAAAGATAACTAGCCCCAGTCCTGAGCCCTGGGGAACACCAGTTGTGACTGGTTGCCACCTGGATTTAAGTCCATTCACATAGACTCTTTGGATCCAAACATACAGCCAGTTTTTTATCCAGTGAAGAGTATGCTGTGAGCAACCAGTTTCTCAAGAATGCTATGGGAAACAGAGTCAAAGGCTTTACTAAAGTCCAGGTAGACAATCTTCATAGCCTTTCCATCATCCAGGTTGCTTTATGTAGAAGTAATCTCTTGGGTTTTTTTCTGTGTGCTTATTTCTGGCAAAATTGTATCCAGTCTTTCCAATTTAGGCAGAAAATCTTCACAGATGTACTACCCATCATCTGCAAAATTTCTTTTATTGTGACAAGCAAGGACTTCTCAGACAAACAAAATAAGTGTTCTCTAACACCCACCATGACATGAAAACATTTTTCATTTTAACTAGAAAGGTCAGAAAACATGGCTGTAAGAGGTTGATACTAGTGATTTCCTCCTTCAGTAATGTAATAGTTGCTGAAAACTGAGTGCAAGCTGTAAGCAAATTTTTGAAAATATTGTCTCAGCATTTGATAGATTCACATATTCACATTTCCTTTAGTGGATTTTCCCCCCAAAGACATTTGAATAACTGAGTTCTACTGGCAGGAAAACAAATTCTGAAGTTGCAAAAACAATATTGAAATTCACATACAGATGTACTCATGCCCAGTGTATGTAAACACTCACCAAACTGGGAAAATTAAATCAAGTCACATGCTTTACCAGACCAATTACTATGTACCGACGCAGATCATGTAGCATGCACTGTATATCAAAGGCTCAGAGGGAACTGTTCATGCTCAATCCACAGTTAAAAATATTCACCAGGAGTGGTGAATGGTCATGGTGATTTTGATTAACAAATAAACTAGAAAGTAGATTTGCTAGCAGATATTCAGCAAGCAGAAAATGAGATTACATTCAGCAGATGAATTATTCATTGTGAATTATTTGCTCAGTTCTAATAATTACAGCAGGGAAAATTAATTAATGTTACAGCAAATACTTTAATTTTTATAATAAAAAGATTGATCATTGAAATGAGTCTCAAAAAGAGACTTCTAAATGGAAGAAAGGATGAGACATGATCAAGAATAATATGATGCTTCAACATGAATAAAATTTACACCAGTGAGTAATTTTACACAGATGTAATCCCATACAGATACCACTGCAGTAAAATATTTGGACATTTAAATAGATTCTTACTTACTTTCCTTTGCATTATTAACCCTGAGAAATGTCCTCTTCCTAACCGCATTTTGCAGATGTATTTACAGGATAATATCCTAATTCTATTAAGCATGGGTTTAGTTCTGATCATTTTACTGATAAATTAATTGCCATTTCTGTGCTTCTTGCAGTCAAAGTCCAAGAAGCTCTACTGAATGGAGGGACAGGAAGCAACCATGAAATTAGGGGTGAAAGCACTAAAATGACAGTATGGATTAAAATGGAGACTATCAAGAACCTGGTAACAGAAAAACTTGGCAGAGTTTGTTCCTTCCACAGAAGGAACACGCCTATTCAATCTTAAAGGGAAATAATGGAAAACAATGACAGAAAAAGCTGCTTTTTTCGTCCGCCCTCTTTACTGTTGAATCTTTTTAAATAATAAATAGATTGCATTAGAGAAAGGGATGTCCATGTGGGAACAGTGGATAATAGGAGAAATAATATTTAAGAGAAATTATTATATCAACAGCTTTACAGAAGGGTTATTCAGGTATAGAGATTATTTTATTAGAAAATGAATGTGTTGAGTCATTCATTAAACCAATATCTGCCATTTTGTGAAGGGGAAAAGTTCAACAGGAAACTGTGGTGATGAAATTTTTCATGGTTCCATGAAAATAAAAGATTTTTTTTTTTATTTTGGCATAAAAAAGAGGCTAAATAACATTACATGTTTTAAAGGAAGAGATGAAATAATAATAAAATCTGTTTAGTTTGCTTTTGTGGACTTTTTTATTAAGTGTAAAGATTTTCATGGCCAAGTCTAATAGAATCCTCTGATAATTTCTGTAGGTTGTTTAAAACTTGAATATAAAATGCTTTTTGTCTGTGTAGGGCTGATTGAAAGGGATACATTTAATTCCTCTACTGTGTTGTTTAACTAACAGAAGTTCTGTGCCATAGCATGTTATTAAACTCATAATTTAAACTTGCGTTCCAAAAAACGCTTTGTGAAAGCATGGATTATCATCAGCATCCAGCTGTTTCAGAGCTGAGCAACTATTTTGTGGTTATGACTCAACAGGGTGAAAAGGCAAGAGCAGCACCTGTCAATGTGTGTATGCCGAAAGCCGTCCCGACAATGCAGTGGTAACACTGGGATTAGAGATCCACTGTGTAACGAAGCCAAACAATATATATATATAGAATATATATCTCAAGGATGGCCCTGCCTTAAATATTTTTTGCCAATATAACCAAAAAAGCATGGCATTGTCATGAAAAGGAGAGACTGAAACGGAATGCAGGGATAATAAGACCTTACAGGTGTAGCCGTGCAAAATGCTTGCACGCCTAGTTTCATAGGCTTATGTTTAAAAAGTGAAGCTTCCATATGGAACAAGGGATGTTAAATATGTCAGCATCTCTACTGGCTACCTGCCTACATGTTAGCCAAAATGCTCATTAAGGCAGCCTGAATCCAAATGGACGCAAAGAGCTTCTTGAAAATTCAAAGATAGGCAAAAAGCTTCTTGAAATCAGAATTCAAGCTAATGCAAGGCAAAAGGGCTTTCTGCAGACTCCTTTTCCTTCTTCCCAGGGAAGCTCTGGCCCTTGGGTCTGTCCAAATTTAGAGTGTGAGAAAATAATAAAATTCTTCTTTTTTTTTTTTTTTGGGTATGTGTGTATTTCCTGGTTTCTGTCCCTCGTGGAGCAATTAGCCTCATCTGAGCCCTGATATAGTTTCCCATGGCAGGTCTCCGCAGCAGTCTCTGCAGTAGGTCAGACATCTGCTGAAGTCACTCGCTTCTATGGTTTTTTTTGTTTAACCCTTTTCTCCGCTACATGAGGAAGCGATGCAGCAGGGCACCGAGGAGAGTCAGAAGCACGGGTGTTAATTCCACCCATCACAGCTCTTCACAGAGCTTTAGATGTGATGCTTTAATCCTCTGAGCCTCATTTACCGCATATGCAACCTGGCAATTCATGCTTTCAGTTTGAAGGTAACATTAGGGCTCGGCAGCTCTTTCAGCCCTTTGCCTTCCCCCCTCTGCCAGCCTCCCCTGTCAGCAGTGTGTGCCCTGCTGGATCCCCTCCATGCTCTTGTGAAGCATGTTGAAAGTATCTCTGCCTGTCGACTACATTTTTCCTTTGCACTTTTTTTTTTCCTCTTCTTTCTTTCTTAGTGCAATTTTGCCTGGCCAGTGGCAGCTGTTAGATCTCTAATTGGCGGTGGAATAGCTCTCAAATTACAAGACTGTACCACATATAAAATATCAGTGTTTCTGTAATATCGCAGCATGGCAACCAATACATTAACTCCGAAGGCTTTATGACATCAGGTGCTACAATTCATCCTTTTAATTTTCCTTTACAAAAAATGCAGCTTGAGAGGGGAGAGTTTTCAATCACAAAGCTACACATTTCATTAGTATTCTCATTACAGTTCATGCTATTTATTTATGGAGTGCTCAGAAGTGTGATAGATGCTATATGGCTCTGCAGACCTTAGGAGCAAGCTTTGGATATGACAAGGCAAGCGAGACCTGAACAATTGGTGAATCGGTCAATTCCTTTTTGTATTAATTGGATCTGGGAAGAACACTGAAGGGGAGAAAAAAAACCAACCCAAACAACAAACCCTTTTTTCTATCCAAGTATCTCTAAAACTTCCACTGACTTTAATGGCATTAGTATCGAGGCCTTAAGTACAGCCTCATTCTCTTCTAGGAGCGATGGCAATAATTTTTCACTAAGACTCCTCAAAACCTCCTGCTTTTTTTTTCCTTTCTACACCTCTCCCAGGAAGGTTTCTGTGTCAGCTTCCCAAGAGCACCCAGTGGGGAAAGCCTGATTTTCACTTTCGGTGGATTGCTGATGCCTAACTAACAATAATAAAAGCAGTTTGTGTCCCTGAACCCTCCCCGGAACGTTTGTAGCCTGAATTGGGTGTTATGCATTGCAGCTTGGCTTTTCGGGAGCACCTATGGAAACAGAGCACACAACCGACTTGTCAGCCGCTGCTCAATTCTTCAATTAAAATGTGAGCTGTCTCTTTTATAGTTCTGTGTTTTGTCTCCATTTCTTATTGCAGCACTTCTACCTACCTGATGCAGGTTATTTTAACACTTGCTTTCTGGCAGTCAGTTATATATTGAGGGTTTTTTGTCCTCTGGGAGGTGTGCTCTGTTGTTTTGATTGATTTTCACTCTTTTTATTACCTGCAAAATACTAGATTCTGAAAGTAATAGGAACCATCGTTAAATAGTATAGGAAATAAAAGATTCTTTGGTTGTCTTAAGGCAGTTTCAATCTCTTTTTCCCTTTCTACAGAGGCACGTAAGTTTTTCTATGGTTTAGCAAAAAAAAAAATTAAAGGCAAAAAAAGTGCCTTTTTTCAATGTAGAGATTTTTTTGTCCTTTAAAGGCAAGCTTGAAAGGCTATACATTGTTTGAAGAGAATAAGAAAAATAAGTTAAGCTCCAAGAGTCTGCTTTATTCTGCCCACTGCATTTATTCCTGCTGTTAGCAGGATTAAAATTTACTACTAGAGAGAGGCATAAATAAAGACATGTTCTTGGAAAATATATGCAAATGTGAACATACCTTTCAAAACCTCATTTGGCAGTTCAGATGCCTAAGTGCCTGAGCTAGAACCTACTGTAAAATTGAGCGTTGGGTGGATGAAAATGCATACAAAGTAAGCCAGAGGCAGAACAAGGCTACGATCCAGGTCTATGCAGTACCAGCCCGAGGCAGCATCCTCTAGGCTACATTGCCATATATTTGCCTCCGTTACATTTGCAAGAAGGTATTTATCTTTCCAGGATGGTCAAAATTTGCTGGCTGGGGAGCTGGATGTAGATTTTAGGACACTATTTCCCTCTTAGGATTTGCTCCCTGCCGTCCTTTCAACGGGTAAATAACCTTGCAGGATGTGCTGGGGAAAAGTCAGGTTGCTGCTGAGGGAGACAAAGGGCTAAAGCTGCTTCTGGGAGGGGTGGGCAGCAGGCTGACAGCATCATTTTCCATGTCTGGTCCTGGGGGAGGTGGCTAACCGAGGATGGGCTGTAGAGTTTGGAGTCCTCCAAAATCAATATTGTACGTCTGTATTCAGCACCAGGATTTTCAGGGCAGGTAATTTAATATGGCTCTGAAATCTTCCTGTACAAATATCCCAGCTGTGATCGTTTGAAAATTGCCTGACCTGTCAGGCCTTGACACACGGCATTGTTGGGAGCAGATCCTCCAGGGATCACTTTAAATCACACCCGGATAATTAGCCCCCAGAGGGCTGGGAGTGCCTTTATCACACCAAAATAGTGCGGACACACCATGCCACCCCTGAGCCCTGCTGCCAGCCTCACTGGCAAACGGAGATATGGCCGGGGAAATGGCGTGGTGGCTGATGAGCCCTATTAAACGTGTGCTTGATCTCTTTCCTGGGCACCTTGTGATATTAAAGGCTGGTGTAATTTAAAACAGCCTGTGGACTGCTCAAACACAGGCCAAGGGAATGCCTTTCACAGAGCGACAGACCTTTTGCACAACAGCCTCAACCTGTGCGATTTGATTGCACCTGAGGAACCGACCCTTTGGATGGCAAGGGCAATGACCTGAACCTGGCTTAAAATAGACTGAAAGCTGGTTTAAATCCTCCTGTTATTTCCTCCCAGAACGATTTCTAATCAGAGGGGCCAACCTGTGAAAAGTGTAGCTAGTTAGCATGCATTTCATTCTTCCTTATGTGTTTATTTGCATTGCTTTCCAGGCGTGTGAATGAATGATGTGAATAATGTGGTTTGAATGCTTCAGTGACTGGGTCTTTTAAATAAAACCAAGAGGGGATTGATCAGTGTCACGGAAGAGCCAATGAACCCCTGAAGCGGCAGCTCACATAACTGTGGATTGCATAATTCAAAGCTGTCCTGGGGCATCTTTAAATGACGCATAGATTTTGTTTTCTTACTTTACATTTTTGAGAGGAGAAAGTTAGATGAAAGTTTCACATTGGCCACAGTGTCGCTGACAGATGTGAGGTGTTTTCCTTCAAAGAGAAGATGCCTTGCCTGCCTGTGTGCTTAGAGTCAGGGGGGAAGTTAGCTGAGCTACGTTCGATAAGAGACACTGTCTGAGCGATGCTTTCTCCCTGGTTAATTAAGATACATGTTGAGAAGGTAATACAGGGAGACAAGTTCAAGCCTTTTAAAGTCACTGTATTGTTAGCGAGGATGTGTGTGAGTGGTCCTGGTTTGCTGGGGAGGGGATTTGCAAACCAAATTGTGGTCTGGTGCAAGAAGGGCTGCCAGAGTCTGGCTGAACACCGCTCCGCGCAGCAAAACCCGCGATGCTGAGCATCAGATGGTGCGAGGCAGAAGGTACGGTGAAGAAAACCAAGCTAATGATTTTATTTGTTCAGGACATTTAACTTTTTTAAATCGGCAAATTAAGACAATGTAATTAGTTAATGACAAACCGTATTTGCTTAGCCCGCGAGTCTGAAGAACTGGCATCGTTAAGACAGCACCTGTGGTTTATGTTTAATTACTGCATTTTGGAGATGGAGGTATACATTTTAATTTTCTGCCTTTTAAAACTGAAGTCAAAGTTTAACAAGTTGATATTTATGAGAGAAGAGGTTTTAATTTATAGTTGTTTTTGCCCAAAAGCCACTAGATGGCACAGCCCACTCACAATTGGCTCCCGAGTGGCATCGGGACTGGGGCTGCTGCAGTCACGGCCGAGAGACATGTAAAAACAAGCAGGAGAAACGGCCAGCATGAAAAATTATGATGGAGGCAAGAAGACCCTTCAGGTACGGAGCCACATTCTCAACTCCCGCTAGCAAACGGAGCTGGAGGCCTTGATGGGGAAGAGAAATAAATGGTTCTTGTAAGTGGCAGCATTTTGGTGACGGGATGGAGGGAGAAGCTGTCTGTGTGATCGTGCACCACTGTCCTATGACATTATATCTTGTGTGTGCATGTGTGATTGGCAGTGCAGTATTCAGGCACTGAATTGCTTACAATCTGCAGCTCCCTTCGCAGTTGGCTTAGAGGTATCATAGGGGTTGATAAATCTCTGGGAAAGAAAGGTGGGTCAAAAAACCCCCGGGGTATTGCCCATCTTTTTTGGCATGCTACAGGACTGCAGGGAAGGGATACTGGTCCCGTAGTGGTTGGTTCTCAAATGCCCTTTCTGTAATCACTCTGGGGCAGAGATTGGCTTTATGTTCAGGGCAGTGGCAAGTGTGCTGGCAGTGCTTAAACAGCAAGATGGCATTTCATAGCAGAGCCTAAATTTTAAGTACACTTCAGTGATACTCTGCCAATAGATTAATGTGGGGGATCCCACAAAATTATACCCTGTAGCCTGCAATAAAATCCATTTTCCAGAACAACACGCCTTTGAAGAGAGGAGGGTATGGCAAATACACTTGTTTGTTTACCCGTTTAAACAAAAAAATATCCTTTCAAAGCATAGAAAGGAACTTGGCAAGTGATCTGATAGGAAAGGCCAGATTCCCTGATGTGTAAGGGGATTGCTGCCCTACGAACGAGGCTACGGGTCCCCTGTGGAGCATCCCTTGGATGCAAGGAATCTTCTGTGTCTCCTTGGATACAGGGGATTTCTAGACACCTTTGCATCTCTGTGCTGCCTTATGACAGTACAGAGGGCAGCCTGGGAGAAGGGAAGGATTGAGACAAACCTCTGGTCTCTTGGAACAGTTGCAGTGTCCCTGGTGGGAGCTCACAACAGAAGCACCATGAAGGGTCTGTCAGGCAGCAGCTCCGAGTGAGTTTCTGCATAGCGAAGTGGGAGGGTGATTGAGGAACTGATAAGCTGGTTGTTTTCCCAGGGGTTTGGGGCTTACTGCCAGATTGAACAGCATGGGGTGTGCATAGCTGTCCTTCCTAAAATGAGTAACAGGGTATCACACTCACACTGTTGCTTAGTTCCTGTCAGTATAGGATTTCATCCTCTATTTTCTGAAACTGAAGGCTGTATTGCAGGTGGGTTTGGGCATTCAAGTACAGACAGCAAGACAGGATCCTGAAACCAAACTTTTTCCTCTTCTTCCTCTTGGGGGAAGAGTCTTGGGAGAAAGATGAGCTCAGAGCTTTGCATGCATCTAAAGGGAGGATGCACAATCCCAACATCCCTACAGCTATCGAATATTGGGGTGACTAGAGCATAAGGACTGAGCCTGGCATGTGGGCATCCACACCCTGCACAAACATTCCATTTCCAATGTATGAGTCACTCTGAAGTGAGTTCATACTTCACTATTGAAGCTGTGGTACTGGGCAGCCAAAGATGACAAGATGCCACAGGCCAGCAAACACAAAAGAGATCACTGTAGTATGGTTTAGGGGTTAGTGTACACATATGGGAGAGGTTGTTTTTGAATTAAAGACTTTCTTTAGGTTTTGGGTAGCTTGCTTTTTTTCTTTTTTTTTTTTTTTTTCCTTTTTTTTCGTCCGATTTCTTTGGCTGTTTTAGGTAGTGCACATCTTAAATATTTCATATGGTATCATGGACACTTATGGCAACATGCCAGGAGCTCATCAAGCCATCCCTGGCAGGAATAGCACAGCAATATTCAGGTGGGAAATGAATGACATCAGAAGATAAAAAAACGCTCCAAACCTTCTTTCTGTGTGGGAGCAGCACTATAGACCAGAGATGCTGGCAGAGCAAAGACACCCCTTCCCCCCCCATCATAAAATATCATTTGTTGCCTATTTTACTTGGTTTGCACTCTCTCCTGAATGCTGAAACTTTAAACAGTAAAATCTACTTAATCAAAAGGCATGCCATCATAAACTTGATTTTATATAATTTTTGGAATTTGCACAGTAAAATCAAGTCACATACTTTTTAATAGGAAGATTGGAGGGGGCGTGTGTGGTTAAAAAATGGCTAAGACAAAGCAGAAAGAAAACCAAACATCAGACTGTATCACAATCAATCATTTCAGTATAATTGAACTCAGGAAATTTACATTCTCTCACTTGTGCATTGGAATCTTGTTTATAAGGGTATCACATTCACTAAAAAGTACTTGCCTTTCACTGTATATGGCTCTGTGATTTCACAGCACAACTTACTGCATTGTAATTAAAGCTTATTTTTTTAAGCATGTTGGGTTGTTTTTTTTAAACAGCCACACTACATTTTGTTCCTATGAGTATAGAATTTCAGCCTGTATTTCTTGATCCTGAAGACAAACCATCCTGGGCAGTGTGAAAGGGTAAGGTATAGATCAGTCAGGAATTAACAGGTTAGTTAATTTCAAGTGATTGAGCTTTAAACAATGTTTGGATTATCCTATGCAAAAGCACCCCGAGCTGTAAACCAGACTGGTAAAACACAGTGATTCCTGAGGGTGTATCAATTGCAAACCTTCCCTAATGATTTTAAAATCTCCCAAATGAATTGGTATATTGACACAACTCTGTCCACAGTGGGGAATATTTGTAGTTCAACAGCTATAAATCCCAGAACAGTTGAATAATCTTACACTAAAACCAACTCTGTAAGTGTTATACACACCCACTGTACATTCTCCAACCATATTAGCTTTTTTAATAGCCTATCTGTTACTGCTGTCTCCACTGACAGGCTCACAAGAAGAGGATGTGCACTGTGGGAAGCTCCAGCCACCCCACCTCTCTCATGGACTGGGTACCAATCAGTTGTGTGGCTGCCCATGCTGGGTGAAGGTGCTGGGTGCTTCCTGTTCCATTTCTGATGGGGAAAGCAGGCATCAGTTTTTATATAAACATATTGTTGATTCCCTGCCTCCTGACAATTTACTTTTTCTGACTGTCTGAGCTCTTTCATTTTTAACCCAGAGTCCTTGCTTTAAATGTAATTTTGGATGAAAATAGAAGAAATCCACCATATATTGGCAGCTGTTAATTTATACTATCTATGACAACTTGAGTGCAAATAGATGCATCAGAAGTATTGCTGGTATGAAAGAGTCCTGACTTTGATGGAAAGAAGGCAGATTTATTCCGGAGGTTGAGGTTCTCACGGTGCAATATTCAGCTATGGTAGTGACAAGTGTTGATAGATTTAAAAGTGGCATCTCTCATAGTGTGAGTGAATGTAACATGCTGCATATGGCTGCAAGAGAACATTTCTTCTAATGAAATTACATACATAATTAATGCTATGGACCTCATTATGCATGAACAGTGGAATAGTTCTGAACTATTTGAGACATCTGTCTAAACAAATCAATGAAAAGTCTTGGTGATCTTTACTAAAGAAACCTCTTACTATCCAAATGTAAGTTTTTCCTGTTAACAAATGATGATCTTGTCACTGCTTTTAAATTTAACTTCTATAGAGAGTGAATTAACGCAGTAATGGCATCATCAAACTTCCCTGCATTGTAATTACAGAGATCTGGTTGGGGTATATCCTTTTTCTAAACAATGTCACATCATTTTATGCTGATCCCTGATCCCACTTTCAATATATCTAGGATTACCGTACTGAACAGTACATAAAGCAAACATTCTCTGCAATCAATACTATAAAGGCCTGTCTGAGTCAGCTGCAAGAGCACTTTAGAAACTGCCTCTTCTTAAATCACAGCATAGCATTGGAGATCAAACAAAGCACCAAAGATGCTCGTCCCTGAATTTACATCTCAGGGTTTCAGGAGAGGGTATTTACAGTAGAAGACCCAGCAATAACACATATACCTTGCACTGTAAGAGGAATGACAAAATGTGCTTATTCATCCTTGTGCTCAAATGGCCTGATCCAAATCTTACTGTTAATGAAGAGACTCTGATTACAATGGACTTTGTATTAGACTTTTACTCAAAAGAGTGTAAATATTTATATTTTGCTAATGCAAAATTTCTCTCTAAGCAATACACCTATCAAATATCCAGGATACTCAAATTCAAGGGTATAATTGAAGTTTATGAATTGTTTTATATTCTGAGGCTGTAATGCATTTTTCTTCTGGCTATCCATGATTTTTTTTTACCACCTACCTGTGGTCCATGTAAATAAAAGCCATATAGTCAGGCACCTAGACATTCTCTACAATTTATAAGTTACCATTAATAAATACAAAAGTTTTCCTTCTCTTTCCTCTCCTTCAGATCAATTCTTCAGCATCTTTATTTACTACACAGATAAAAGCAAGAAATAAAATGTGATGCTCAATCTGATTAAAAGACACAAATCTCAAAAATATTGCTAAAGAGGAAGTAAAAACTGGGTTACCATACACTAAAAACATGCAAACAATCTCAAAGGAAGTGTGCGTATCTTCGCTGAGGTCATGTGTCCTGTAACAGGGGTTGGTTGCTTACACTAATGCATATGAGGGGTGCATAAAATTCTCACATTATTTAGGCCTGGCAATAACGTGTGGCTTTCATCTCATGGGAAACGCTTTCATTTCAAACTGTGCTTTGCAAAGTTGAAGACTCAACATTATTTTTAGTGATGGGAGTACTAGAAAACATTTGGTAGAGTACTATAAGCTAGTCTCACTGGACTTCCCCGTGAGAAGGGTTAATTTGCGTGCCTAATATTCAGAGTGTAATTCTTTCCCCTGAGATATTCTTCCTAATGCTCTGACAGGCCTCTGGCTGTTGCCTTGAATGGTGTCTTCTCCACTCCCTCTGCTCCTGGGGGGATAAAGCTTAGTGGAGTATCTCAGACAATACAAGAAACAAGACACTGACACTAAAAGTCTCATGAGGGACAGCAGGAGCCTGGACAAATGCAGCTTTGTATGCATCACTAATAGAGAAATATTTCGTCTAGGAGTGATGAGGTGCAATATTTTTAGCCTTATTTGTCAAGAAAACACATTATTTGTGACCGTGCTCATTGTCTGTCCCTCATGAGACTTTTAGTTTAACTTTTGAACTTTTTTTGGCAATGTTGATCTTACCACAAAACCAACCCCCCCACCAAAACCAAACCAAATTGAACCAAAAAATTAAGTCCCTACATTTTTCTTGAGCAGAGAAGTAGAGAAAGGGAGCCTACCTCAGTGATCCACACAGGGAACATGTTGCTGCCAGGCAAGCTATTACTTTTGTCTCACCAGGAGGATGCCCATCACTAAACTCTGTAGTCAGAGCACACCATAAATAGGGACCAAAATCCATAGGCAGTTAAAGGTACTGTAAGGAGAAAGTGGCTAAATCTCAGAGGTGGGTAGGCTTATTATGGGAAAACACTAGGAGTATGGGATGCAGTTAAGGATTTTAAAAGAACATGTGGATAGACACAAAGGTGATTGGGAATGTAAGAAATGTATGGCAAAATTTCTGTATTCTATTCACTCACTTCTCATTGAAGATTGTGCTAGTTTGCTGTATCCAAAGCAGTATATTTAAATCTGAGTCTAAGTATGTATGCATTTGTTGTTTTGGATCGGATTAACCCAAAACATTTTTTTATTGACCCAAACTGAAACATGTCAATATAGATGAGCCTCACCTGACCAAGTATAAACACCTACCGTGCAGAATTTGCGATCAGTCTCGGCCCTCTGCACTCCCTTTTTAATCAGTGGAAGCTGTAGACCCTTCTAAGGAGTGATTCATGTCTCAGACATTCATTTTCCTAATGGAAAATTGGAAAGCTTCAGCACTCTTGAAACTGTCTGTCAGGCATTTAGAAAACTCTCAATAAACTCCAGTTATTTCTGTGTCCAAGGCAATGGTTCTCTATATGTTTCATTCTGAATGTGGGGTTTATGCTGAATTTCTAATGGTAACCACTTTATGTTATGAGTGACACCCTTTAAAGTTCAGGGGAGGAAGATCTCCATTTTGCATAGCAAAGGACTAGTCATAATTGATTGGTGTCAGCAGAAACAGGTAGACAGGCAGCACAAATGTGGAAAATAGCTGAATAATAGGAACAATGTCCAGAATTCCAGGAGAGATGATATCTCATAAAAATAAATGTAAGATGTATGAGGAGATGCACTCACCGAGCTCAGACATGAATCTACACAGACACTGCTGCTGTGTACCACTTTTACAAGAGCTGCAGTACGTTATCACTTCTGACCTATACCTGAAGAAGAAATAACACGTACCTCATAAATGATAGTTCCATGTGAGAAGAACATAAGTTATCTTGGCATTTATTTCTACGTTTGTTGCTGGACCAGCTCAGTTTGTTACTGGTTACAGAACCAGACAGCCTGGATTTTTCTATCAGTCCAGACACTGCAAAAGCGCTGGTCCTTCCCTGAAAATACCTTGCAGAAATCCTTTTTCAGAGCAAATCTGTTTATATAAGTCAATACAAAGGTAAAACAGAAGGGCAGCATGCTTAACTAGAATTTTCTTATTAATTCCCTCCTTACAAGTTTTCTTTAAAATAGACTACAGACAGGAAGAAAGGTGTTTGCTTGAAACATAACACATACTGATACATAAGTTTTCATTAATATCAAGGCAATCTCCAATGACATATTTGATTTTTTTTTTTCCCTTAGGCTTTCAGCCATTATAAATTCTATTAATGTATTATGAGCTGTTTTTCTGATTTGATTCACCATACTTGCAGAATTTTGGTAGCATTTTCAGTCCATAATTCTCACTTAAATGATTAAGATTTCAGTGCCTAGCTGCTCATTGTCTTTTATTTTCTTATGTGGGAGTCACCACTCGGCTACTTGCAGAGAAATACTCCCATGCTTTGTGAGCATAGTGTGGCTAGTATAAGCTTTTGTCTATCACGGATTCATAGAATGTTTTGGATTGGAAGAACCTTGTGGTGGTTTGACCCTGGATGGAGGCCAGATGCCCACCAAAGCTGCTCTATCAATCCCCTTCTCAGCTGGACAGGAGAGAAAATATATATTGAGAGGTTCAGGAGTCAAGATAAGGACAGGGAGAAATCATTCCACAATGGGCGTCATGGGCAAAATAGACTCAACACAGAATAAAGGAAAGAAAACTCTCTAATTTATGACACTGCACTGCACACACAGTGAAAACAGGCACGGATAATGAGAAGTGCAACCAGGTCTTAAAGCACATCCCCCCACCCCTCCCTTCTTAGCAGACATACCTTTAATCATGATTTTGCTCCCTTCTTCTCCCCGTTGTGAGACAGGGAGGGGCAGGGAATGGGGTTTCTGTCACGAGTTGTTTTCCTTCTTAGCTGGGGGGTGTGGGGGAAATGGCGGGCATTCTGCACACCCTTCCCCTGCTCCAGCATGGGGTCCCTCACACAGGTGACAGTCCTCCATGAATGTCTCCAATGTGAATTCTTTCCCACAGGTCTTCAGCTCTTCCCCAGCTGCACCTCACTTCTATGGGGTGCAGTCATATATCACAGAATGTCTCTGAGTCTCTCAGGCTCAGACCGCTCCAGCCTGGTCTTCCATGGAATCATAAGCCTCCTCCCAGCAAACCTGCTCCCATGTGGATCTCTCTCTCACTCATCTCTGTGTCTCTGTCTCTTTCCACAGGCTGCAAGTGCTGGCAGAGGCTCCAATGTGGGTCACAGTGTCTTCTGTATGTCTCCACCTGCTCCAGCGTGGGGTGTCTCCATGGGCTGCAGGTGGGGTCTCAGCCATTTCCATGGGCTGTGGGGGGACACCCGCTCCACCAAGGGTTTCTCCATGGGCTGCAGGGGCATCTTTCTCTCTGGCATCTGGGGCACCTCCTTCCTCCCCCCCTTCCTGACCTTGGTGCCTGCACAGATTCTTATATCTCACTCCCTTCTCTGGTGGCAAAAAGAGGCTGCTTGCAGTTTTTCTCTCCTAAATGTGATTCCCATTCGCTGTGACCACTCCTGAAGGGCTTGGCCTTGGTCATCAATGACTCCGGCATTGAGCTGTCTGGTGTTTGCTCTGTCGGGCCTGCAGGGACCTCCTAGCTGCTTCTTACAGAGGCTGCCCCTGCAGCGCCGCCTTCTCCACCAGAATCCAGCCATGCACAACTAAAACAGCCCTCAAACATAATTTAGTTCCAGCCACTGTGCCATGGGCAGGGACCCCCTCCACTAGTCCCACTTAGGTTACCCAGAGCCCCATCCAACATGTTGGAAACCTGTGCCAGCACCTCACCAACCTCACAAGGAAGAATATTTTCCTTATATATGATCTAAATCATACCCTTTGTACTATCAATACATGCCACTGTAAACAATCCCTCTCCAGATTTCTTACAGGCCCTCTTGAGGTATTGAGAGGTTGCTATATTGTCTCCCCAGGACCCTTCTCTTCTCCAGCCTGAACAAGCCCAATTCTCTCAGCCTGCCTTCACAGGAGGTGCTCTAGCTCTCTGACCATCTATGTGACTCTCCTCTGGACTCTCTCCAACAGCTCTATGTCTTTCTTGTGCATACAGCTGGTTGGAGTACTTCAGGGAAAGTCTCACAAGAACAGTGTAGAGGGGCAGAATCACTTCCCTTGACCTTCCCATCATACTGCTTTTGATGTAGCCCAGGATACTGTTCACATTGACAAGGGGCAATGGCGGCAAATTGGAGCACAGGAAGTTCCGCACCAACATGTGGAAGAACTTTTACACAGTGAGGGTGACAGAGCCCTGGGACAGGCTGCCCAGGGAGGTGGTGGAGTCTCCTTCTCTGGAGATATTCAAGACTCGTCTGGACGCCTATCTGTGCAATATGTGCTAGGGAGCCTGCTTTGGCAGGGGGGTTGGACCCGATGATCTCTCGAGGTCCCTTCCAACCCCTACGATTCTGTGATTCTGTGATTCTCGGCTGCAAGCACACACTACCAGGTCATGTTGAGCTTCTAATTCACCAGCACCTCCAAGTCCTTCTCCCATGTAGCTAACTGAAGATGCTGGCCGTGTTTTCATTGTTATATCAGATGTCAGCACTGAATCTTTTATTGTCACCAACCACAGGGGAAAGTTTTAATAAAATCAAACGTCTCAATTACTTGGTCTGTATCTATTGGTATGTACACTCAGTATTCATTGTTGTTTGCAGGGTCTTAATGCAGGTATATGTTACACTCAGTCCAAGACACCTGCTATTTTCAGAGAATGTGCAGGAAAACACTTCCCACATACGCTTTAGTAGTATTTCCAGAGATCTAACTTCCATTTAGTCTTTCTGCTGCTCTTTGCTGTAACCACCTCAGAGAGAGGACACTACACTCTGCAGTCTTCATAGTCTTCACAGTCTTTTCTGTGATGGACTTTATACAGATGTTTCATCTATCTTCCACTGACCTTAAACTGTCATCTGATCTGGATAGGTTAGGGATGTAGAACTAAGAATGTTCTGAAGGTTTACAGTTTTGTGTGGACATAGAAATGAAGACTGCAAAAGATACTAAGACTTTGCCACATCTACGAATTCAATGCTGATCTAGAGCTGAAGAAGAATAGAATCCGTCTTTCGTATCAATTACTTGTTACGTCTGTTAATAATACACAGTTTAGAAATATTTTGAGCCAAACATGTGAGGTAGCTACCAGCTCTGAATCTTTGAATGTTTCAAGATTGTCACAAAGTCCACATTATCAGATTTATTCCCTGCTTTGCTCCATCCTGTATGTAACAGACCAGACAAGCTCTGCTCAGCACTACTTCACCATGTGTTTATCCTCTCACTCCAGTACTTTTCATCACATCTCTAAAGAAGGAGATAGACTAGGCACAGCTCTTTCCCAACCTCCAGATTCACAAAATTTACCCCACTCCAGTGAAATGCTGGAGCATAACTGTTAGGTCAATTGGTCCTAGAAGGAGAATACGTGGGGAAGGGAAGAATCCGAGCGAGGTCAGGAGGAAAACAAAGACTGTGAGGCAGTCCTTGTGCTGTAACTTTCCCAGTAGCATACGTTTCCTTAAGGACAGGTCCTGACTGACAGATCCATAGATTTACTGTGGGGCAGTAGAGCCTCATCCCCTTCAGAGCCATCTAATGCACTAGAGCCCCTTGCCTAGTTGTTTACTCTGGTTCCTGACGTGGTCAAGAGTCTTTCCAGGTATAGTTTTCTGGAAAGATTTGAGTAATATTGTCCATCACTTACAATTCCTTTATAATTATCAGACTGCACATTGCTATTGCCTTGGCCCCCTAACTACAGTACTTACTATGGAAGTGGCTCCTTTTTGAAAAGTTTGCCATGGTGTTCAGCTGCACTATGTACTGTGGTCTGGAAGAATCTGGACTGTGTTACTTGTCATCAGAAATGTATCCAGGATTTTCTAGGATTTGAGAAAGTTTGAATTTGAGAGTCAGGTTTTGCCCGTTAGAGTGATCCCTAGGCACCAAAGGGAAAGTCTGAGTTTAGAGCTGCTGTTCTTCAAAGTTTGGCAGTATTTAAAGTGGATGTTTCAGGCCTAACTCTGCTTGTTATATTTCCCAAAGCTTTCCTGCCATTGTACATTCTGTGCTATAATAACCAATGCTCTAGCACTCGACTGCACTACTTATAATGCTCCCAGTGCTACTTGACTCTGCTACTAAAAATGCACCTGATGATAATGCCACTTGCCCACTACTTCCTAATGCACCACCAGTTGGCTCATTACTGGATGCCTGGAGGCAAAGTGAACTGTCCCAGTCTTTCCCTCCACGTTGGCAAAGATAAGGGTAGCATAATAAATACCACTCAGCCATTCAATTTCCCAGTTCCACTAAGTTCACGCATTTGGAATAGGTTGTAAATTCTCTTGAACAGTCACCCATAGATTATCACTGATGCACATACACTGAACTTTGTGCTCTTTATTTCAAAACAAGCAGTGTCTTCAGCAAAGCAGCCCAGCTCAGCTGCTTTCCAGTCTTCATGTGCAATAGATTGTATCTTTAACAAATTATTAATGTTCCTATTACAAACTGATTTGATTTATATTTTTGCTGCTAGCAATGGTCTAATTATTTTCATATTACTGTGTGGTCATAATGGTAATTGTCCTCAATTTACACACTGACTAAGCATTTACTTTCACAGATTTGGAGATTGTGAGATTACTGATGAGAAAAAGCAGAGAACGTAGAAGTTTAATATAATTAGTTGTAAGGGAAGTCTCTAATAAGGAACCATAAAACCTCAATTTTCATTGAAAGGATAATTTTACACATTTTACAATGTATGGGTTTTGTGTTGGTGTTGGTTTTTGTTGTGTTGTTTCCCCCTTCCCTCCCCTGCCCTCAGGCGCAGAACAAGCTGATCTTACTGTCACAGATATTTGATCATTCTATTTGTTTGTCCTTTGTAGTTTTTTTGGGTTTTTTTTGTTTAGCTTCTTATGGAGGACTATGACATTAGAGATAATATGTAGAGGTTAATTCATTGTATCAAGGACGGAGACCTAACTGTTCGGTGCATTTTATGATATTTAAGGAAGGCCAAGAAATCCCAGCCCTGCCATCTTTAGCAGAGTCCGGATTTTGCCTTTGGATTGGCAAGACACACACATGTGTATAAGCATCCACCAGAGAGAAAGAGTGGGGGGGATAAGATAGCAACAAAATAAACAAATTATCACACAAGAAGTCTGAGCTTGCTAACAGCTTGTCCATTGTCTGTGAGCCCTGTAGGTTTCACAGGGGAGACACGTTGTAAATAGTGATTTGACAGTAATTACGTGGATTTGTGAAGGAATGTTTGCTGTGCATATTGAAGGTGGCAGGTTAGGGCCTGAGCTCATCACCCTAAGGTCTTTTTATAGTTAATAGACACAAACATCTGCAAAGTGGAATTCATCTGCTCTTTGCTAGATTTCTGTCTGAGGTTGAGTACCAGCTGGGAGGTGTCAACTGCTCTCCATTAACTCTAAGGGAAGAACAAAAGTTAGACTGTTCTTAGAAAACTGAATTTTAGATGCCTAAATTAGGCAAGATCAATCCCACATGTGGAGGTGTTTATGTTAGCTACCATCACTCATAAAATAGGGTAAATGACAATGAAAGGAAGTGCTTTTTAAAAAGTAGTTTCCAAGCAAAACAGTCATGCTACTGGAGCTTTGATAGCTTCAGCTTAGTGTTCTGTCCCCATAAAATGTGATTACAAAGGAAAAAAAAAGCTTTTACTCAAGAAAAGTGTTATTTCTAATGCATTATACAGAAGACCCTGAAATCATGCATAGTTATGAAAGTTGTGCAGAAAAATATTGAAAATATTTGTGTAGCAAACCCAGCATTTTGTGGCGTTTTGAATAATTTTAACAGATTGTCTTATGTTCACCTGTATATTCATAATGGTAGATTTTTCAAAACTGGAGATTTTCATCATGTGACATCAGAACCACAGTATTTAGGAAAATAGCACAGTCTATGAAGGAGAAGTAGTTGTTTCAATGCAAGTAACTCCATTAATTAGAAATCTAGTTTGACAAGTTATAACCCTTCTTCCTAATTTTAATTCTACCTGGTGGATCTGTAAGAATGAGTTATTAATGCTGATATTCTGAAATGCCACTTAGGTCTTGTGTAATCAAAGAACTGTATTCTCTCAGAACACAAAGGAACCCCTAGTGTGAATTTGTAATTAACATGCTGAAGGGGATGTTTCCACCCATGTACTGAACGCAGTTGTTGGGACTAATAAACAAGCACAATGGATTCATCCTTTCAACATGATCAAAGAATACATAAAGATACAGGCACAGGTAATTTTGGGAAGTGTGGAGACATTGCTTAGCATAAGTTTATATCAGAAGAAGGATGTTAGATCTGTGGTTTTGGATATGAATAATTTCCAGAAGAGATAGAAAAACACCTTGCCTAGACGAGCAGCAAGATGCACTGTGTAGTATTAGACAAAAGGTAAGGCAGCAGCTTTGGTACAAGAGAAGCCCAGCACCACTCTACAGTCGTGCCTGTAACTGGGAAGATCAGGAAGCCTTCTGAACTACCAGGCCTATTTATAACTGACACAAAGCTTTTGGGAAGGGAGAATATCTTTTATCAAACCAACAAAACAGGCAGCTTTTCATTCACAACGGTCTTTCTTCAGGTCACTTCAGGCTTGTGAGTCTATTTGTTATTTGGTGGTTTGTTGTTTGGGTTTTTTTTTTTTCTTTTTCTTTTAACATGTATCAGTTAATAATAAAAGATACTGCCTCCATACAAAAATTGCTTTGCTTGTGCCCTTAGGACATCATGGTTTCTGTATATGCCACCTTAATGGCTGCCTTAAGCAAACTGACCAAAGGCTGAACTTGCCATGCCTTAGTTATGTTCCTGTAAAATTTAAGCTGAGCACGAAAATCAGTGGGTTTTTGTCAGGAGGTGAACCATGGCCAGGGGGTGGCCTCATTTAGCTATTTCACAATAAGAGTACTGTAAAGATACAAGAGACTCATCTTGTCTGATTTGAGGGTAGGGTGGCTACTCTAGTTAGCAGATACCCACTGACAGAAATACCCAATATATTTCAATGAAGGTGCAGTCCAAAGGTGCTGATGAGAAGCAACACCTATTCATAACAGCCTGTTGCATTGCTGTAATCTCTACGAGAGGAAAAAGTCTTGTATTTATAGCATATTTACTATAAATTACATTACTGCTTGATGATCAGTGTTTGATGCTTAGTCTAGGAACAAAATCATATTTAGACCCATTAAGACATGTATGAGTAACTCTACGATTGAGTTCTCTGGTTCTCTTTTCTCTTTATCCTATGGATACTTGGGTATAGCCAACATTTGTAGAAAAAGAATTTCCAGACTAAAAATATGCAGTTTTCCTCCTTACAATAGCAAGCCAAAAATATTCCAGAAGTCATATTTAACTCTTGATCCTTGTGCCAGGATCTAAGGATATGACCTCTGTACTATATATATAATACATAAATACCTACTATTTATCAAAATAAAAAATCTATAACATAACACATACTGGCAATAGGGAAAGCTGATAAATCCTGCTCTTAGCTGAACTGTCAGCAAAGTACTGAAAAGTAAAAAAGTAGTTGAAAACCTAAATAAACAGAAGCCTTATCTATCTATCTCTCAGCAAGCTAGCTAGATAGCATCTTAGCTTTTCTTTCAGTGTAGTGCCTATTATCACACAATCTAAACACCTAACACTCTAAACAACATGCAAACTGAAGAAGCTGACAAAATACTTGCCTGGAACATTGCAAATCTTGCTATTTTGTGCTATGTTTGCACAGCTCATGCATGAATGCTCTCCCCATCTTACTGAGATTTTGTTTGTTAAGATAGTGAGGATAAATGAGGAAATATATATTTTGTGACTCGAACTGAAAGTGCAGAAATATTTCCATTGTTGCACACTGCAATTTATTTATTATTTTTTAACATGAAGGTTTATGGTAATGAAGAGGAGTTCATGGACATTGCTTTCTCTGTTTTCTAAATCTTATTTTATTTATTAATAATTTTAAATGTCACGAAGCCTCAGTTTGCTACTTGTGACATTACTTCTTCTGAAAAGAAAATCTTGTGGATTGTTAAATTATCAATTCAATTAGTTTATCTTTGAAACTAAAGAGACCAGAAAGCAAAGAGGAGCCTTGGGGAATTCATAGTAAATCTAATCAGATACAAAAGCATTTGTAAATCTCTGTGCATCTTTGTGTTATTTTTCTTTGTGGTATCTGTATATTTCAGGAAAATGGTTGTGGTACAGTGTTGCAAAGCTATGAACAGTCATTCTAATAGGCAATATGGTCTATGTATATATACACTCTTTACATATACAGATACATATACTATATATATATAAAGTATATATAAACACTTTCTGAACAATATTAATTGCTTGTTTTGGATGATCCCATAATGGCCTTTCTTAAGCAGAACTCACTCTGGAAGTCATATTAAGCTCCTGAAATTAAACACAAAAGATGGAGTATAATACCCCAAAGACCACTACCATAACTCTGAACACCTACAAATTCTGTATGTTTTCAGTCTGGGAGACTATACTGACTGCATAAACTCTGGCTACTGGGTGCCGTATGCTGCCAGAGGTAGCGGTGCTCTTGGCTCCTCCACACTTAGGCTGTGAGGCTCAAATGACCACTATCTCTTTTATTATTATTATTAAAAAAAATATAAACTTTTTTTTTTCTTTTTACTGCTCTCTGGCCCTGTTTCAGGCTTCAGCAGTTACATACCTCAGAGTCAACTTCACACCAGTGGAGAAGAGGAATCTTCTTCAAACAGTTTTGCCATCTGTAAGATCCATTTATAAATCATTTGCCTCTGCTGTTTCAAACCCATCAGCAGTTATGCACATGGATAATTTTATGGACTGGGATAGGTCCTTGAATGGGTAGAGACACGCTCCGACAGTTATTCTACCTAAGTGCCAAACTGTTTGCATCAAGAAGGATTTAAGATTCTCCATCAGGGGCTAGGTATTATAGATGTTTTTTACAGCTCCTAGCCATTGTCCTCCATCTTACTGAACACACTTCTTGCCCTGGCTCATAAATGTTCACCCGGCACAGGGATGGATACACCTGACTCAGGAGCCAAGTGAGTTGGCAGCAAGAATGCTTGGATTATGGACCACCTAATGAGCAGAGGGGCAATGAAAACAAATTCAGAAATCGTGGGTGAACACACAGAAAGTAAAAGAACTGGCGAATTCTCATTTGGCCCTGTAGCTATTCATGGCTAGAGAGTAAAGATCTGTGTCTGTGACAATTGCATTGGTGTTTATCAGCAAGAAAAGTGTTCTTAAAATGTAGATTAAAAAATGGCATTGCCTGTTCATAATATTGTATCAATTCTATCTAGTTTTCATGGTATATGTAAATTATGTTTTGGGTTTGATGTAATCTACAAAAAAATGATTAAAATGCTTTTTCTGTTTCTTTCATTCTATCATCCACAATAAGATGGCATCCCTGAATTGAAAAGTCATATTCATTAATAATATAGCCCCATACTTTCAATAACTGCTTTGAAAAAGATGGGTTTTATCCAAGCAGCAAAGTAAAAGCTTCAGCGGAGTTTCATTTCTCTGCAAATGGGAAAGAAATTTTTGGAGTTTTCAGTCTCCACTCAGCGCACATATTTCCATACAGCTGTGTTACCTCCTACAGAGCTTCACTCCCAGGACCTGCCTTTCATCAGTTATTCTCCGCTCTGCATTTATCTTCCCTGCCTGCACTGACAGCACAGGGCTAGATCACCCCCTCCAGAGGCACACCCTGTATCTATAGGATCAATCTCTAGCTGGGGTCACCCTACACTTTGCTCTCAGCATTTCTTCAGACAGCACGGTGCATGCAAGCTTCCATATTACTGTGGCTGCCTGTTTGTGCCTGCTTGTAGGACTGGAGGTAGGGAGGGCTCCAGGGAAAAAGAAATAAAGCGGCTTCAGTTTGCTGTTTCCTAGGAGATTCAGACAGGGAGCAGTAAGGGTGGCTCAGCCTGTTTGGAAATCCTGTTCCCTCACTGAACCAGCAAGACCTGCTGACAGGCAGCTCACCCCGTGAGCACTGCTTGGGGTGCTTTTGTGGCAAATCTTGCTTGCTCAGGGTGGCTTACTGAGGCAACTGAGCATCCTGGGCTTTGGGCCAGAGGACCACTCAGAAGAGAGGATGGCCCACAAAGTTTGGGAGAATTTGGAAGCGGTGACTCCAGCTTTTAGTAGAGTGACAATGCACAACCAGAATTGAACTGTACTTAGTGTGTCTGAGAAAGAAGTGTCCCAAAAAAACCCAGTAATCTCACATTAGCTGTATATGAAGCTGAAGTACATTAGTTGTACATAGATTCATATGCATTAGTTGCATATGAAGCTGAAGTAGAGCTTTTGAATTATATTTAAATAAATGGAGATGAATAAAAAAGGGGGTAAAATGGCACCTGAATTAGCAACTGGACGGCATCTGACTGAACTTTTGTAATTGAGCTTGTCTAAAGAGATTAATTTAGCACCTAATCTACTTGGATTCAACGCATGTGGAAAATTATTACATACTTGGAATAAAAGGTGGATTAGCGCAAGATCACAGTGTGGGAACTACCAAAAAATTGTGCTTAGATAAAAAAGAATTCTTGGCTGATCCTCAAGGATCAGAGCAAACACTATGGAAAATATCAGCAATACCTTGAGTACAAAAAAAAGTAGTGTGTTGTTAATTTTTTTCAAGAAATACAAATGTAGCAGACGTGAACAATATGGAAGATGATCAGAATGTCACATGGGAAGAAATGGATAGGCCTGAGAACTGGGAGGTTTGTGGTTTAATTAGTTTGAAATGTGGGGTAATGAACATAGGGAGTGATGAGAATTTCTTCAGTCAGAACTTCTGCAATCATCCGAAGGCCCACTGGTTGAAACAGGAAGACTTAGGGGTATTAGTCAGTCAAAGAATTATTATGCACCACCTAGGTGCATGTAGCAGTAAAAAATGGAAATACAATTCTCAGATGTATCCAGTGAGGCTTTTACAAAACGCAAGCATTAAGTATTAATTAAAAGTTGCACTGATGAGACGCTATCTGGTATAGAGTTTAGAATTCCAGTCATAAAAACTGAAAAAGTTAAACTCTTAATGGAGCAAGCGGAGAGAGGAAGAGAGTTAAGAGTACACAGAATGCTCGCTTTGTGGCCAAAGCTTATCAATTTGTTTAATGTAAGAAAATAAAAAGCAAGAGTACTTTTGGTCTGTTTGTGTAAAGATATGACAAAAGTAGGTGAAGAGGAAAAGGAAGGCCCATTAAAGCTAAGGAACAATTTTGTCATAAATAAATAGGACATAATAAATGTGGCATAGAAATTGTGAAAAAAAAATGTTCTAGAAAAATCTTGTAATAGAACTAGCTGTGGCAAGAAAGTGAATTAGTTTAAGTGCATGACGCTTTCAGTGAAAGGGATTTAATAATGTGATTGATTATGATGAAGGAGAGCTGGAGTCAGTGATGCAGAAATATCCCAAAGCAAGGGACCTCATGTTGGAGCTGGGAAAATGAAGCCAAAAATGACGGAGACACAGATTTTAAAAAGACCTATATTGTCCTTCCACATATAGACCTAGTCTGTTTGAACTCAAAATAACATTTAACTGAACAAACCAGCGATGTGCAATAATGAAACAGAAACTAGCAGAAGACTAAGCAATGGAAAGGACAAAATTGCTGTATCTATTATTCAATGGAAAATAGCTGTTCTACTTTGCTATGTGCATATCAGTGATACATATGAATGCATACATGTATGTAGATATCTATCTATATTGATCTACTTACCCATGTGGATTGTCAAGGCCCCATGGGCATCACTTCCCTGCCTGGGGGTTGGCTGCCTAGGCTGAGGGCCAGCTCACAGTGTGACAGTCTATCCATGTCCCTTCTTTGATGGACTTTGCTCATCTTGGAGCAGCCTCATCTTTAGCAACCCTGATATTAAACTGCTTTCATGATCTGATATTGCTTCTTTGAGAGGACTGATTTTTCTGCTCTGGGGACCTGGGAGGTATTTACTGTTCTTCCTTTCCAGCCTGTAAGTCTGGGATTGCTCACAGTGTTGAGGAGCAGCAGGAGGGTGGTTGAGCAAGAAGTTTGGATGTGGGTGGGATGTGCAGAGAAGCCTGGCAGCTGGAAAGCACTTGAGCTTGCAGCTGCCTGCAATCCCAATACTTGATTTCTTCTGTCAATACCAACCTGGAAAATATCTAAGCAAATGAAATCCAGATGGTTTCTTCTGAGTATGCAACTGAACCAGTCAGGAACACTGAAGACACGAGCGCTTCACAACACAATATGCTGAAGCTCTCCCTGACACACAGAAGTGCTGAAAAACTAGTCCTAGTGCTGATGAAGTGCTGGTGGGTACAGCAGAGCCAGAAGAGAACACTGCAATTCCTCTAAAGTCCCAGGCGCTGCAATGGCATGTGTCCAGGGTGTTTTAAATTCTGGTTTGGATATTGCATATACCTCTATTTGGTACAGACTCCCCTGCAGTATCACTCTCATTTCAGCAAAAGCAGTACAGAAATGATTCATGTTCCTAGGTAATTTCCATCTGCATTGCTGCAGAGAAAGGAAAGGGAGTTCATTTTCCTTTGCAGTTTCCAACACTTGAGACCAACCAACTTAAAACAAAGATTTTTTTTTTTGCTGCCTTCTCTTTCTCTCTTTTCCCTCCTGGAGTGTAAAAAAGAAATTGTATTTGTGAAAATAAACAGCATGCTACTATAACACTTTCACAGTCCCAAGTATTTTCTCAGACTGTTTTTTGGGTTTTTTTTTTCTCCCTGAAGATCTTACAGCACTGCTCTGGTATATTGGAACAACCCACCCCCATGCTTCCCCCCAAATTCCTGTATGTAGACTACATTAATGAGTTCCATGTAGACCACAGAATATTCTAAATACACAGGAAATATTTTAATGTGTTCCTCAAAAGCAAAGTTTCTTCTAAACGGAAAGTGAGTGAATTCTCAGTAAAGTAACTTTCATATTTCATTTTTCTGATTTCACAGTTGTTAGCATCTGTGTGTGTTTTGCTGTTTTTACTTGAGTGCACTGATCAAATGTTAGCATTTGATTTATGTTAACGAGGATGGTAATTGGATGATAGTGAAAGAGAGGAAGAAGACCCAACATGAAAAGAAAATCGTTGCAGGGAGAAGAGTAGACCAAGAGGGTTACAACCATTTCCTGTTAAGGTCCTCAGGAGTGTTTCCACTTATTTCACTGAGCTTTAGCTCTTTTTATTTTTTTTTAAAGAGATTGAGGTTCATTAACAGCTGCTATTAAATAAAAAATGTGACAAAAAGAAGTACAACTGTCACCTTCTGAAGAGTTATATGGAAAGAGAAAACAGGAATTACTTGATTTTTAACTTTATTTTAAAATGCAAATACTTTTAAACTGATGTTTTTTTTCCTCAGAATTGCAGGAATGTCTGTGTTGGAGAGGGTTTCTTGGGTTGTTTTGCCTGGGTCAGAATAAAAGAGGACCCCGTGAATTGATGGAAGTACACAAAGTCTTTTCTCTGCCTCGTGCACCTAATTTCATCGTTAACATGTTCCTTGACACATTGTTTGGTTGAGAGCATGAGCCCAGGCATGATCTGGAGTGGACCCGAATGTGCAACACAGATGGAAGAAGAAATCTTCGCTGCGGAGCTTTGCCTTCCCACTTCATCTGTGGCCAGAGCACAGATACTTTGACTCATTTTATGAACTTGCACAGAGATGGCCCGTGAGTCCTGAAAGTGGAACGCTTTACCCCTGCGATGACTCTTCTGTATTCTTACGACCAAAACTGCTGCCTGTTTTCAAATTGGCATAACGCTAACGATGCCAACACAGTAAACATTTTGCCAGGGCTTCTCAGAGTAGTCTCCCCTGACATAACACTGATTGTTTATTTTGAAACGTTTTCAACATTGCTTCTTCTGTCTTCTGTTATGTCAGCACTCGCAGAGTGTCATTTTTCTGATAAATTAATTTGTTGTTTTGAATTCACAGAAGTAAACTATGAATGGGGTAGAATGAGGCAGACAAACAAAGAAACAAACAAACACGACAAAATGTAGAAAACTGGGAATACCTACTGAAGTCAGTGGATTTGAAAATGTCATCTTGTTCATAGTGTTACTTGAAAAGCAGTACAACCCTAGCCTCTCAACAAATACAGGGTAATTTGTCCTATAAATTGTGGACTTTTGGTATCTTCTATGTCCATGGATGGAGAGGGGCATCTGCATGATGTGTAGTTTCAGGAGCGTGGAGAGAGGGAGTCTGATCTGAGACCCCTCTCATATTACATGATGATACATCCCAGTGTAGACAGGGCAACTACTTGGCTTTTGGTTTGAGACTTTCAACATGGAGACCTCAAAGCTGAGGATTCGTTCTGCCTTTACAATAATTTTCCCACTGCCTTGCTATACAGCACCCACATCCTTCCCCCACTGATTTAAGTGAGGAGTGGACACCGAGTGCAGGGTGGAAAAAAACTGCATGATCACACAGCTTTAGGAGGTAAGTTGAAATTCACCATGCAAGAACCTCTGCAACTCTTACCTCCATCAGCTCTTCTGTTTTGAGAATGTGGGTACACACTGATCCGCAGTTGGCAGTTACCCCTTATTTAGATTGCAGATGTCAAGACAATATGTATGTAGGTGGACCAAGAAATTAAGAAAAAGAGGTGTAGGTGGGCCACCAGATAGATGATACTTGATTTATTTATTACATGCAGAAATAATTAATATTGTTGCTTGTATGTATAAGGTTGTTGCAGAAGTCTAGATTTCTCAGGGTCTCCTAGAGGTACTGGAACTAATTCTAGTATTCCATTGCTCTGCTGCACTCTTTGTATTTGAAAATTAAGCTTTAAGGACTGGTTAGCTTAGTGTCATAGCCAACAAGGTATCAAATTTTGTAGGACTTCTGAATGACCCTCACTAAGTCCACATTTCAGCATTCTGCTCCTGTTCAACAGAATTCTTGAGAAGATGAAAGGTGCAAAACACCTACTTTGGTCTCATGGACTTCATTCCTGCTCTTCAAAGCCTTGGCCTTAGGTAGATACATATGTGTCACAGTCTTATAAGGCAATAATCCAGTTCCCTGCAGGGTCACCTTGGCTCCCGCTGAAGTCAGGAGTCTTGTACACACAGCGAGACATTAATTCCCATGAATAGTCTGATTAGAGAGAAGTGTACGTGACCCCACAGGGGTAGAAAGTACAAGGTCCCCAGGAGAACTCAGCCCTGAAGGCTTTAAGTTGTTGATATTCAAGCTGACTTAGACTCTCCGTGCTGGGGAAGGAAGGAAGGCACGCTAAGGGCTTAGGCTCATCGTGGTTCTAGAAGAAAGAATTGTCTATTGTCTATTCCCAGTAAAGGGAATAATGCTGTAGAAAGGCTATAAAGCTGCCATCCTCTTGTAGAAGTTAAAGTGACAGCCGTTCAATCCAGTTCAGCCAAGTGTTCTCAGGTCCTATTTCAAGGGAAGCAGACAATGATGAATTGAACAAAGCAGGTGGGCTGGTGAGACATAACAATGGAAGACACAACCCGCAATGGGGCAGAGCAGTCCTGCAGCTCTCTCTGCTTTGTCTCCTTCTTTCCGGCAGTCCCACTTGAGGAAGGACATGACTTAGCACTCAGGAGAGGTGGTAAAGCCTGAACAATTTTTCAGTAATGTTTTTAAACTCCTTTATCTTTTTTTTTTTTTTAAAAGACCCCAGCCCCAAAAGGTAAATGTTCTCTTAACATATGAGGAAAATAAGCAAAGCATTTGAACTCATGTCAGTCCAAATGAAAGACGCTTCTTTGGATTTTTATTTTTTCTTTTTAGCTTTTTGCAAGTATTATTTTATCGTTCTGTTTCTCTTTTAATCCCCCTTTGTTTCATTTGGCAGCTGCAACAATAGTTTCTAGCCTCTGGCAAGGAAAACAGATGAGCAAATATTCTCTGTCTTGGAAGCTAAATGCATTGCCCCGGCGACCGGCCTCTCCAGCTTTCCAGCTACCATGAGTCCTCAGCCTACTCTTAAATTGGTAAGTCAGCAGCCATGCCAGCACAACGCGTTGCCAGAATTGTTCAATCAGGCCAGTCTATATTGATTTATTCTTAACTGTATTCAGCATCAGTTCCTCTGTTTTCTGTCGGTTAGCTGCACTGTCACAGGCTTTGATTCACCACCCCTTCTACTGCAAATCCTATGAACACATTATCAAGCAGCCAGTGCACCTTGGATTTGAAGCTGACAATACAGGATCAATGTCCCAGGGGTTCAACCCTGAATTTCAATAATTCAATTAAATTCCTTGAATACTGGATTCAGCCAGAACATTGATTCCACATTGCTTGCACGTTCACGTATGAGGCATCCTCTGCAGAGAACCTGCGTATAGTCCCCTTGTTGGTGTATAACGAAGGGAAAAGAGAAGATATTGAACCGGAGGAAAGATAATCAAGCATTGAACCTGCTGAGCCTATTACATGAAAAAGTGTTCAGGAAGATGCTGCAGTGGCTGAAGCCACTGGAGGATATTGTATGTAAAATTGGGGTTCTATTAAAAATGTATAAACATATCCAGGATTAGGTTTTAAAGCTATTGCTACAGGTATGAAATGAGCTTAACTGAGAACTCCTGGGTTCCCTCTAGACTCATTTACAACTAACTGAGGGAAAAAAATAAACTCTTTTATTGCTTGAATAATTCTATGCTACCTATAACAGTAGTTAATAGTTAATAAGGATTTATGCCTCTCATAACTGAAAGGTGTATCTAGTTCCAGCAAGTGGGAAGGCTTATGTTACAGATACTAGTAATTCATAGCCCATTACTTTGTTCACAAACAATATAGGAAGGAAGAAAGAAGGACTCTGTGAAAGAAAGTATATATGAAACTGCATTTATTAACACATAAAAAGGTTCTTTAAAGAATGTCCCGACTTCCAGGCCCAATCCCAAACATCTGTGGAGCTGTTTGTTTGGATGCAGAAGTCTAGAATCGCACGGTGCCCTCAGTGAATAGTTATTCCTGCCAGGTGTAAATATAACAGCCTCCCTCCCATTCAGCAGCAGCTGCAAATCTGTAACAGCAGCACGCGCTGAGTAGTGATAAACTCTCCTCCTTAGTCTGCAGCTGGAAGCTCCTTGGGACCCTCATTACCTCTTTGGTGGGTGTTCGCACAACGCCCAGAATGAGAAGTTATAGTTTTATTTTAAGAAATAGCTTCAACCTTTGCTGTAACTGAAGGAGGTAAAATAGCAGTAATTGATAGTAATAACAACTGGGAAATCGACCTCTCAGACAAAAGAAAGATTGCCATGGCTGGGGGGCCTATGTGTTTCAAAGAGGACATTTGTCCTTATGATCTAATTTGCAGGTCATTTTTTATTGACCACTAAAGGGCAAGTCATTCCACTTTTAACAATTTTACTGGGACTTCAATTAAGAAAAATTCCAATTGTTTTTAATTAAGCATCACGGTTATTGAAAATTTAAGGAAAACATAGAATCATAGAATGTGTTAGGTTGGAAAGGACCTTTAAAGGTCATCTAGTCCAACCCCCTTGCAGTAACTGGGGACATCTTCACTAGATCAGGTTGCTCAGAGCTCCATCAAGCCTGACCTTGAATGCCTCCAGGGATGGGGCCTTCACTACCAAGGATGGAGCCTCCACATCAGATAAGGATGTGTGGCAAATGGTCCATATAGGACATAGCATAATAATACCCTAGAAAGTAAGCATTTATAGGTCTCTCAATAGCAATACTTGCCCTAGTATAGGCAGCAACAGTGAAAAAAAAGAACACTGTAATTTAGAAAGGAAACAACTTCTCCTCCCCCCACGCCCCCATTAAGCTACAGATGTTTCAATTCTATAGGTTAGATTCCTGTATGACTGTTTGGTTCTTGTTTATTTGTTTTAGTAGCAGTCAGACACTCATTTGTATTGAGGTATTGCACAAACATTCAGAAAAACACAAAAATTATTTTTATAAAACATGAATGAAGATTAATGAAAGTTGAAAATTAAAAAGCTTGCATTAAATATCATTACAAGATGGATAAGAGCATTTACATATACAACAAATTAACGTGTTGTGTAAGCACTGATGTTATTAACATGTTGAGAGGATGAGGACAAATAGATGGGTATTGCATTCTTTTCAAAAGAAAAACAATTTTGTATTTCTTTTTCAAAAATGCAGTCTGCTTTCTACCTAGTAAAAGTAGTCACCTTTCTTTTTAAAAGCTTTATTCCTTTTGTTGACATCTTCTCAAACCATAGTGAAATCTTCATTGAGAGTATCTCCAGGGACACCATTTTAATGTCTCTTGATAGTGAGAACCTGACCTCTGGCTAGCTGAGTCACCGAGGGCAAGTCTCCCTTCTATACCACCATTCACAATACAGGTCTTTTTTATTTCAATCATTAATTCACTGGTGCAGGGACTTCTTAAAATTTGTGTAGGTAAAGCTAGAATATGCATTTATTTTCTTATTTGTGTCCCACAAACTGGATTGTAATGTTAATGTTAACAATAATAATACTTGCTTGAATAAGACTTCGGGATCAGTCCCTTATATACAAGTGCAGCAATGGTTCATTATACAAATATGCTTGTGACACAGACTGTTGTCCTTTGTGGCTGAAGCAGAGCTAATCCAATTAATTTGCTCATGAAAGACAAGCTGGTTTTAAAACAGGGTCTAGCACAAAGAGGAAAGGACAGTTTTTTATTAACTTTCTCCCTTGTCTCAAGACATATTTATTGCTTTCCGCTCAAGCAGAAGTAATAAAAGCTTAAGAGTACGACCACTTGCATGAAAAATCTTTCAGCTCTTGTGCATGTAAATAGATTGGACTTTTGATTGAATATATTCAATGCATTTCTTAAGGCTGAGACTTTAAGGACTTATAAAATGCTTAATTTGGAGAGATAACAGTATGTGCAAAAGAGTGACTTTCATAATACATGGCAGCAACATTATTAATTAAAGAGGAGGACATTGCAAGGATATGTCAAAGCAAAATAACCCTATGCTAGCAGAAACGGACTGGGTTACAGGTCAATTTTATTGTGTTATAGAGGCAGACACTGTTTTTCACATTGTGTTGCCAGAGATACCAGAGAGATACTCAAGAAGGGTTTTTGCTAAAAAGCAAGACCATATAGAAAGCCTCAGTGGTGACATATAGAAATTATGTGATGGAACAGGGATATTTTATCTTCCTTCATCTATAAAGACTCTTGCCAGTGGTGGCCTTTATGTATCTCTGAAATAAAGGCTGAACATAGCAAAACAGAGTAAATTTGTCGTTTAAAAGGGTGCATTTACTGTGGCATCGAGGGACAACCACGTATTGGCAATTACTTTGCTGGGAGACCTATGAGTTGAGTTGCAGCCTCACATTTGCAGCAGCCGCTCCCTTTCCAGGTGCTGAGCACATACTCCTACTGGGCTGGAAACTTCTGAGAGGATCCTGTTAATGAAAGAGACTTTTCTCAGTCCTGAAAATAAAGACAAGTTTATCAGAGTGTCCGGCAGGAAGCTCTTGCCATCCAGATTATGATGCTAATAGTGATTAGCAGGTTTAAAAAGCTTTACGTATGCTAGCAAGGTAGGATGTACTGCTCATCTCAGGATATATCAAGGCAGAAGTTGGGGCAGTATTCTCAAACTTATTATTGCACTGAGAGATAGGGTCATGCTCAGAGAATTTTATTGTCTGTCTAAAACACCTGCCCTGAGAAGTATTTGTCCAGTTATGAGCAAACTGGTTTCTCTAAGACTCATGGTCCTCTTTGACCTTTATATATTGCAGTTATAAACAGGACAGATCTTCACTAGGCTTTATTTGTTACGGGTACACTGATGTTCAAATACTTTGAAAATTTTCAACAGACAGCGCCTGCAATTCTGTTTAGAACACATTTCTTTTGCGCAAACAGGCTGTACTGAGTTGTGCTGCAGTACCAACTAATAACACAGTCCAGTCTGGAATAGTGCTAATTAGCAGCTACTGAAAACATCAATTGGTCAGTCCATGGCTTTCAGGGAAAGCTTATGAAAACCCATAATGCAGCCTGAAGTATATGATGTTCTGGTGCCTGGAATATGATTTGGAGTCAGGTCACTTTCTCATTATGAGCTTTGACCTGTATTGGGTGCGTTAAGTAAATATCATCAAAGATAATCCATGCTGGAATAATCTTGTAGATAGCTGTGTGGAATCCCGCATTGTCAGGTGAGACTAGTAAGCTTTCAGAAAATGGTCTACTTGATTTGGAGGCAATAATGGAAAAGCGTAACACTGAAGCTCATTATGTTTCCTGTATCTGGGCACGATACTCCAGTTTAAAAAAACGCTCAAAAACAAAAGCCTCAAAGAACCCAAAAGTAAAAAAAATAACATTCCCAGTACAAAATAATGATTTAATTTGTTGGTGGCATATGAGAGTATTTGCATGTTTTCACAAGTTGGAATCAGCAGCACAGGAACAATACAGGAGTTGAGAAAAGCATCAGATATACCAGTTTCTTGCTTACCTCTCTGATTTGCTTGATGACTGCCCTCTGGTTGGATTGACCCTGTTTTGCATGGATGGGTTCTAGTGGAGAAGGGGGGGCTGCAGGGTGGCTTCTGCAAGAAGCAGCTAGAAGCTCTCTGCAGGCCCGACAGAGCAAACACCAGCTGGCCCTAGGCTGGACTTGTTTTCCAAGGCCAAGCCCATCAGTGATGGTCACAGCACCTCTGAGAATCACATTTAAGAGGAAAGCAGCTGCTTTTTGCCACCAGAGAAGGGAGAGAGAAGATGTAAGAAACTGTGCAGACACCAAGGTCAATGAAGCGGGGAGGAGGCGCCCCAGGCACCAGAGAGATTCCCCTGCAGCCTGTGGAGAAGACCATGGTGAACCAGGCTGTTCCCCTGCAGCCCATGGATAATGATGGGGAGCAGAGATCCCATCTACAGCCTGTGGAAGACCCCACACTGGAGCAGGTGGAGATACGAAGGATGCTGTGACCCCATGGGAAGCCCGCATTGGAACAAGATTCTGGCAGCAATACCTGCAGCCCGTGGAGATACCGACCCATGCCAGAACAGGTTTGCTGGGGGGACTTGTGACTCTGTGGGGGACCAAGCTGGAGAAGTCTGGACCTGAAGGTAAGCACCCCATGGAAGGGAGCCGCGCTGAGGCTGTTCGTGAGGAGATGACACCCTGACAGAAAGGACTTACAGAGAAATTTATGGAGGTCTCCCTCCTGTGTGTGGGACCCCACACTGGAGCAGGGGAAGGGTGTGAGGAATTCCCCCCCACCCCCAGCTAAGAAGGAAAACAGCTTGTGAGGACCAAAAACCCCATTCCCCCATTCCCTGCCCCTACCCATGCCACAATGGGGGGATGGGGGGGAAGAAGGGAGCGAAATCATGACTAAAGTGAAGTCTGCTAAGAAGAGAGAGGGGTGGGGGGAGATGCTTTAAGATCTGATCGCACTTGTCATTATCCAACTCTGGTCTCACTGGGTTTGTAGTGTAGTGTAATAAATTAGAGAGTTTTCTTTCCTTTATTCTGTGTTGAGTTTGTTTTGCCCATGACACTAATTGCAGAGTGATCTCTCCTTGTCCTTATCTCGACTCCTAAGCTTCTCAATATATATTTTCTCCCCTGTCCAACTGAAAAGGGGAGTGATGGAGCGGCTTTGGTGGGCATTTGGCCTCCAACCAGGGTCAAACCACCACACCTGGTCAACTGAAGCATCTGTTGTTTTACAGGTGGGCATTTCTACACCACCTGAGTACTCCCACACACATCCTCTTACTTGGCTGAGATCAGAGTGTTTCGGATAACGTGTGTGAAAGTGTAAATGCTGTACTTACGTGGCAAAATGTTTACCCAACCACCCTGTGGTGTGCTGTGTAGTATCGGTCCTGCATGTGATTCATTCCCCTTGTGCTCTGATCTGTGCCACTGTTGCTTTTCACCTGCACTACTGGCTGAGGTTCATCAGCCACTGGTGATTGTTGGACATTTGTTTTCTCTGTGCCTTCCAAAGCAGCAAAGCTTGTCTAAAGCTTTACAGCAATGCATTTTCCAGCAAATGTGTCCCCTTCTCACCCTCTGTGGCCAGGATGTACTTCAAGAACAATCCCTCTGCTGTTAGCTTTGCTTAGCACTGCAGAGGTGAATACTAAGGTTTAAAAACTTTAGAAATGTTGAAATGGTTATCCTGGATGTACCTCATCAGTGGTAACATGACAATCTTTCTTATTCCAGAAAAGGTACTTTCCTTTTTACTTTCTTGCCTCCTTTCGTGGTTCATTTTATGCATCTTTTTTTCTCTCACCTTTTCATTTATAACAACATCTTAGATCCTACATCTGCGGATTTTTGTGAGCATCTATTCTGACATCCTTCATGACATAACAAAGAATGTAAGTACTCGTTCCTGCATCTATAGGCTTTGGTGGATTAAAGAATACCTTTTACAAAATGTAGGGCCTTCAAGTAGCAGAGGCTCCACCATGTCACAAAATGAATTCTTCTACCGATTGATTGCTTTTATTGTTAAAAATCACTTATTACTAGTCTGAATTTGTCTAGTTTCATTTCTCTAGCCAGTAGAAGATATTTTGTCATTATTTGCTAGTCAGAAATCTTTCCCTGCATTACACAGTGATCAAACCAATTCATAACCTTTACCATATGCATTAATTAACAGGGCTGAGCACTAGGCTCCTTGAAAAAGTCCGACTTCCCAGGTCTCAGCCCTTTTGTATCTTCATTGTTCATTTCCAATTTGTAAACACCCTCTTTTGCAGACCACAGAGTTTTGTTACTATTTTATTAACATTATTAATAGGTGTATACTGTGGAATAAACAGTTTGTGCATACTCTCAATGTATTTTTTTATTTCTGAATATGACTACTGCTTTGCTTGTTATGTTATCATACCTGGATCTCATGTTTGGAACATCATCTATTTATCACTTCAGAAACATCACTTTTTCAAATACTACTCCTCCCTTCCTGCAACCCTGACCTAAATTCCGTTTTCACAGATGCTTATCCTTAAATTTGGTTGTTTTATAAAGTAAGATGCTCAGATTGCCTCATCTTGCTAAGTGAACTTGATTGCTCTGTAGAACTGACCTGTCCTTATCCTAATTTACCACTTCACTGATTTTGTGTAATCTACAGGCCTTACCAGCAATGATATTTTCTTCCAGATCATTGATAACAATCTTGAGTTGTGTAGAGCCAAGAACAGATCATGCTGGAACCTGACTGAAAACATTCCTTTTTTTTAGATGATCATTTCCAGATAACAGTTATCTTTGCTATTGGTCAGTTTCAATCCCTTGAATATATACCACATTGATTTGTTTGGTTTGGTTGTTGGGTTGTGGTGGTTCCTTTAAAATAGAGCAAATTTATTCATCAGAATATGGTCAAAGTATGTATTTATATATAACTTTGTCAGCCATATTTGTAATCTCAACAGGACAGAGGTCCTATTGACAAGACCTGCTTCCCATTAAGTCCTACCGATTAGCATTAATGTGATTTCTTTTTTTCACCCAGTGTGCACAGTGATCCTGAAACTCCACCCCTCTATGAATACTCCCAAATACCACTTTGTGGGGGAACAACATCCCTGCTCCAAAAACTGATTCTACATTGAGATCATGGGCCCTCTCCGGTGAGTTTGCAGTGGTTGAGTTGTACTGTAAAATACAACTCCACGAAGAAACAGTGTGAAAGGAAGTAAGAACTGGGGAAAAGGGTTACATGACAGTGCATGATTTAATGTTCATTTCACTACTTGGTATGTGATTTCTGGGGGGGTTTGGTGATTTTTTTGTTTGGTTTGCTTTTGGTTTGGGTTGTTGGGGGTTTTTTTTTGTTGTTGTGGGTTTGGTTGGGTTTTTTTCCCTGTTAAAAGCTTTGTGGTCTAAAACTGAGACATCTGTGACTTCTCAGGATTTTTTTTTTTTTTCTAATTCTTAATAGCCCACAAGAGTAAGTGTATGAGTACATGTGTATAAAAAGTAACTTGTATGGGACTACTTTTTTCTTGCTTTTTTTTGAGCTATTGACAGCTATATCATAGATGTCATAGAGGTTTCATAGCTACCGTGCAGACATTAGTGAAACCATTCAATTCTACACTGTTTTAATGCATACACACAAAGAGACACACAATTAGGACTAGATATTACCGACTCAAATAACTTTCTTGAGTGAACAATCTGAGGAAAAACTGAATTACAGTAGTGTCTTAAAAATTTAGCATAGATGCATTTGATTTAGATCAATGCAAACATTAAATTTTGAAGACTTTTGGCTTCCCCCACATACTTAATAGTCTGGCCCCAAATACCACCTCAAAATGACATTTCTGGCTTAGAGTGCCACACATTGCTGGAGGCTGAAAAAGTGTCATTGTATGCTTGACCTATTTTACTTCTTTCTATTGGCATCTGTTTCTGGCCATTGTTAGAGATGAACCATTGGGCATTTCGTTTAACCCAGTTTGTCATTCTTGTGATCCCCATTTCTCTGATAATTCACATATATTCTTTAGGGGTACCATCATATTAGCTTTCTTCAGCTTTGCTATGTAAGTTTTCCAGCTCTGATCACTCAGGCTGAATGTGACAACTATGTCACTATGGTAAATGGTTGCACGATGCATATTTTCCCTTTTTCTGGTGCTACAAATGCAGTGTTGATTAAATATGGGAATATTCTGTTTATATTTTATATTAGGGAAATTAGTATAGCTTCAAATATACTCAAATTCTCTTCATGTTTCTGCCACAGAGAATACCTATTATTTGTTCTATATCTAAATTTCCAGTGAACAGCAAAGTCTTTTGGGAAGAAAGAACAGCATTAAAACTAGAAGAAAGTGGTAGATGATATTAATTTATATTAATATAGGGTATTATTCACCATCAGGGTGGTTACAGTTCAACCTGAATAAAACAAATGGTATGGAGTTAAAAAGGAGTAGTACTTATTATGTTGCTTTTACTGTCTTTCAAAGTCTATGATTTTGTCCAGCCCAAATTTCTTGCTGATGGATACATATGTAAGTGCTGTGATGCCCCTAGATCCAAGGCCTGAGGGCACTATTACATGCTGCATATTGAGACAATTTCCATGAAATTCAATTCACTAAATGACAGGCTTTGATAAGATTCAGATGATGACAGGCTTCAGTTTTCTTTATATGCAGCAGTAGTAGACCCATTCACTGTTCTGGGGCTGTAAGCAGCTGAAAATTGGAGCAAATATGGTATAAGTTAAATGGGTTTATAATTAAATAAAATAAATAATCTATCTCCTGGCTTCTGTGTCACTCCATTGGAGATACCCAAGACATCAAGATATAAACACACTTAGCAGTGTAAGCCACCAAATCCAATTCCAGAGTGGACTTTACAGAGGATGTAGCACAACCACTATCTCACAGGTCCTTTGCAGTCCATACTAGTGGATTGCAAGCATATGGTTAGTACTCAGATATACTGAGGTAAGTGAGGGGTAGCCAGCAGGGACAGGGAGGTGATTGTCCCTCTCTACTCTGCACTTGTGAGGCCCCATCTGGAGTCCTGTGTCCAGATCTGAGGCCCCCAATACAAGAAGGATGTGGAACTGTTGGAGAGGGTTCAGAGGAGTGTCATGGAGATGATTAGAGGGCTGGAGCACCTGCCCTATGAGGAGAGGCTGGGGGAGCTGGGCTTGTTCAGTCTGGAGAAGAGAAGTCTGCGGGGGGACCTCATTGCAGCCTTCCAGTACCTGAAGGGAGCTTATAAGCAGGAGGGGATTCAACTCTTTAAAAGGATGAAGAATGACAGGACAAGGGAGAATGGATTAAAGCTAAAGGAAGGAAGGTTTAGATTAGATATTAGGGAGAATTTTTTACAGAGAGAGTGGTGAGGTGCTGGAACAGGCTGCCCAGAGAGGTAGTGGATGCCCCGTCCCTGAAAGTGTTCAAGGCCAGGTTGGATGGGGCCCTGGGCAACCTAGTGTAGATCCAGGCCTGAGGTTGGTGGCCCTGCCTGTGGCAGGGGAGTTGGAGCTCTATGGTCCTTGGGGTCCCTTCCAACCCATGCCATTCTATGATTCTATGATTCTATGATTACAGGGGATCTGTGAAGACTGATGCAAAGAAATGCCCCTAAGGCAGCAACCAAAAGCAGAGTTGTGATGGAAATTGCTTTGTCAGTAATTTTGATTCTTCTCCTCAGAGAAAGCAATATCTCATACTCGTCTTTCCATATTTTTTCAAAATACTTGTCATTATGCTGCTGAAGAGTCAAAACCATTCCACTTTCTACACTTTGCATTCAAAAGCTGTAACGAAGAACACAGCTGGGTCTTCACACCTGCCTCTCATACACACTGAAGGCAGCAGTGGAGTGATTTCTGCACAATACATGTGATACACAATACATGTGATTTATGTCTCTGCTCCTTGGGACCAATGTACAGGGTGTGCTATACTTTGCTTTCATGCAAGCTGTAATCTATATAAAACTCTGTTCTCATATTGTTAACTGTTCTACCAGTCTACTTCTAGCTTGGGTGAAAGCAAATTGAATAACAGAAGCAGCTCATGAATGCCAAAGATTGCACATAGTTTTGCTTTCCTTCCTAGAAGCCTCAGAGTTCAATGTGTGTCAGCCTGGCAGGAGGACAAGATTTTTTATCACTGCTTAATAAAATTAAAGCGGGTCAGACATAAACATGAGGTGGCTGTCCTGCAAATTGTTATGCACATTGATAATTATGTAACTGTATATGAATATGTGTCTCTGTATGTATCAAAAGTACAAGCCGCTTTCCTGAAGACAACGTGGATATACTTGCATGGATAAATGAGGTTTAGCTCTGCAGGTCCAGAGAGAAAGAATTATTCTGTGTCTTTGTAATCTTAAAATAGCCTTTGGAAGAAAAGCAGGATGAATCACTACCCAACACCAGATTTCTCTTTTACTTTTTTTTTCCTTTCCACCACTCCCTTAGCTCCAAAACAGTAGGAGTAATCTCAATTTGGTGCACCACAAGAAAGGGTGTTTATAACCTAGGCATCAAGGTCACTGCCTGCTAGTGGCAAGACAGATGCTGTAAGGAGTTCCTATTCATGGTTATGAAAAGAAAGAAATATTTTTATTGAAAAAAAGTTAGTTCTAATTTCAATACAAAAAAATCAAGAGATTCTGGTTATGCTGCAAAAGTGATCTCGCCTCCCTCATAGTGATAACGTGTTGTATGCTGCTCCTAAAAGTATGGTTTCTCGTACATGAAGTAATAATTTGGTAAAAAATATACAATAAATCAAAAAGTTAAATACAATAAATCAAAAAGTTAAGCACTCTGGCTATAAGACTCAAGTCAGAGTCTTTCTTAACATTTATGTTGGGTATTAGGAAAAGGTTCTTTACTGACAGGTCGGCCAAGCACTGGAACAGGCTCCCCAGGGAACAGGTCACAGCACTGAGCTTGACTGAATTCAAGAAGCATCTGGATGATGCACTGTCTCATGCTGTGACTTGGCTGGCTCTGTGTGGAGCCAGGAGTTGGACTTGATGATCCTTATGGGTCACTTCCAACTCAGGATATTCTATGATTCCATGATCATTCCTTTTTCCTCCAGAGCATTGCATCCTTGCTTTCATAGTAACTCAACTTTGTTTACAAAAGAGATAGAAACCTGTTATTTATGCAAAATACCATATAGCCTTGGACATACACATCATTCAAGGTTTCAACACTCTCAGATCAAATTCTTAAATGTGTCTCTCTTTTAGGGGAAGTTTTGTAGTGAAAAACACTGATCTTCTGTGGAGGTGGCTGGGTGGTTTTACTTTCCTTTTGGTTCTCAGTGTTTGCTTCCCTCTCAAAAATGTAATGATGTTACATTTACTTTGTGATTGGCTATAAAAGTATATTATTACTGAATAGAAAGGACAATTCCTGAAATGAGAATTTTAAACTGTAAGCGGTAATGTTTGCTTTGAATTACAGCAATTCACTCATGGAAAAAAAATAGCATCTGAGCTATGTGCCAAATTCTGATATTCCCATTTTATAAACTAAATATTTGCCAGAAACAGCTGTAAAACCACATAAAAGCCACAAGTTAATTATTATAAATTATAATTTGTTGTTTACTAATCCAAAGATTGTTTTACTGCTTTTATGATGTGTATATAATACTCATTTAGGGGGCTGGTCATTGACCATATAATGCTAAAGTGTGTTTTACATTTAACAATCAGAACTGCAATCAAATCCACCAATTTAGCTTTTGTTACAAATAAGAACCCAAGTTTCTTAATGGTGAATGAAATGTTTTTAAATGTTGTCAGGTCTTGCTGTAAGAGCTGGACTAATATATAAATAGAATAAAAGCTAGACAGAGATTGCTCTCAGGTTTTCAGACAAAGAAAGAAAATCACAGAGTAGAGCACCTGTATTACAAATGCTTAACTGAGAAATCCAAATAAACTTACAGAACATCTGGGCTATAGATCGTTTTCATAGACAATTCTGGGACTTCAATAGTTTCATGTGTTCACTTTGGTACTCTTGAAGAAGGCTAACATTAGTAAATAGTTCCACTTCTTACACAAAGGCTTCTTGTGGAATCAGGATTTGTCCTTTTCCTAGTAAGGATTTGAAAAATAAAAGTAGTAATACTAAAAATTTCAGTGTTTCTATAGAGCTGCAGCCATCACTGAGCTTAAGTGAAAACAAAGAAGCTCTGGAAAATGTGCTATTACAATCTGAAGCTGGAAGCAAATCCTAAGGTTTCAATTTCTTGGGACATTTCTGATAGTTTTAATCCATTATTTGAACACTAGTGGCATGATACAAAAGAAAGAGGGATTTGTTGTTGGTTTGTTGGATGGGGGTAATTTTGGGTTTTTTTTTGGTTTTTTTTTTTCTCTCTTTTTAAATCTCCTATTGACTGTACTGAAAGATTTAGAAACAAGGAAACAAATAAGAAAAGTGCCTGACAATAGGCTCCAAAGTAGTTTCCATTAACTTCAATGGGATTTGGTGAAATTTAGCACTTGTGATAATCAGACTACTTCCTTAGTACAATATCACAGTTTTGTCAACCTAACTTTAGGATTGTACTTATGAAAACTTGTCCCAGATACTAAGTTTGCATTTTAAGGTATTTCTGTAAGGTGAGGAAAAAATATTAAGAAAATTACCCAACATAGTTCTCTCATTAGACAGCTAGGTTAAGCAATGTTTTAAGGTAATGATGCCCTCAGAGACAATGTTTTGCCTAAAGGAAAAAAAAATATTTTTCCTTAACAAAGGGTCAAATATGACAATTTAGCAAACTGAAGACTTGCCAACAACTCTAGACCTTTTTGTCTTTCCATCTTATTAGGGCAACACATTTTAGTTAACTCAAAAGGAGAATTAGGAGGCAGTGATGTTGCAAGCTTGAGATGCAGTCTAATTTTCACCATATGGTGTTTTTGTTTTTATCACCATCTTTGGAACAAAGGGTAGAACTTCCTAACTTGTTTGTTTTTATGCTAATTTTACTTTTTTTTTTCAGAAGATCTAAATGGTTGACTTAAATCCCATAAGTTTCATTACTTTTTCCCTTTACTTTTTTCCTTTTTTTTTTGAGCAGCATTCACATATTCAACATTGCATAAAATACCCATTTGTAATTATGTTTAACCTTTGTAAAGCCTCTGGGTAAAGTCTACTCATTAATCTTTAACCTGACAAGCCTTGGGGGTGGTGGAATTGGCACAGCCATGTATTAGAGGCTCAGAGACCACAGACTAGAGGTACAAAAGGGGTAATTAAGAGGTAGTATGAAAGGAAATGGAACAAAGCTAAAGGGATAGGATCATATTATGGTACATGTCAGACAGTAGTAAGGACAATGGAATGCAAATTCCTATAGACACAAATCAAAAAACAAATGAGCCAGTGCATTTTTCAAAACAAAACCGATTTAATGATCTCCTTTCTTAGTCAAGCACAGATAACCTTCACTAAATTAGATCTCAAACATTGTAATAATCATACAGCACAGACACATGGTTAGTTTTTAATAGTGTGCTCCTATTTATCTTTTGTTTGTTTGTTCTTAGCAAACATGCTGCCTCGCAGTAACTGCAAAAGGCACCAAGTTAGTATATCTCAATATGCCTCAAAACAATGTCACCTGGACAAGTGTCATCCTGTAACTAAGGTACAAATCCTGCCCCTGGACACGAGGCTGTGAGGAATGCCTGGCTGCTGGGCAACTGCTCTCTGCTGATCCCAGTTCTCTATGGGCTCACAGTGCAGATCATCGTCAAGGTGGCTTGCTGGGTCTGAGGTGTGAAGCATCTGTGGAAAGGGAGTCAGGGCCAGGATTCAAAACACGGGCTTTGATGATGCTTTATGGCTTTTCCAACACCTCGGTAGGGAGGACTTTGAAATCGTGGAAGCTGCTCTCTTTGCTGTTGCTGAAGGACAAGGTCCTGGCATCTTTTTGATTGCACACTGAGACAGGTGTCTAATTTCAAGCTCATGAATTATTCCATTAACCACAGTTAAGACTCTGTAGGGGACTGTGTCAAAAGATTACGATACTGTCAGATGTCTCAACATCTCTTCACCAGGGTGAAGAGACAGATGAGGTGTTCTACAAGCAGCTGGCACGAGCTGCATGGTCATCAGCCCTTGTGTTCATGGGGGACTTCAACTTCCCTGACATATGCTGGGAGTACAGCACAGCACAGAAGAAGCAGTCTAGGAGGTTTTTGGAGTGCACAGAGGATGCATTCCTGATGCAGCTGGTCAGAGAGCCCACAAGAGGAACTGCCCCGCTAGACCTGCTGTTCGTGAACAGGGAAGGTCTGGTAGGAGATGTGAAGGTTGGGGGCTGCCTTGGACAGAGTGACCATGAAATGATACATTTCTCAATTCATGGTGGAGCTTGGAGGGGGAATAGTAAAACTGCTACCTTGGACTTTCAGAGGGCAGACTTTGATTTGTTCAAGAGACTGGTAGGGGGAGTCCCTTGGCATTCAGTCTTAGCGAACAAAGGGGTACAAGAGAGCTGGTTGCTCTTCAAGAAGGAAGTCTTAAGGGCGCAGGAGCAGGCGGTCCCCCTGAGCCGCAAAATGAGCCGGCGGGGAAGAAGACCAGCGTGGATGAATAGGGAGTTACTCTTGAGGCTCCGTGAGAAAAAGAGAATCTACCGCCTGTGGAAGGAGGGACGGGTAACTGAGAATGAATTCAAGGAAGTTGTCAGGATGTGTAGAGGTGAAATCAGAAAGGCAAAAGCCCAGCTTGAATTTAACCTGGTCGCTGGGGTGAAAAAGAATAATAAACTATTTTATAAGTACATTAATAGTAAGAGGAGGACAAAGGAGAATATCCACTCTTTACTGGATGAGGCTGGGAATGTGATCACTGAGGATAAGGAAAAGGCGGAGGTTCTGAATGCCTTCTTTACGTCTGTCTTTAAAGGTCAAACAGATCCTCAGGGTACCCCTCTCTCTGACCTGGTAGTCTCAGCTGGGGAGCATGCTAACTCCCCTGTGATTCTGGAAGAAACAGTCAGAGACTTCCTACTCCAACTGGACTGCCACAAGTCCATGGGGCCGGATGAGATCCACCCGAGAGTGCTGAGGGAACTGGCAGAGGTGGTAGCCGAGCCGCTTTCCATTATCTATCAGTCCTCCTTGCTGACTGGTGAGGTCCCAGAAGACTGGAGGCTTGCCAATGTGACTCCCATTTACAAGAAAGGTTGTAAGGAGGATCCGGGGAACTACAGGCCTGTTAGCCTGACCTCGGTTCCAGGGAAGGTTATGGAACAGATAGTCTTGAGGGAGATCATGCGGTATGTGCGGGATGGCCGGGGGATCAGGCCTAGCCAGCATGGGTTCATGAAGGGCAGGTCCTGTTTGACCAACCTGATCTCCTTCTATGATCTAGTGACCCATCTGCTGGATGAGGGAAAGGCTGTTGATGTGGTCTACCTAGACTTCAGCAAAGCCTTTGACACTGTCTCCCACAGTATTCTCCTGCAGAAGCTGGCAGCCCGTGGCTTGGATGGGTACACCCTCGGCTGGGTAAGGAGCTGGCTGGAGGGCCGGGCTCAGAGAGTGGTAGTAAATGGAGTTAAATCCAGCTGGCGACCGGTCACGAGTGGTGTTCCCCAGGGGTCGGTGCTGGGGCCCATCCTCTTCAATATCTTTATTGATGACCTAGATGAGGGCATTGAGTCCACCCTCAGTAAGTTTGCAGATGACACTAAATTGGCTGGGAGTGTGGATCTGCCTGGGGGTAGCGAGGCCCTACAGAGGGATCTGGACAGGCTGGAGAGCTGGGCTGAAGCCAATGGCATGAGGTTCAACAAGAGCAAATGCCGAGTCCTGCACTTTGGCCACAACAACCCCAGGCAGCGCTATAGGCTTGGGGCGGAGTGGCTGGAGGACTGTGTGGAGGAAATGGACCTGGGGGTACTGATTGATGCACGGCTGAACATGAGCCGACAGTGTGCGCGGGTGGCCAAGAAGGCCAACGGCATCCTGGCTTGCATCAAAAATAGTGTTACTAGTAGGAGCAGGGAGGTAATTGTCCCCCTGTACTCAGCACTTGTGAGGCCGCATCTCGAGTACTGTGTTCAGTTTTGGGCCCCTCACTACAGGAAAGACATTGAGGCTCTGGAACGCGTTCAGAGGAGGGGTACTAAGCTGGTGAGGGGTCTGGAACACAGGCCTTACGAGGAGCGTCTGAGGAAGCTGGGATTGTTCAGCCTGGAGAAGAGGAGGCTTAGGGGAGACCTTATAGCTCTCTATAACTTCCTGAAGGGAGGTTGTGGTGAGCTGGGGGTTGGCCTCTTCTCCCGTGTAGGCAGTGACAGAACTAGAGGGAATGGTAGCAAGCTGCGCCAGGGGAGATTCAGGCTCAACATTAGGAAGCACTACTTCTCAGAAAGGGTAGTCAGGCACTGGAATGCACTGCCCAGGGAGGTGGTGGAGTCACCAACCCTGGGGGTGTTCAAGGAAAGACTGGATGTTGTATTGAGGGATATGGTTTAGTGGGAGCTAGTAGTAATAGGTGAATGGTTGGACTGGATGATCTTCTAGGTCTTTTCCAACCTTGATAATTCTGTGATTCTGTGATTGCAGGAACATTACACCACCAACTATCACCACTGTCTTAAGCAACAAAGCAATGGCTAGACTGCAAGACCAGATGCTTCCTGGCTTCTTACGGACCTGAATACAGAGCTGATTAAATTTAACCCAGCTGCTGTGCATGTGCCCAGGCTGTGGTCTAGAAGACAGAGGGGCCAGGAGATGCCTGAAGACTCCTGGAGATGGAAGTGATGGTATTGGTCATTTGCACCACTGCTGAGTGGTGGGTGCAATCAAACAAAATAGCTCTTGGAATATGCTAATTGATTCCTAGAAGGGGTGGATACAACCCAATAAAAGAACAGAGAAAACCAGTGTCAGAGGAACTTTCCCCCGCCAGACCTGAAGAGATTGGACTGATGGAATGCCACAGCTCTGTGGTGGTAGCTATTGCAACCTCTCTCTTTCTCTTCTCCACTTTTCCCTATTTCTTGCCCCCTTCTCTCCCATGATTATTATGGGCCACATAAAGTGATTTGACACTTGACTCTGTTTTGAGTCTTAATTCTGTTCCCAAGAATTGGGAAGACCTGGTCACAATAAACCACCTAATTGAACTTCACTCAGGAGTTAAGCCCAGCCGCCCCCAACCACCCAGAGCAATCTGAGGTCGGTTGGAACACAAGGGGGTTTAACCTCTGGCAAATTGGTCTATCTGGTTGTGGATTGTGACAGACTCTCCATTTGATTAGGCACTTGCCTTTGCACCTTTCCCAGTCTGATCTCATCTGACCAATCTCTAGAGTGGTGGCATTAAGTGGTAATTTTCCCCCAGTCCTCTGCAAAAATCCTCGTCATTTGTTTGTGATATTTAGACTTGGCTCCAGGGGCTCTGTTTCCTTTAAAGAAAATTTCATTTTATGCTTCTGTAAGCCTTCAGTGTATTACTGAATACAAGAAGACTGTCATGCATTCATAAACTGATAGCATTTTAACCAGTTAGTCCTGCACTTGGGAAAGATGAGATAGATACAAACCCCAGCATTACCAACTTTTCAGTTTTTATATCCCCTTTCACAACAAGTGATGATTACTTTCCCGACAGGTAAATCTGCTTTTACCAAGAGGTTACATGAAAACCTTCATTTTCATCAGAAATTAAAAGAAATTTTTAGAAGTGCTATCTCTGGCCTTTCTGTTTCCATAGAAGTGCAGCAGCTGCTCAGAAGATGCATCATGGTCTTATATACCTCTGCAGCTCTGCATGGAAGGGAAACTCCCTATGATCTCCAGCATACTGGAGCTGCAGATTTGACAGTCCTTGCTTGATGAAGATCCTCACCAACACTCAGTGAGGTCTATTAGAAACCAGTCTTATACCTGAATATGCATCTAAGTGACTTAGGATCATTTAAAAGTGAATGTATTACAGGAATTTTATTTTAAATCCACAAGGAAAATAAAATGGTTGTATCTAAAGAAGGAAAAAGTCTTAAAGGGAGTATGTCCATGATGTACATCTCAGTGTGTTTGGTTAGCTTATCTTGTGGGTATGGGAAAGCAGAAACAGGTTGGTAAAAAACAAAACAGGAATAAATAATCCTAACGGTGAAAAGAATGCATTTTAATTTCTTTTTCTCAATGACAAAGACTCGACTTGCAAATATAATTAAAGCTCCTTTTAAAAAACGCAACAGAAACATGAACAAGCTGGCAGAAGGAGACTTCGCTAGTTTTGGAAGGTGTGGCTTGACACACTATTTGGAAGTGGTCAACTTTGCACATACAATGCATAGAATATCTAATAAATCAAACTCTCCAATCTGAAAATGGTAATGTAAAGAAAAAAAGGCTTCATGTTTTGGATTAATTTCTTTCTGCTTTCTTGGTTGCAAGAAGCGTGAGTAACTATTGTAATTGGACAGAGGGCCAAATGCTATCTTTTTAGTTAACAGTCAAAATTATCTCTCTCTTCCTTAAATTATGGTACAGGTTTTCTTTAAGACCATATCTTAATATTTTGAAGATCCAGATCTGAACTGTTCATTAGCGAGGCCACCTTATTATAGCCAATTAATGTAAAAAAATGGAATTCAATGGAAAAAAGTGAGCAGATTCTGTACAGTCATTATTTTAAATTTCATTAAGGGTGAATGCTCATATACTGAGAAGTATTCAATTCTCTTGGTTTGTATGAGCTCCCATGTTTGTTGAGTTATATTTAAAGAGTTAAACCAGGATAAAACCAATTTAAGAATGTAGAGAAACATGCCCTGACTTTTGAAAGTTCAGTGTAAATCAGAATAACCCTTATTCTCCTTTCTTCCCTTAACCCAGCACTTTTCATTCCTTAATGAGATAGAAAACTCGTGTAGGTCCTACTTGTAGGATTTGCTTATCTTTCTCAGTCCTTCAGGGCTCCCAAGAGGAACTAAATCAAATCTAATCAAACAAATTCTTACTAAATTTAACAAATAACTAGGAGATACTGAAGCCAGAATAATGGATGCAACCAATACGTGAACTCAAGATATAACTGTAAGACAATTATGGGGAAGAAAAATAGGTCAGAAAAAATAAGGCAGGAATTGCTGTGTTTTTAATGCTGTATTTATTAGCTGTCTGGGTCGGCTACTTTATCTCTTTCTAATCATCTGTGTAAATAAGACTAGCAATGTCATATTCTTTCATTCCTGCACTACACTGACAATTTTCATTGCTTAATGAGATCGAATGTTTCTAGGTTCTACATATGTACACTCGTTCTCTTCAACCCTTCAGGGCATCTTCCTTCCCATGATGAAAAAAATCCTCAAAGAAAAATAAACAGTTTGTAGTGAATTCAGCAAATAAGTAGGATATGCATGCAATGCTTTAAATTTTCAGTTTTAATAAAATTATACTCAAAAGCCACAACATAAATCTCTGCTTGAGGTGCAGTATGGCACAAATCAGTGCACTGGTAATTTCCTCTGGAGTCTACAGTGTTGGTTATTGTTGGATACAGTATATTTGGTTTAATAAACATGTCTTGATTAACAGAGTGATAAATACTGTGTTACCTTAAACATGAATAGTCTTTTTAGTCAATCACATTGTTTATATTGATAAATGTTTACAGTGATGATTTTTTAAATATATAATACAACACAAAATGTACCATCACTCGTTTCCCTCTGGCCTTTTTCCACATTTTTGCCAGGCAGTTTACACATAACTTCCTTACATTTGATTCTCTTGCTGTCTTTAAGGTAGTGGTCCCACAAATAGAGCAGGTCCTCTGAATACCAGTCCAAAGTACTGGTAAAAGCATAAAATTCCGGCCTAAACCAAGAGTCTTTTCAAGGGTCTATGATAATGTCCCCAGAATTAGCTTCATGTCAGTCCAACACAGGAAAAATTAAGACCCGAAGGCAGACTAAAATAACATAGAAAGTAGTAAAAAATTCAGGAGTGGTGAGTCTGAGACCCTTCAGAGTGGAACATTCCTTTGTGGATAGGCATAATTTTTAGGAGAAAGGAAGTTTGAGAGAAGCAAATGCTGCCTATGTTGGTGTTAGTCTAGCGGAGTAAACAAATCTCTTATGAATCACAGAAAACTGAAATAATAGATTCACCTTTTCACTTCTAAATATCACTTCCTAAAAAGTCACTGTAATGATATTAAATGCATTTGGGGAATTTTAGCCAGGAACAAATACCTCCTACCTTTATGTTACCCACTGAAACATCCATCCTGTTACATTTTTGGGTTTCTTAAGCACAGTCATCAAAGGCTGACTGGGTAATTTGAAATCTAGCTAGAACACGAATGCCTTTTGCTGTCCTTAGTCTACCTTTTTAATTTTTCTTTTCAATCATTTTTTATTCAGATGGATCAGTTAAATACATAAAAAGGAATGATTTGTCTCTGATGATCCTGATTAAGTTAATGCATATTTCATTATCACATTTTATACATACCTTTTAAAGTGGTTTTACCCACTCACATGCTTAATGACTGTGATCTTGATCTAATAGCTAGATCTTGACCCAACTCCTTACTCTGGATTTGCCTCCCCCTGCTCAGTTGAGCAAGGTGATGTGGAGTTCTGACATCTCCTTGTTAGATTGCTGCCAATTTCAGTTTTACATGGCCATGTGTGATCTACTGTCCTGCCCTGCCACTGCTTTCACCCCTCCACTTTCTCTTCTGTCACTGTCAACTCCATCATCACGGTCCTGATCACTCAGCTCCATAAATAACCCATTCATTCCCTTTAACATGTCTTTCTCTTTGGATTTATACAGGCACACTACTTCCAAGTCCTCCATCTCCCTCATTCATAGGACTTCCAGAATATGGACTCCATTGTTTCTACCTTTAGAAACTCAATAGTTGGGCATCTAAACCTGGCCTAGTCACTCTAAGACTGTTTTTATAGTCATTGGGAGAAAAAAGGCATATGCAGAAATTGATTCACCTCATCTGTCTTAGACATCTATTTTAGGTTGAGATGAATTAGTCCCATACAGTATCTATTCCTCTCCATCTACTTACAAGGAGAGTAGAGAATGTATGCAGACTTCAAAAACTCAAATATGTAAAGCATATGAGTCCTAATCCCACTGCATTTATTGCTCTGTATATAGCTGGCCAACATTGTCCACTGCTATGCAAAGTTAGAGATTGCCTCGCTACATGTAATGATAAATATATTTGTGCTGGGTTAACAATAAGATTAGGGTCCCATCTCAGCACAACAGTCAGCTTTCTGTAACCATGGGGTGATTTTTCTTGCTGTTATATTTCTTTCTACAATGCAGCCCCTATTTTGTCTCCTTGATGGTAATTGAACCAGAATTATGCGTTGCCATAGCTGTGGCTGACAACATGAGTTCAGGTAGGTGGACGTCATAGCCAGTCAAAAATACCTTTCAGTCCCTGGGCTTAATTTGGATCTTTGACTTCTGGGCAGCTATTCTTTGTCAGGGCAGACTATATGGTTGCTATCAGTAAAATTGTTTTGCTGTTTAGCACTGATAGTTTAGAGCAAGTTATAATGCATATTAATATCAGTATCGTCTATTACAAACTTTTAACCTGATATGCAAACTATTACAGGGACTAGACTCTTAAAAATCAGTGGGCCCAGAAAATATCCACCCAAAGGTGTTAAAAGAACTAGCTGATGTCACCAGGAGGCTTCTCTCCATAATCTTTGAGGTGTCATGGAGATATGGGGATTTCCCAGAAGGAGAAAGAAGGGTAATGTTGCCCCCATACTCAAGAAGGTCTTAAAGGAAGATTCAGGAAATTATAGACCTATCAGTCTTACTTCAGTCCCTGGGAAAGTTATGGAACAAATCCTCCTGGGGACTCTCACAAGTAAAATAAAGAATATTACAGGGAAAAGCCAGCATGGATTCACCAAGTGCAAATCATGCTTGACAAATGTGATTACCTTCTAAAACAAACTAACCTCCTCTGTTATTCTGGAGACAGCAGTGCATGTTGTCTACCTGGATTTCTCCAAGGCTTTCAACAGCCTCTTCCTAAAGAAACTGATGCATTATTGTCTAGACAAATGGTCCTTGAAGTGGATGTGGAATCTGCTGACAGGCCACACCCAGCAGGGTGGAGGTAAATATCTCCTTTTCAAACTGGCAGCCTGTCACAAGCAGGGTTTCCTGGGGATTGATACTAGGCCAACTGACCTCTGGATGGTGGGATCAAGCGCACCCTCATACAGTTTGCCAATGATACTAAACTGTGTGGGGACGTGGACACTTTGGAAGGTTGAGTGACACTGCAGGAAGACCTGGATAGACTGGAAGAGTGGGCTAAGAAGAACCTTATGAAGTTCAGCAAGGACAAGTGTAAATCTTGAATCTGGGAAACATAATCCAGGAGTGCTGCACAGGCTGGGATCTAGCTGTTTGAGCAGAAGTTCTATGGAAAGGGACCTGGAGTCCTGATGGACAAAATCAATATGAGTGAATGATGTGCTACTGCAGCAAAGAAAGCCAACAGGATGCTGGGTTGCATCCCATAATCCAGGAGGAAATGGTTAGAAGCCTGCTAGGCCAATTAGACATTCACAAGTCTATGATGCTGGGTGGGTTCCACCCAAGGGTATTAAGGGAGCTGGCAAATGTGCTTGCCAAACCCCTTTCCATTATCCACCAGCAGTGCTGGATGACTGGGGAAGTTCCACTCAACTGGAGACTGGCAGATGTTGCACCCATATACAAGAAGGGTCAGAGGGAGGATCCAGGAAACTACAAGCCTGTCAGTCTGACCTCAGTGCCAGTGAAGATCATGGCATGGGTCATCTTGAGTGCTACTACATAGCACAAGCATGACAACTGAGTGATCAGGCCCAATCAACATAGGTTTATGAAAAGCAGGTCCTCCCAAACTAACCTTATCACCTCCTATGTCAAGGTGATGAGCTTCGTGGATCATGGAAAGACTGTGGATGTAGTGTACCTTGACTGCAGCAAAGCCTTTGACACCGCTTCTCACAGCATTCTGCTTGAGCAGCTGTCTATCATTGGCCTGGGCAGGCACACTCTCTGCTGGGTAAAAAACTGGCTGGATGGCCAGGACCAAAGTGTTGTGGTAAATGGAGCTAAATCCATCTGGAGGCCAGTCACAAGTGGTGTTTTCCAGGGCTCAGTCCTGGGTGAAGGGATTGAATATTCCCTCAGTAAGTCTTCAGATGACACTAAGCTGAGTGGAAGTGTTAATCTGCCTGAGGGTAGGGAGGCTCTTCAAAGGGATCTGAACAGGCTGGTTTAATGGGCTGAAACCAACAGCATGAGGTTCAACAAGGCCAAGTGCAGAGTCCTGCACATGGGACATAACAACCCCATGCAACTAGAAAGCTGCCTGGCGGAGAAGGGCCTGGGGGTGTTGGTTGACTGTTGACTGAATATGAGCCAGCAGTGTGCCTGGGTGGCCATCTTGGCTTGTATCAGAAACAGCGTGGCCAGTAAGTTGAGGGAAGTGATTGTGCCCCTGTACTCGGCACTGGCAAGGCTGCACCTCAAGTGCTGTTCTGGGCCCCTCACTTCAAGAAAGACCTTGAGGTCTTAGAGCATGTACAAAGAAGAGCAACCAGGCTGGTGAAGAGGGGCTGGAGATCAAACCTCATGAGGAGCAGCTGAGGGAACCGGGGTTGTTTAGCCTTGAGAAGAGGAGGCTGAGGGGAGACCTTATCACCGCCTACAATTACCTGAAAGGAGGTTATAGAGAGGTGGAAGATGGTCTCTTTGCCCACAGGAAAGTTGATAGGATGATGGGGGATGGACACAAGCTGTGCCAGGGCAGGTTCAGATTAGAAATTAGGAAAAAATTCTTCACCAAAAGGGTTATTGGACATTGAACAGGCTGCCCAGGGAAGTGGTTGAGTCACCATTCCTGGATGTATTTAAAAGATGGGTAGATGAGGAGCTCAGGGATATGGTTTAGTAGAGGATGGGTATGGTTGGACTCGATGATCTCAAAGGTCTTTTCCAAACTGTGATCAACAACAGCATCAGCAGCAGAGATAAAGAAGACGTTTTGCCACTCTCTTCAATGTTTATCTGGCCTCAGGTGTCAATGGAGGGTCACCAGGGTGATCAAAGGACTGGGAAGCCTGCCACACGAGGAAAGTCTGAGAAAAGAGCATTTTTTCAGCCTTGAGAAAAGAAGGCTTAGGGAAACTTAAAAGTTGGCTACCAAGAAGATGGAGACTCCCTTTTTACAACAAGTCACATGGACAAGACAAAGGATAATCGGTCCAAGTTACTCCCAGGGACATTGTGACTGGACAGAAGAGAAAATTTTTTTCACACAATTAGTCACTGGAATAATCTTCCCAGCGGAGTGATGGATTTGCCAACATTGGACACTTTTAAGATTTATCCGGACAGGGTGCCAGACCATTTCAACAAAGGGTCTTGGAAAGTCCTGCAATGGGGGATAAAGCTTGATGCACCAATATATGCTTGGGACCCACAGACTGGAGAGCAGCTATGAGAAAACGGCCTGGGCATCCTTGTGGGCAACAAGCTGACCATGAGCCAACAATGTACCATTGCAACAAAGGTGGCCAACATCCAGAAGGCTATCAGTTGCATTAGGAAGAGTGTTCCTGGCAGACCAAAGGTGGTGAGTCTTCTCCTCTACTCTGCCCTGATGAGACACATCTGGAGTGATGGGTCCAATTTGTGGCTCCCTAGCACAAGAGAGATAAGGACATACTGTCATGTAGAATTTACTGTATGAAGAGAATCTGAGTGACCTATAACAGCTTTTAGATGAGAAATCTCAGAGGGGATCTTGTATAAATATCATGTATATAAATGTACATTTATAAAGACCTGATGAAGAAGATGGAGTCAATTTTTTCTCAGTGGTAGAAAGTGACAGGACAAGAGGCAATGACCACAAATCAAAACACATGAAATTCCTTCTGAACATGAGAAAACCGTATTTTTCTTTATTTATTTTTTGGTGAAACAGTATATTCTCCATCTTTGGAGATGTTCAGTACCTTATTGGACACAGTGATAGGTATTTTGCTTTAGCTGACCCTTTGAATGTGGAAAGAGTTGGACTAGATGGCCTGCAGACGTGCCTGTAAACCTCAACCATCCTGCCATTTTGCAAAATCACAATAGGATTTACCAACATTAAGTGCAATAAGTGTAATATCTCAGTTGCTGTAGGGGGGAATAGGCCATGATGTTATTATGTGTCAGTGTTATTTGGACATTTGGGTTTTGTTACAATCCATGTAATTACAAAGTGCTTGAAGTGGTGGTATTAGAGCAAGTGTCACAGATAACAGGATGGCTTGTGCAATACTACTTAGAATGCTTTCATTATTTTAATTCTTTGATACTTAAGATATTAATGGTATTATTGATCAACAGACTATTTTGACTTGGAGCTCATATCTTTTCTACAGTCACAAGAGACCATATGGGATTTATAGCTTTTGTGAATGGTGTGGAAAGATCAATTTCTTTACAGTGTGCATGTCTTATTCAGATCATGTTACTGTGGGGAGGCATAGTCAGGAGAAAATTCTGTCAACTTTGTTTCTAGTGAAGCAGAATTGCGCTTTTTACTGAGTTTGCTTGTTATTTATAAGATTGCAACATAAAAGTTGGCATCATAGCATATGCAAGTGCATGACTGGTACTGTCAACAAGCATCTGCCTCAGCTGTGGCACAGGAATATTTTACTGAAGTGATGATGGGTATGTAAACTCCTAAGATCACACTTAAAGATTGGGTTTTTATCATACTCTTGAATTTATTATTCCCCCCGCCCTTTTATTTTTAATAAATATATATCCAGAATAATGAAGCAAGGATTGTCCTTTCTGGACTAATCCAGAAAAGCTGTTATAAAATCATTCAAATCTCTCATGACAAATTTGATGTTTATGATCAGTCATGACCAAAGAAAAGGTATGCTTAAATACAAGGTCACTTTGAAATAAGATCTATACATACAGCTAGTCTGTGACTTAACGCTTCCACCCATGTATATGACCTTCACCTCACTCTCTCTTTGCTCTACTTGCATTGTTTCATGATTAGATTCTAATTCCTTGACTGACTTCTTGGGTAATGTCATTGTTTCCTGCTACTAGCTACTGGTATTTTGCCAAGGGATTGAAATGAGAATATCAGATATCTGTGGCCTATCATATGCAGCTGAAGAGTTCAGATTCTGCCTAGGAGAGGGTTCATGATCTTTCTCTTCCTTTATGCTCTTTTGGCTTACTCTATACATCTTTATGTCTGAAGTGGCCTTACTGGTGCAAGAATGGGCTTGTAGCACGCAAAGTTATGGGTCAAGTGATTTAAGAGGATCTGTTGCTAATCAACAGTTTTATGTTATTTAAATGTGAAATGCAATTAACTAAAGATGTACCTTTGAATCTTCAGTTGTCATTTTTTCTGACGGTGGGTGCTGAGACCAAATACAATTTCTCCTTCTCATCCATCAAATTGACCTCTTTGCTAATTAATGAGAGTGTGAAAATCTACAGAACTTGTAGTTAATGCGTATGTTTCATTTATAGGTGTATGTGAAAGCATTCACAGTATTAAAGCATCATTTCAGATGAACTTAGGTGAGTGTTTGGTAGAAAAAAACCCCACCTAAATGAACAGAACAGAACAGTACCATTGAATCACATTCCCACTTCAATACTTATCTGCAGCAACACACCTCACTGCATTTTGAAAACGTTGTGGTGTTGCATTCTTGGGCTTAGTTGAGGGTCAGATTCATTCTATGCACAGAAGGAAGGAGGGAAGGGAGGAAGGGAGGGAGGGAGGAAGGAAGGAAGGGAAGGAGGGAGGAAGGAAGGAAGGAAGGAAGGAAGGAAGGAAGGGAGGAAGGAAGGAAGGAAGGGAGGAAGGAAGGAAGGGAAGGAGGGAGGAAGGAAGGAAGGAAGGAAGGAAGGGAGGAAGGAAGGAAGGGAAGGAGGGAGGAAGGAAGGGAGGGAGGGAGGGAGGAAGGAAGGAAGGAAGGAAGGAAGGGAGGGAGGGAGGGAGGGAGGGATTATTAGTACAGATTATTTAAAAGTTATGTAATCAGGGGACATGCATGACCTCTACTTCAACCATATGAAACACGATATTTTTGTGAAATAACTTCATGAAAGACTATCCCATAAACTACTGGAAAGATTTTGGTACTTGCCTTTGAAACAGCTGCTGCTAGAGACTATTGGAGATGATCTATGGGTTTAAATAAACCATGAGTCTGGTATTTTAGGCAAGTATTTAAGAAGAACTACTTAAGAACAGCTACTTTATTTAGGTTTCAGCTGTTGTGACAAAAAAAGACAAATAAAGTAAAACCAGGCTGTAGTTCCCAGGGAACCTTTTAACATTGCTAGCTTTCTCTTTGACAGTCAAACCTGAGTGGGAAAAGCCCCCATCAGCTAGCAGGTGCTCACAGAAGGATGTGGGTGCACAGAGCAGTGTGCAGCGCTTCTAATCCTTTTAGTTAATTGGAGGAAATGCAAACTGTTGAAGTTTCATAACAAGCTGCATCGACTTGGCATTTTCTCCTGCTTTCAATCATTCCTGAGTAGGGAAAAAAAGTTGGAAATAAATAAAAAGGAAGTAAAACATTCTAAATTATGAGATTTAGTAAGATGAGGCACGCAGCTGTTTACAAAGCTGCAGCCACATAATTTCCAAAGTACAACATAAATAATATTTTTTATTGGATTTAGACACAAATAATCTATTTCTTGCACACTCTTAAGTGGCAGTTGGTGTTTTAATTTTGGCTATGTGCAGTTGGTAGCGTGGCTAGCATATTAGTCAGAAAAAAATTTAGCTTACGTGTTCCTGTAATTAGAGTGTGAACTTCCTTGGAGAAAGAGAATAGAATGCTTCAAGGAAGTGAGAGAGAAAAGTTTAAAATAATCATAGAATCATCATAGAATCATAGAATGGTATGAGTTGGAAGGGACCCCAAGGATCACAGAGCTCCAACCCCCCTGCCACAGGCAGGGTCACCAACCTCAGGCCTGGATCTACACTAGGTTGCCCAGGGCCCCAGCCAACGTGGCCTTGAACACCTCCAGGGACGGGGCATCCACTACCTCTCTGGGCAGCCTGTTCCAGCACCTTACCACTCTTTCTGTAAAAACCTTCCCCTTAATATCTAATCTAAACCTTCCCTCCTTTAGTTTTAATCCATTCCCCCTTGTCCTGTCATTGTCTATCCTTTTAAAAAGTTGAATCCCCTCCTGCTTATAAGCTCCCTTCAGGTACTGGAAGGCTGCAATGAGGTCCCCCCGCAGCCTTCTCTTCTCCAGGCTGAACAAGCCCAGCTCCCCCAGCCTCTCCTCATAGGGCAGGTGCTCCAGCCCTCTACTCATCTTCATGGCCCTCCTCTGAACCCTCTCCAACAGTTCCACATCCTTCTTGTATTGGGGGCCCCAGATCTGGACACAGGACTCCAGATGGGGCCTCACGAGGGCAGAGTAGAGAGGGACAATCACCTCCCTGTCCCTGCTGGCCACCCCTCTTCTGATGGAGCCCAGGATACCATTGGCCTTGTGAGCTGCAAGAGCACACTGCTGGCTCATGTGAAGTTTCTCATGTACCAGAATCCCCAAGTCCTTCTCAGCAGGGCTACTCTCAAGAAGCTCTTCTCCCAGTCTGTATCTATGTCTGGGATTCTCCCGGCCCAAGTGCAACACCTTACAGTAATGAATAACAGCAAATGCTTCTACTAAAAATACTGTCACAGTAAACAGGCATTAGATGTTTCTTGTCTCATCTTTGCTGCTCTCATTACCTTTAAAGGAGAGCAGGAAATAGATTTAAAAAGTAGCACACATTGCCATGGATCTTGACCTGCTAAATGTTGAAAAGTTATGGTGTACTTCAGGAGTGGTCCAACAAAGGTCACAGTCCTAAACTTTCTTGACTTCTGACTCCCCCTGACCCTACGAATTAGGTGATTAAATGCATAGTTAAATTTAAAGTGACTTCAGGTTATAACACCTAGAGTCTATGTACATTGATTCTAGACTAATAATATAATCCCAAACATGAAGCTCGGTTTTATTACAGTTATTTGTAAATGATTTAGGAGACGTACCTAAATTAGAACAGTTTCCTTCATAGCATATCAACACTTACCAAAGAATGACTGAAGGTCTCCAATAACTATGTGGGCAGCCTGTACACTTACACCAACTTAAATGTCTGATCTGAAGGTCTGAAACGAAATGATTTGAATGTTCTTCATTGTCATTGGAAATATGTTTTTCAATATAATTTACATCCAAAATAGAAATACGAAAACCTAGATTAAACCTTAATATCCACGTATTATTTTCAGCGTGTTTTTATTGTACTGACAATATATTACTAAGACATATAACTAAATAGTACAAACTAAAATTTGGTAAAAAGACTGAAAACTCTAGAGTGAAAAACCATTGCAGTATTTCCTTAAAAATTCTAAATTCTAATAAAATGAATAATTTATCTTTTGAATTATTTAATTAAATAATAAAACTCTCCCTCTTATGCTCAACTAAGTTACTAAACTGGAACGTGCTGTTGGGGAGTTGTTAATTGAGTAGCTTATAAAAGCTTATGCTGAAAGGAAATTAACATCAGTAAAATTATTCCCAAATATTCCTATTAACTAAAGTACGCCTCTGAAGTCTGTAGACAGAGCTGCAACATTTTTGTTGTTTTGCATTGATCATAATGAATTTTAATTTTGGTTTCAATTTTCATCTCATTGAGTTCTTAAAAGGTTGGAAAGAATAGGTGGAACTCAGTAGTACACAAAACTGGAAGATGTAGGTCAGCCTTGTACAAGCACCTGCTTCAGAGACTGACCTTTGGCAGTATTTCAGGTGCCTTCTATTCATATCTTATGGTCCCATTAAGCATAAAAAACCTGATATCTAGTCGCAGTTTATGGCTAAATAACTTGCTGAAATGTTTGTTAATGAGGTCTCTCTCACAAAATTAATCACATAAGATTGATATGAAAAGAGAGACTCATTAGATCATGTATTCCCAACTGGGACTTTAGTTTTCAACCATTGTTTTTTTTTCACTAAGGAATTACATTTTTCAAGTCATCCTTGCCTCTGAGTGATAAATTGAGTAGGAGAAGACATAAGAACCAAGTTTTTTATGTTATTCCTTAGTCCATATATTTTGCATATTTAAGAATGCAATTTCAAGACTCCTGATAACCCACCAATTTCCAAACAATTATCATGTCAAGGGACTCAACAGAAAAATACACGGAGGAGGAGATGGGGAAGATGGATAATGAAGAAAGAATAAAAGGTAAGTGTACCACTGGTCAGACAATGGCTACTAGAGGATGCAATATCTGTCTACAAGTATTTGAACTGTGTAAACACCTAGGAGGCATAGGATTTGTTTAGAGAGGTCCAAGGGAGCATGACTAGGAATAACAATAAAAATGAGCTAAGAAAAATGCAGACTTTATATCAGAAAAACTTCCTGTGAGGTCTATTAGTCTGTAGTAATCTCCCTGAGGAAGTATTGGAAGCCCATCACTTGAATAATTTAATACTAGACTGGATAAAGCACTCGAGAATATACTGTAGGGAAGAATCCTGTACTGACTTATTAGAGCTTATAGGTGGATAAACTACATCCCTACATTGCACAGGGTTCCCATGGATTTGAGGGTCAGGCTGTTCAGTGCACAACAAGGCTACAGTCTATAAGGCTATGCCGATTTTTCCCCCTGCAACAAAAGACTCTCTGGGTATCAACATATACCTACCTGATGTCTTCCCCTTCAGCATAGTTCACAGCAGAAGAAATATCCTTTTTGGATAAATTTGCTTCTTTTTCTTTTTTTTTCTTCTTATTTTTTTTTCTAGATGCCTACAATGTTAGATGGGTGAAATTTAGTGTGGTGTCAGATATTCATATTGTTGGCGTGTTAACTGTTCTAAGTCAGTTATGAACTAATTATCCTCAAGAGTTCAGTAAGATCCAGGAAAAGCTGTATTTAAAAGAATTTTATAAAACTTTGATAAAGTCCCAAGCTGTGTCCTAGATCTGCCAGGGCAAAATTAACTATGTTTCTAATATTGTCAGCCCTATGAGCTCATTGTGAAAATTTCCATTTTGCATGTTCTTATCATGTGGTATTTATTTTTATCCTTGTACTAGAAAAGATGTAGAATAAATGTAGTTGGAGTAATTGTTTTCTATAGACAGTACATATCTTACTTCAATTTTACTGTGCATTAGCAATAAGGTTGGCCTTCAATGGTCTAAAACTGTAATCACACTTATAAGATCTCAGTGCCAGTCTGGCATTAAGCAGAATTGAGAGTGCAGTGTATTTGACTTTGGAATATGCAATGCCAATAAAGCAATATTGCTGTGTTAGAGAGTAACATAATTAAAAATCATGTTCTTGCCCTCTTTTTTGGCCTGCCACAGGGTCTTGCATTTTATACACTAGTATGACCACGGACATTCACATCAAGGATGTGTTCAGTGTCTTTCCACTTCAGCAGTCCCGGGCTGGTGGAAAGGTCTTGAAAGGATGTTGCAGCTGATGTGACTTTATGTAAATTTGGGGAACTGAGACTGCTGTGTTGGGGAGGTCAGGCCTTGAAGGACTTGTCAAGAGGGCAAACAAAACAAGCAAACTGAAGGACTACAAAAGCATACTTACAATACTATCTTTTGAATACATTTGGGAAGCTATTTAATCACAATTTAATCACTCTGAAAAACAAATAGCTAACTATTGATTGCAGAAGGTACATCCAGAACCTCAGATGCAATTTGGCTGTTTGGTATCTGTGAGGAGACTGACCTACATCCTTCCCAATTCTCAAGGAAAATTATATAATTTTTGTATGGGGTGTTTTGTTGGTGTAATTTACAAATGAAAGTAGTAGAGATTACAGGAAGAATGGAAGAATGGCTGCTTTCTAGCCTATGGCAAGAGGGATCTTCTGTTCCCTAAGGAGTCAGACTTGCTTGGTGTTGTTCAACAGGCTTGCTTGCTTTGTTTGCTCTAGTTCCCCATGTATTAAATAAAGTTGATAATTCACAGAGTTGTGTTGTGGTTTAGCCCTGGTGTGCAGCTCAGCACCATGGAGACACTTGCTCACTCCCCACCAGTGGGATGGGAAAGAGAATAAGGGAAAAAGGCATGAAAGAATATGGGTTGAGATAAAAACAGATTGATAGGTAAAGCAAAAGCCACACACTCAAGCAAAGCAAAACAGGGAATTCATTCACCACTTCCCATGGGCAGGCAGGTGTTCAGCCATCTCCAGGAAAGAATTGCTCTATCATGTATAATGGGTACTTGGGAAGAGAAAGGCCATCACTCAAACGTCCCTCTCTCTCCTACTCTTCCCTGAAGATTTTATTGCTGAGCATGATGACCTACAGTATGGGATATGCCTTTGGTCAGTTGAGGTCAGCTGCCCCAGCTGTGTGTCCTCCCAATTTCTTGTGCACCCCATGCCTACTTTCTAGTGTGGCAGTGTGAGAAGTCGAAAAGGCCTTGACCCTGTGTAAGCATTGCTCAGCCATAGCTAAAGCATCCTTGTGTTATCAACAGTTTTCAGCACAAATCCAAAACACAGACCTATACTAGCCACTCTGGAGAAAATGAACTCTATCCCAGCCAAAATAACACATTATTATGTTAAATACATTAACAGTAGTGTTAGCTACAGCAAGAGATGAAGTCTTTCTTATACTCTATGAGCTAATCCTTCCATAAAGTACTTTATAAAGATTCTGATTAATTTTATCAACCTTCATCTTGTCCTACAAACCCGTGGTAGCTTTGATTAGATTTTACCATTGCCATCAGATGAGTTCATAGGATATTCAGAATGTTCAGCAAAACCATGGAAAGTTTCCCTAAGCAGGGTGAATTCTTTGTTTTCATCAAAGCTTGGCAAAACCAGTAAATTTCAATAAGGAGTACATTTCTTCAACTGCTGACAAATTTGGAAGGTCGATGATATTCTCACTCAGGTTGTTTAATTTTCTATTATACAGGAAAACAGAGCACAAAGTTGAATGAGATGAACAAAACTGAAACTGCCTATGTTTTAAAAACTTTCTTTTCTTTACAGAAACATTTCTTGGATTTATTTTCTTGGTAGATTAAAAAAGTTTTAGAAACTGAGATAGGCATTTCTTTGCCCTAGTTTCTTAAGTGTTCTCTAATGGTTACAGATCTACTTGTAAAACTCCTTCCTCATATGGCAAGAAAAGTCTATTTCTATAAGAAAGAGTTTGCAGGGTCAAGGCTTACAGTTGTAATAGAATACTAAGGCAGAACTAAATAACAAAGAATAAAGTGAAAAACACCAGTAAATTAAAATAAAGCTGGAATGCACTCAATTAGCTAAATTACTATTGATATCTGTCATTATAAAGTACCCAGGGCTGTATAATTTTGTTCTAATCCCCTAAATGCGCAACTAAGCAAGTGAGAGAACATATATTCCTACAACCCCCAGTGGAGACATTGAGATTATGCATGCTCTCACTAATTTAAAGAGGGACTTTCACACTGGGATACATTTTAAAAAGAGAACATTTAAATAAAAAGCAATTTGGTCTGCCTGTAATTGTATTCCCCTTGCTGTTATTGCTAATTATTGAAGATATTTGTGCTCAAATGGGTGAACTCCTTTTTTTCTTTTTAATTTTAAACAGCTCAGTTTCTACTTCCACTCAATCCTGCTGAAATCACAGGGTCAGGGTCTTTCTTTCATATTCCAGTTAACCAGTGTCAGTCAAGAGGCAAAGTCAGCATGCTGAAATGGAGTCATACAGATGCTTGGCTAAAATCTGAAGCCAGTCAAGAGCCAGCCATACCCAAACTAGAAATGTTTTTTTAAAAAATTAAAAATTGAGCAGTAAGGGCGGTGAGATCTTGGAACAAATTCCTCAGATTATTAACAGATTCTTTTTCTTTCTGTATGCCCGCCCCCTCCTCCCCCAAAGACTGGATGTTTTTTTGGATCTCGATCTTTTAAATAAAACTATGTATCAGCCACATAAATACTATTGGGCTCAACGGAGAGGTGATGTCATTATTTGTAACGTATAGGAAGCTGATTATCTGTTGGCCTTTTCCAGCCTTAGATACAGGCTACTATAAACTTTGACCTTACCTTAGTGGAAATGAGAGGTGAGAAGTGCAGTAAAGATGATTATACTTGAAAAGATTAATCCTTACTTCATTCTATGATTCCAGTCTAATAGAATTACCATTTCTCATTTCTATATAGAGCAGAATAACAGAAGGAAAACCTTGCAATGAGTTTAGTCCCGTGATAAGTGTGTTTGTTAACATTCTCATCCAAACCATGGACAGGCTTTATGTACTCACTGTATATAATGTAGAGGTGTGAATTTTGAGCATAGTGGACTACTGGTGACACCTCAGCACTACAAGAAAAAATTCTGGGGTACGTCACGCAACTATCAATAAAGAGGTCTTTGCTCAAGCTTCTAGGTCAAGCAAAATCCCAGCTGTGGGAAAGTGTGGGATACTTAGATTTGACGATGCCAATGTTACTAGGCTACCCCTGTCTCTTGACTTGTACTGGTCCAGTGACAGAGGACTTTATAATTCTTTGATGGTGAATTACTCACAGAGTTCCCTTATTATTATTCTGAAACATGGTATGGATCTTATATTTTTTCCAGCCATATAAGGGTTTTCAAATGTGGTTAATAGGATCAGAGAGCCTGGCTGTCCTCCAAATTAATATATCTGAAGGCTGAATTTCAGAAAGCATATTTTGAATAAAATGTCCCAATATTTCCTAGCTGAATTACCAGATATAGCAATATTGTAGCAGGCTTTTAAAGACACACTCTGCTTTGCAGGCAATTACAATGTCCTTTAATAAATTTTATTGTTTATCCCGATAAGCTCCACATCTTAACACTTTTTCAACACATTTTCGCTAACAATAATAATTTAGTAAATCACCTTGTTTAAGTAAGGATACTTCATCTGGCTTTAGTTTTCTGCTACATTAGCCTTAAATCCAGCCATTAGATTATTTCTTAATACTGCAGCTATTTTATACTTCTGGTTATATGGCTTAGCAATTACATGAACAAGGTAAAGAAACAAACTATGAAATAAAAAAATACGCTGTGGTAGATTTGAAACAGTCTGAAAAAATAGCTTTTAGTATGAGAGTAAACTGTAGAATTCCTTGCTATGATAGGATGCTCAGACTAGATATGCTAGAGATATACTTAGACCATCACTTCCTGCCATTGGGGGTGACTGGGAAGGAGCAGCTAGTATTTGTGCTAAACTCATGTAGCCTCCAAGACAGAGTAATTGCATCCAAACTACCTATTGGGAATGGTCCATTCTGGCTTGTACCTAACTCCTAAATTCTGCCTGGAAATTATTTGAAAGAGCTCGAATTTGTACAAGCCAAAACTGTGCTGGGGACTGTTACAACATTTTAACAGATGATCTAGTTCCAGTTTCAGGAATATTCCTGGCTCTGTTCAGGTTCGTACTACCTGCATAGCCTACAGATGCTAAAAGCATAAATAGTTCAAAGAATGATTCAACAAATACTAAGAAAAAAAGATCTATTAAATACAAATATAAACACAAGGTAAGGATTACATATTATCTACAAAACAAGAAGGAAGTCTCTTTAAGTGACAAATGGCTGACGTCTTAGAAAAGTATCACTAAATGCTTACTTCGGTTTTAACGTTTCTCACTGGGGATTCTACTCCATGATCAGAGTATTAGGGTGCACTAGGAAAAGTAAATACTTGATTTAATGTTCAACAAATTCAGGGGCAGATGCAAAAAGTGTTTGGACTGAAGGTGGTTCCATGAAAGGGGACTTTCCCTAAATCAGGATGTATGTTAGGTAAGAGCAGCATGGAGTTTAACTTTGAAAAAAGCAGTCTATCTTAGGCTCCTGGGAAGAAATTTGTCTTCTTACTGATTCATTGCATCCAGCCCATAATATTGTGGACCCAGGCAGATGTTGCCATGAATTACAGGGAAAACGAATTGTACCTATGCCATAGGAACAGAAGAGGAGACAAGACATTGTAGGTGGTGTATGAGAGGGGATTAAAGGTTCATGGCAAATCTATGCCTGGAGCTCTAGAAAAGCAATTATAGAGGTGAGCTGATCACTTTCCATTACAGATGACCTGCTATAGTACATAACCCTGCCACTCTAATACTTTAAGAAGCAGGTGTATGGAAAATATGAGATAACAAGAATATCTGGTGACTAAAGATATAAAAAAACCCCCCAAGATTTAAAAAATACTCACATTTTCCACTCATTCCTTTGAAAACTTAACAACTTTGCAAAGTACACTCTCTCTCTGTATACACATATACACATACATGTCTCAACATAAATGTGTATATATGTACGTGTATAGATCATGTGCTGGTTTTGGCTGATAGATTTTTCTTCAGAGTGGCTAGTATGGGGCTGTGTTTTGGATTTGTGCCTAAGACATTGTTGATAACACAAGGATGTTTCAGCTATGTCTGAGCAGTGCTCACACAGAGCCAAGGCCTTTTCTACTTCTTACACCACCTCACCTGTGAGTAGGATGGGTGGGCACAAGAAGTTGGGAGGGGACATTGCCGGGACAGCTGACCCCAACTGATCAAAGGGATATCCTATATTGTATGACATTGTGCTCAGCATATAAAGCTGGGGGAAGGAGAGGGAGGAGAGGGAGGGACGTCTGAGTGATGGCCATTATCTTCCCAAATACCCATTATGTGTTATGGAGCCCTGCTTTCCTGGAGATGGCTGAACACCTTACCTGCCCATGAGAAGTAGTGAATGAATTCCCTGTTTTGCTTTGCTTGTGTGAGTGGCTTTTGATTTACCTATCAATCTGTCTTTATCTCAACAGAGGAGTTTTCTAACTTTCTCTCGTCTGATTCTCTCCCTCACCACACCGGGGGCAGTGAGGGAGTGGCTGAGTGAGACTGAGCTGCCAGCCAGAGCAAAACCATTGCAGCTGCCTGTCTGTCTCTCTCTATATATAAAACGTGCAGTCAAAAGCAATCCAACTAATTGATATCATATAACATTATGTCATAGAAGGATTGGATATTGTGCCTCCTTCAGAACTGCAAAGACAACTCCAGATAGCATTCTTAAAAAGAACAGGTAACCTCCAGGTCTTTTAGGTAAATATGACCTTTTTTAGACATTATATATATTTTTTTCTTTCAGATAGAATGCAGTTTATTTTCATACTGAAGTTCTCTTCTTTGTTTAGCCATTTTATATTCTGATCAAAGAAAGTATCCTTGTTTAGCAGCCATGAACACATGTATATTTTTGTGTCAAAAAGACATTACATGTAACAAAAGAAATTGAAACTGCAGATCAGTGCATGTCAGAGGCCTGATTCCCCTCTGCCACTGCTGTTACACTCCCAAACTTGTTACAGTTGCACTAACCTAAAATCTGTGCTCTTGTGATCAGAACTGATGTCTAAAAAAAACCTGTGTCACTTTATAAATTACTGTAATTTCAGTGGCATCCTTGTTAGCTTCCTTGATAAACAGTCAATGTATTTACTAGTGATACAATGGAGAGAAGCAGTAACGCTCAGAAGAAGTGGACTTTGCAAGTGAAGAGGTTTTGCAAATTCCACAGTTATACCCTGTGTTATATCCTATATGTTCTGTACCACATGGAATTTAAATTTGGCATTCCAGTTGTATCTCCCTTTTCAACAACGACTGAAAACTGTGCCTGTGTTTGTCTTTACTTTTAAATTGGCAGATATGAACAGATAATACGTTTTTCTGCTGGGACTGACAGGTATGACTAACCAACTGGAGGGGAAAAAATATCTCCATTGCTTTTAGACTGATCAATATTAGTCTTCATCCCAATTGAGTGATCTTGTGTGGAAAATCAACGGGAGACAAGCACACTTGATGATGTCCAGCAAGTCTCAGCTTTATTCGGTTACACATCGCGCTTTTATGGTTACAATAATTAGCTTATGCATATTGCAAAAATTGAGCTCATAATTGGTTCAAGATAAAAGAACATCTCTGCCCATATTGGCACATACTCCGAATGCCTATGGTTTCTTCCCCCGAGCTTAGTTCCTCCTTGACATACCTTACTATCTCAAAGACATAGTGTCTGTCACATTTGTGATGTCTCTCAAGTCCTTACTGCTTGACCAATTTCATTGTATCAAGCTCATGGCCTTTGGTCACCAGCCATGATTCCACAAAACTCTCTACACTTCCCCCATTTTCTTTTTGGGCCAAAAGGTTGTTTTGCCACATTTTCTGGACCAAGCGATAAACCATTCCTTGCAAACAATTAATCAAACAAGGCAGTATAAGCAAAATCAAAAGCACAACTCCCAAAATGCCAATCGCATACATTATTATACTTCGCAGCCACGGTCCAATTCCCAAACTTTTAAGCCACTCATCAATGCCTAGTCCCTCTTCCTCCTTGAGTTGGTGTAGACCCTTTTGTAATTCTTTAACTTTTGGATGTATAGACACAGAATGGTCAGAAAGATTCATACAACACATTCCTTCAAATTCCTCATATTGTCGAGTGTTCCCCGTGTCCTAATCCAGATCTTGGGAAACTTTTGGGTCCAGGGTCTTTGAAAGAGCAGGACGTCGCTGGGAATCAGACCGCACACCAATGTGGCTAAAAGCAGTCAGTTCGTTTATTCTACAGAGCAGCGTGATTATATACTCTCTAGCAAGCTTAACAAAGCATGGCTGGGAACCACGGAGGGAGGGAAGTGAGAACAGTGAAGGCGATAGAGCGGACACCTGTGCAAGGCCTATATCTTATCTTGTCTCAGAGGAATCTTTCAGAATTAGGAACTTCTATTCACAGTCCACACTCCTTAACCCATTATCTGACTTTGCTGCTAGCTCCACATTCCTTTAAAGTGATGTTTCATTCTGGCTGTTTTGTTCACAGGGATAGAGAGTGGGGAATATGTGGCTGTTCTCACGGAGCCATCCCTCCACAGTTGCCTCTTTTTCTTTAAAGTTAGTAAATTCTTTTACTACACCTTAATCCTAATATAATGATTTTCTGTCTAACTTTTCAAGATATTTGTCTGATTCTAGCTTTCGCCTTCATTGGATTCATGCAGGCGTGAGCTTCCTTTTCTAGTACTTTCTGTGGGGAGACTGGGGAACACTGCGCCTGCTCATTTCCCAAAACATATAGCTGGGGGAACAAGCACCCGAGCGGCAGAAAATGGCTGGCGTGGGTGAAGGCGAGACCCCAGATCCCCAGACTTCCCCCTAGGTAAGGCCTCCCCTCTACAGCACTATAGCCAGGCAGTAAGGACAATGTCCTTGCTATGGCTATAGTGGTGTATTGTTCCTTTACCCTTAGATTCTCAGGCCATCGTCGCCTACCAGACGGGTGCTTTTTCGCATCCCGGAGGAAGCAGAGACGTGGGTGTTATTGAGACTGAGTGGTCTCTTTAAACTTAGATAGTTGGCCTAGAAAGGATCAAGGCCTTCCTTTTCTGTTATTGCTTTATTTCTAGGCAGACGACCCATGCCTCTCCCCGCAGGGTGGCACAGGATGAAGAGATGTATGAGCGACGCCTGAGGATTGCAATTTATGTACTGATAGCAGCTACTACTATTATGATCCTCCTCATGATTGTGACTGCTTTTCTTTGCTGTTATGATTGTGAACGCTAATAAAGTTTAGTTTTATTCAATTAATCAGGAGTTTCTCTCTATAAATCTATTAGACAAAAGTGGGAAAAAGGGGGGGAAAGTTGCTACACCACGTGACTAATAACACGTAAAGTAAAAATTTCCTTCCCCTTTATATTATGTGCTATTTGTTATGTGACAAGCTAAAAACTGCTAATTGGCTACACACTCTGTTCACATCAGAGTGATTAATTAGTAATTATAATGAGTTTTGATAAGCATATCTTATAGCTAAACATTGTTAGTTTACCTTTGATGTCTAAAAGTTATCTCACACCTGCTTTGTTTTGGCCTTTTTATTATGGCTGGTTTTTGACATATTCACTTACTTCCAAATAACTTCTCACAACTCCTTGGTTTAAAGCAGTCTGTCCACCTGCCTTCAAGGCCGCTATATTTTGAAAATGTGATTACCAAATACCTCTCAGCATGAGTACTTTTCCTGTCTTGTGGGAATTCAAGGATACTGTCGGGGCCTGTGTCTGTGTGAGGAGAGCCAGGCCGCTGGCAGGCCTGCTGTCCTCCATGACAAATTTTTTTTTCTTTTAGTATCTGCATTTCAAAAACTGCTTTTAGAGGACTCTGCAAGGGCCCTTTGCAGAAAGCTCAATAAGCATGGCAGTAAGCACAAGACAAGTACCGTAATTGCCAAATCCAAATAAACCAAATTTGACCACTGACAATATCCATCCTGAAATTTCCCACTCGTGAAACCAATTGTCTGATCTAAACAATCCATTTTCTCGTTGTATCTTTTGTGTTTGATCTATTAATTTCTGAATGCTCGCATGAATTGACTGAGAGTGGTCAGCCAGGTTCTTTGTTTGCTTTGCCAATCAGGAGTGTCAGAGGTGCAGATAACATCAACCTCACACAGTCTGTGATCTTAGGCTGTGCAGAAATCACTATTTCTCTACTTCTCATTTACCACAAATATATGCATAGCTCAAAGACTGTTAGATGGTTCAAAATGTCCCACAGCAAAACTCATAGTCCACTGTGGCTGCAGTTGGAACAATTGACTTCAGTTACTGTGATCAGGATCCCATCCTGGTTCATGCAAGCTTGATTTCTTCTGGATCCACAGCTTTATCCACTTCACTTGGTTCCCGTATCTGTAATGACACAGGCAGATCTCCTTCCCCAAGTTAGTACCTGCAACTTTTTTTTTTTTTTTTTTCCAAACCTCCTTTTAAACCTACTGCATGTTTCACCACTGGAGGTACAAAACTGTTCTGTGGCAGACATAAATAGTTCAAAACATAAAGAGCTTTGTTTAATCAATCAGCTGGAGAGATACCCTTCTCTCCCCATTTTTGTTTGTGAAGCAAACGCTTGAGAGTTTGCTTCATATGTTCCACTATGGCTTTGCACGAGGATTCACGCCAGGGGCAAGGCCACTGGTGAATTGCTGACAATCCAGGCACAACTGTACAATCCCTTTAGCCTCAGCAACCAACAAGTGGTATTGTCATTGAAGTACCTTAGCAGATTGGTTAAGAAAAATGCATGCAACCTCTGAGCTCCTGCAAAGCGTCTGCTGAGGGAGCAGCCCAGGCCGGTGCCACCAGCCTGTCTGCTCTCTGGTTTCTGTCTGCTAGACCTTGAGTTAGTCAGTCAGCTCAGTGTGGCTGCAAATATGGGTAGTAAAATACTGATGCATAATACCACACAATAATCTAATCCAGTGAATATTTTCAAGGAACTTTTGAACGCCATTTAATGTGCTAACCTCAGCTTTGCTTTCAATCCTCTGAGGTGTTACAGTACTTTTATCAATCTGTCAGTCCAAATATTCCCATACTGCCTTGTTTTGAATTTTCTGTAATCTGTAATCCCTTGCTTTTCAAATGCACTGTTAACTCATGAATCAAACTTTCAACGTCCATGTTTTTTCCCGCAATCAGTATATCATCCACGTAAGGATAAAGGATTAGATCAGGATGCCTTTTTCGTACCGGAGCAAGTGCCTGAGCTACGTAAGTCTGGCACCAGTTTAGCTTTTCCACCTCTAATATTCTTTCTAGTTTGCAAATCACAAAACAGTATTTTTCCAGTAATCACCCCATATTTTCCCAAATGTTTGAGCTACCCCAAAAGCATACCTTGAGTCAGTATAAATCGTCCCTTCTGTCCTATTTAACAATTGTGATGCTTGATTTAAAACATATAATTTTCATGTCTGGGCAGACCAATTACCCCCCCCCTCCATCCACATCCCACCGGCCCGCTATCAACGTTCTTTTCTCCACCACCCACTCGTTCCCACATAAACTTTTCCCTGGTAATTTTCACGATTATGTAGGAAGCAAAATACCCTGATTTAACCATTTTTCCTGCTCTGATGCCACCTTACGTTCCCAGGCTCTGACGAGCAGTCTCTTCAGAGTCTGTCGGGCGTCAGGAGATGCATCGATGATGTTTGTCGGGCGGTGTGGGTGGGAGCGGTGGGTGTAGATACAAAATGTGTCCCTGATCTGATGGTTGTCTGTCCTGTGTCCTGTCCTTAGGTTTCTTGTCTGTGGGCATAGGTTACTTGTCCATGCCGTAGTCGGTGATTCTTTGTGTTGGTAGTGTCTGGGTGGGTGGGTGGGCAATTCTGCAAACCCTTTCACAGCAGGGCATGCCGTTGCCACAACTGCCTGCTCCGCTTTCATGTTTTCCAGCTTTTCAAGGACAAGCTGAAGTTTTAGATGGCGGTTAACATTTTCGACTGCGTCACGGGCTCTTTTAGGCTCAGTAAAAGTTAGAGGTGAATAGATATTAAAGGCAGTCGGTTGTACATTTTTTTTTTCTTCCACATTTTTTCCTTCCAAAGCTATCATAGTGGGGGGGTTTGCAGACCGTGGTGGCAGATTTACGTGTACTACTTGCTCGTCTTCCCGGTCAGTTCTGACAGATTTATCACTTTGCTCTGATACTGTATGTGGGTTAACAAACAGCCCCTTTGCATACCCATATTCTAACAGTCCGGGCAACTCCTTATGTAAGGCAATGCCTTTGACCTGTCGCTTCTGCAAAAATGCAGTGTATAAATCATATGCTACTTGCCTGTCCATCGCCCGTCGGCGCCTTTGCAGCCCCTTTCAGGTCCGGTAGCACGCAACGGCCAGGCTCACCGATGTGGTCACCCAGGGCACGGCACACTTTCTTATCGGCGTGCTTATTGCCGTCCTTGCTGCTTAGGACCCGACCCCTTCGTCGTCCACCGTGGTGTGCAAGAAGGATGTTTTCTTCGCTCCTTACAATCACGGCGCTCACTGTTTATCACGTCGCCCCCCGGTATCACGTCGCTCCCTGGTATCACGTCGCTCCCTGGAATCGCGGCACTCCCTTGAATCACGTCGGGCCCCCAGACTGTCTCGGGATCTAGTCAGTGCCCCGCTGGGAATCCTGTCGACGATACACGAGACTGTTGAAATCAACGGGACGCGTCTCCCCGTCCTTCGGCGGCAGGAGCCCCTCACGGTGTGATGTCGATCCCGGACGAGCCCCCAGTATCACGTCGGGGTCACCATTTGTGGAAAATCGACGGGAGACAAGCACACCCAATGATGTCCAGCAAGTCTCAGCTTTATTCGGTTACACGTCGCGCTTTTATGGTTACAATAATTAGCTTATGCATATTGCAAAAATTGAGCTCATAATTGGTTCAAGATAAAAGAACATCTCTGCCCATATTGGCACTGTCGTGGTTTTGCCCCAGCTGAGGGCCGCACCCCACACAGTCGCTTGTACTTTTAAAAGGAAGGGGGAAGGAAAGTTGGGGGAGGGGGAAAAGGGAAGGAAGAAAGGAGGAAAAAAACCCCACAACCTAGAAACCAGAACCACACAGGTTGGGATAAGGATAGTTTACTAAACAATAAAAGAAAACTAGATATAACAATAACATAAGTTTAAAGCACAAAATAGATGAAACTGGTGATACACAATGCAATTTCTCACCAAACCACACAACTCAGGCCGCACAGCTTAGAGCCGTCCCCGAACCCGACCGTCCCCAGAAACTGCACGTCCTGGCGTTGTCTCCCCCTCTTCCCCCCAGTCCCCCCTTAAACTGAGCATGACGTAACTGGCATGGAATGTCCTCTTTGGCCAATTCGGGTCACCTGTCCTGGCTGCGTCCCCTCCTTTCTCATTAGTAAGGAAGTATGCAGAGCTGAGAAAAGGTCCTTGATTGCCCGGCAACAATCAGAACCATCAGGGTGCTATCAGCACTGTTCTCATCCTAACACCCAAACATGGCATTCCATCCACTGCTAAAAAAAAAATTAACTCCATCATAGCTGAAACCAGGACAGGCACATACTCTCAATGCCTATGGTTTCTTCCTCTGAGCTTAGTTCCTCCTTGACATACCTTACTATCTCAAAGACATAGTGTCTTTGTCACGTTTGTCATGTCTCTCACGTCCTTACTGCTTGACCAATTTCATTGTATCAAGCTCATGGCCTTTGGTCACCAGCCATGATTCCACAAAACTCTCTACAAACTTGGGTGTCGCAAGAACGTATCTTATTAAATCTGAGACAGCACCATTACAATCAACTAAAACTCAAGATCTGCAGAACACTTGAAAGCATAATTTCCAAATATCTTTCTTTTCTTTAATTGAGGTTTGTTTGGCTGACAGACGAATGCACCCTCAGCTGAATTGGAATAGAAAGTCTGCAATAATCAGTGCCTCTGCTTGTAAGAAAAAAACATGTAGGCTGGCTTTGTGCATGCTTATGTCCAGGAATGTCTCAGACAGACCTGACTTCTACTTTTCCTAATTAAAAGTGGTAATAACTGTTTTATTGGATCTAAATTACACTTTTATTTGACAAATTTAATTTAAAGTTTGACCTATCAACTTAATGACATTTTGAAGCTGGGCACAACTATACATAAATTAGAAGAGAGTGAGATGCTTTGCAATAAAGAGGTAAAGCAAAAAAAAACCCCAACCTAACAAAACAAAACAAAACAAAAACCAACCGACCAAACAAATATCCCCAAAAAACCAAAATACAAATGAAGGATAAAACCACTTTAAAATATTGTAGCTAATGAGGTTTGCAGTTTGGAATGGAATGAAAGCTAACTCTGCAGAATATTGCTTACCAGGCTAATGGCTAAATTCGAATATATGGAACTTTGAAGCTTCTGATAAGTGTGATTTGATTTCTGTAATATAAATGCAGGAAGTTTTAGAATTGAATTTGCAAATAAAGAATGAAAAGCTCCTCTTAGTTTTTTTGAATTTTAGAAAGAAGGGTATCTCCCTTGTGCTTTTCATCAGTTATTCTTTAAACAGACATTTGAGCACCTTCATCCAATTGTTCATATGAGGGAGCTACTGAGTTGGTACTGCAAACAATGGATATTTGAAGTGACACCTAAGAACCTGATAATGTTTCATCCCATGAGGGACAGAGATACTTTACAAAGTAAAGAGAGTGGTATCCATCATACCGTCTCAGAAGAAGACAAGGCCATCATCTGCCTTTTAGAGTTAAATCTGTGATAGGGATTCTGCTTTAAATCGTGGTTTCATCCTAGCTGGCAACCAAACATCTTCTTGCTCATTCCTGCCAGTGGAAGGGGGGAGAGAATAAGAAGTGTAAATTGGCTTGAGAAAGGCAGTTTAATAAGTAGAACAAAAGCTGTACATGCAAGCAAAACCAAAGGAGGAATCCATTCACCGCTTCACCTGAGCAGGCAGGTGTTCAGCCATCTCCAGGAAAGCAGGGCTCCATCATGCCTACCAGTTGCTTGGAAACACAAACGCCATCACTCTGAACTTACTACTTCTTCCCTAGCTTTATATGCTGAGCATGATGTCATACAGTATGGGATATCCCTTTGGTCAGTTTGGGTCAGCTGTTCTGGCTGTGTGTCCTCCCAACTTCTTGTGCCCACCTATCCTACTCACAGGTGAGGTGGTGTGCTCAGCAGTAATGCAAATACCTCTGTGTTATCAGCACTGTTTTCAGCACAATTCCAAAACACAGCCCCATACAAGCTACTCTGAAGAAAATTAACTCTATCCCTGTCAAAAGCACCACAGCTTACTAGAATAAAAGTATTTCTCATCCACAGATGAAATGAAGACATGGAGAAATTGTTTGGAAAATTTATATTGCAGCTGTGTCAAAGTCCTAGGCTGTTTTTGTTCAGAAACTGCAGGATCATTTGAAGTAGTCATGAAAACATTTCGATATATATATTTTTAAGTAGTTTTGAGAAAAAAGATGCTGAAATTGATCTTGAAGTGACATTTCAATATTGTTTTTTGAGTTTGGAGGAAAAATTATTTTCTCCAATTTCTTTTTCAAAATATAGCCTCCTGTAAGAGTAAAAATATAGGTAATCAGAAATGATCTATTTTTTTAAAATACTTCAGCTGAAATTTTTGTGTCATTGAATTCAGTTTGTTAAAAGAGTTTTTTATTTTATTTTATTTTATTGAAATGGGAAGAGAAATAAGTTTACAATTCTAAATCACTGAGGTGTGACAGCCAATGTCAAACTGTAAGTCTAGGTTGACATGATAGTAAGCAATCATATAGCTGTGTTTCAGCAAGTAAACTTTTGTTGGAAGAGCTGTGGCCTCTGGCTGTGCATGTACTGTCACTCCTTTTATTTGGAGTGATTCCAACAAGCATATTGTGCATTGCCCTTACCATAAAAAATGGGACTGTGATTGTCCAAAAGGTACCTTTGGAAGTAGAGAGATATATGTTGAGGACCACTGGAAGAGAGCATCAGTTTTTTATTTTTCCAGAAGTGATATTTCCAGCTGCATATTGATACAGAGACAACGTTAGTGAATCTCTGAAGATTTTCAGATATTTACAGAACAGCTGAGGATGGAAGGCATCTCTGGAAACCAACTAGTCCAGTCCACCAGCTCAGGTAGGGTAACCAACAGGCTGCTCAGAACCATTTCCAGTAAGATTTGCAATGTCTCCGAGGAGACTTCTCAACCTCTCTGTGCCAGTGTCAACTTCTCAGGAAAAGAGTGTTTCCTTGTGTAAGAATCGAATGTGTTTCAGCTTGTGCTCATTGTCTCTTGTGCTCATTGTCTTTTGTTGTACAGTGGTAACATTTTGATGCAATGCACATGTCTCCAGGGAAGAATAAACTTTCTATAGTTTCTGTTAATGGCTAAGTTTACCATATTTTTCTGGTAGGTTGAAACTGTGCAGTCACCAATGCTAACTGAGGGAAAATAATCTGGAAAGTATTTGTTAACAGATGAGAGAAAAGTTTCATAACACCTAATTGTTATCTTAAACACTGACCCTTTGTGGGAAGGATCAATAATTTAAAACAAGAACTAATATTGTATTCCTGCTATAATCTGGGACCAGTAATTAAGTTGTTTAGAAAGCAAAATAGGAACATAGAGCTCTGCAAGTATTGTGACCTTTTACAGGACTTGAGAGTAATTTCTCCTTCAGTAAGGATGTGTGTTCTCAGACAATAGTGTAAAATTAATAAAGGATGAAAAAAGAAAATAGATGGTGTGTTTATGATGTATTTATGGTGTGCATTGTATAACTTGTCTATTTAATCTGAATTTTGGAAAATATTTTTTCTAGTACTCTCTTTAGCCTGAGATGCACACAAACCCACAGGTTCCCATTCAATGAATATACAAGGAATAATTGCCCAGAAGAGGAAGAGATGCTTTTTTTCTTCTCTAGAAGAAAATGAAACCTCATTTTCTCATGAAATGGTTTGAGTTGGAAGGGACCTTAAAGATCATATATTTCCAACCCACTCTGCCATGGGCAGGGACACAAAGCCCTATCCAACTTGGCCTTGAACACTGCCAGCGAGGGGGCAGACGCAGCTTTTCTGGGCAACCTGTGCCTGGACTTCACTATCATCACACTGAAGTGTATTTTCCTAATACCTAATCTAAATTTACAATCCTTCATCTTAAGGCCATTACAACTCATTCTATCAGTACACTCCCTGTGAAACAGTCCCTGTCCAACTTTCCTGTAGGCCCTTTCAGGTACCAGAAGGCTGCTCTAAGGTCTCCCTGGAGCCTTCTCTTTTCCAGGTTGAACAAGCCCAACTCTGTCAGCCTGTTTTCATAGGAGAGGTGCTCCACCCCTTTGATCGTCTTTGTGGCCTTTCTCTGGATTGGGTCCAACAGCTCCGTGTCTTTCTTGTACTGGAGACACCATAGATGGTTGCGGTACTCTGGGTGGGGTCTCATGAGAGTGAAATAGAGGGAGAGAATCACCTCCCTTAACCTGCTGGTCATGCTGCTTTTGATGCAGCCCAGGATACTGTTAGTTTTCTTATGTATCAAGCACCCATTTCCAGCTCATATTGAATTTCCACTAACACCTCCAGGTCATTCTTCTCAGAGCTGCTTTCAACCCTTTCTCTGCCCAGCTTGTAGTTGTGCTTGGGAATGCCCTGCCCTATGTGTAAATGGGTCCCTTGAACATCATGCAGTTAACATGGGCTCGTCTCTCAAGCCTGTCAAGGTTCCACTGGATAGCATCCCTTTCCTTCAAAGTGTTTACCACACCACACGTCTTGGTGTTGTCAGCAAATTTGCTGAGGGAGTACTTCAATCCCACTGTCCATTTCTTTGACAAAGATGTTAAGCTGTGACAGTCCCAGTATTAATCCCTGAGGAAGCCACTTGTCACTAGTCTCTACTTGGACATCAGGCCATTGACTGCAACTCATTGAGCAGAACCACCCAGGCGATCTCTTATTTATCAAGTAGTCCATCTGTCAAATCCATGTCTCTCCAATTTAGAGGCAAGGATGTTGTGTAGGACACTGTCAAATGCTTTGCAAAAGTCCAGGTAGATGACATCAGTTACTCTTCCCTTATCCACCAATACTGCAACCTCATAGAATGCCATCGGACTTGTTAGCCATGATTTACCCTTAGTGCAGTGGTGTTGGCTGTCACCAATCACATCCTTGTTTTCCATGTCCCTGAGCACAGTTTCCAGAAGGATCTGATCCATGATCTTGCCAGATACAGATGTGAGACTGACTAGTCTATAGTACCCCAGGCCTTTTTTTTTTCCATTTTAAAAATGAGGGTTATGCTTCCCCTTTTCCAGCCAATTGGAACTTCACTGGACCGTCATAGCTTCTCAAATATGATGGAGAGTGGCTTAGCAATGTCATCCAGCTGTTCCCTCAGTATCCATGGATGCATCTCATCAGATCCCATGGACTTGTGCACCTTATATTTCTTTCCTCTTAATATTATCACACATTTAACTCTTGTGAACCAGCTGAGCTTATCTGGAGTGTACAGCTGTAAACTTTGGGATCAGTGATTATTTCTATGAACAAAATACTAACAACTGCAATGAATCATGAGTGTGGCAGCCTCACAGATTGACTGAAATAACTCACCCATGAGCTCTGTTTTTTTCTGTCTTGAACATGTACCTCATGGAAACATAATCCATTTCAAGTTCTCTAGGCTTGTTTCACAGCTTTGTTTCCAAGGCTTTGCCATCTAAATCCCCCTTTAATAACAACAGCATGTACCAGTCATGTTGGGTTGACTGAGGGGGAAACATAATGAGAGATTTAAGAAGTAATTAATATTATTATAGAAAATTATTATCACTGTTATTGTTATTGAAAAACATCATTAGAAGCATTTAAAAGACATCTGAGGGGTGTGAATAAAAGAAAGGTGACTTCACAAGAGAAACAGGATAGGTAAGAGGAAGGGAAGTATAACTGATTAGATTTGTAGTTATTAATGTGTTGCCATTTCTTATTATAGCTCCTTTTATGCAAAGTCCAGTTGTCTCACAGTCTTTTCCCTTATGAAAAAATAAATATTCTTCCCTTTGTTTTATAATGGACAACTAAAGCACAAAACCTCTGTGTGTGTATATCAGCACATATATACACACACATATATATACGCACACATACACTATTGACATGAACATCACCTAACTTGGGCTTGAAGGCCAATGTGATGGTTGCTGGGGTTTTCTGAATGGAAAGTCTATGGGGAGTAGGCTGCTGGCCAGAATGGAATGAAAAAAAAAAAAAACCCACCAGAGAGGTATGTTTTCTAGTTTAAAACACTCTCTCTTTACCTAGATTCCTGGGTTCCTTTCCAAGAAATGTAAAATTTTGACTACTTCTGAAAAGCAATTAAAAAAGCTAAAGCTACAAAGAAAAGCCTGGAATTCATGATTTAGGACTTCTAAAATAGGAGGACAGTGCCTACAGCACTAATGTGGATTGATTTAAATGTCTTCCAAATCAATGAAAAAACACTTTCCTTACACCAGAAGAAATTCACTAGTTGAAATGCCACTAGCTTTTTGATGCTTCTAAAATCATTGGTGCATAAATATTTGTTTATTACATGTATTTCAGTGGGTGACTGTTTTGTTTTATTTCTTGTTTTCTGTTGCAACATTTCCAAAAGAACACAAAACAGAACAAAGGAACTCAAACAAACCCCCGGTAATGCATGGAAAAATACACATTTTCATCATATTTACTGGCCTGAAGAAATTATAAATTCTGACTAATCTGAAATGCATGTATTAGTGGGGCTTCACCACTATTGCCCTTGATATTTGAAGATTTCTTCAGATTTTTTCAGATTTCTGCAGTAGTCTTTTGACCATCTTTTATGCAGGTATAAGAAATCAGGTAAATGCTTGCAGATTAGAATTAATTTAGCCATCGCTGCAACAAACCAATAAATGAACATTTTCAAACATCAACAAATGATTTTACAGTACTAGCAAATGAGAGATCATTTCCTCCTATACATAATAAAGAAGCCCTAAGAGTAGGATGGTTGAACACACCTGTAAAACAGGGAAGTTTTACCATAGGAAGGGTATCAGTATGAAGTGGAATTTATATTACTGTTCATTACACGAGCAGGAATCCCAGCTACCCAGCTGAGGAAAAGATTGAAAATAAAATGAAATGTAATAGAGATATATTTTTTTTTTTCCCCGGAAAGCCTCAAAGACAAGAAAATGGAAACTAAATATGTATGTCTGTCTCTTTCTTTATATCCTTCTTGTCGATATGTTTGCATGTGTAGATAAAAAAAAGAGACAGGAAGAAGGAGATAGGGTGGATAATATCACAGTTTCATTAATATACTTTGAAAAGGGCAAAGCTGGGTTTTGGTAGAAGCAAATACTTTTGCTTCCTCTTCCCATATGTAGTCTTTGGCAATAGTTGCAGTATCTTGGAAACACAGCTTGTACTTTTGTGCGTCTGGAATCAGACCAAAATTAACTGAAGCTACAACTAGGGTGACAGACTGAAATGATAGGTCTTTACAGGGGATCTATTCTGTTTCAGTGTGCTTTGTTAAGTGAGAAGAATCCCTTGCAGACCTGTGGGTTTGCAGTAAGTGTCCAGTGGATCCACCTTTCCTAGGTTATTGGTACATCCCATTTGTAAGCACCTTCTGCTGTTAAGGCTGCTCCATGGGAAAGAGGCATCTCATTCCTTTCCTGACTTATCAAGGAGGCAAATCCTATTTCTCTACTCATGTATGTGTGTAGATATTCCTATTAATTACATACCTGATTGCGTTTGTATCCTGGGAATTAATTTTGACCTTTTTGTTGTTCGTTTCTTTATAAGTCCAAAATCCAACCTGATGTCTACAAAATTTGTGACTGGATTTACTGCATGTTTGAGTATGTGTGCATGTGAGTGCTTGTGCATATGTACATACACCTTTTAGATGTTTACTGGTGCTAACAGGTACATAGTATGACTGATTAGATTTATGTGCATTATCTTCCAGTAGAAACAATGTTTCCTGCTTACATTCTAAAGGGCTTTGTAGTATCTGTCCTGCAGACTCTTGCAGTAATTCATTCAGCCATGTCGTCTTTGTTCCTTCTTTCACCATAGCAGCAATATGTAAATTCCTACTGTGATGAAATAATTGCTTTGAAGATGCAAATGGAGTCTTTCAACCACAGACAGATTTGGTCAGTGGTTATTTCATCTCTCTATTGTTAGGTATGGCCTTACCATTGCCATTCTTCTGCAGGATGGGACAGATGGCTTGCTGTTTCTTCTCATCTGCTCCTCGTTTAAGAGCACTAAGCCAAGAAAAGATATTCATGCTGTTATTAAAGAAGTATGTGACCACCAAGCATTCAACTTGCTCTACCTGCTGCCAATGCTTTGCCTAATGCAGCCCAGGATACCATAACCTATTCTTCATCCTCCAGCAGTTCTAAACATCTTTCCTTATGGTTTCATTCTTCTCCTTATCATCTAGGATCTCATACATCTAGGATCTCATACAAAACATCAGAAAACTATTGAATCAACAGTTACGTCACCAGACAGAAAAACCTGGGTTAACAGAATGTATTGATTACCAAGAAGTAGTATTTACTGTGAGATAGAGAGATAAGTCCATGAAAGTACTGTCATCGTTTCCTATGTTTTGTTGTGAAGTGTGCTACTGTGAGTGAAAAAGTAAGTAAATATAGGCTTTAGTCATTTTTTGAGTTTTTACTGAGTCTTGTACAATGGAGAACCTTGTTTGGGTCATAAAAGTGAAAGAAACTGGTTATACAAAGACATACAAATAAATCCGATGACAGGTTGCAAAAGATCCTAATGTCTGTCTAAAATAAACAGACAAAGTATTGACAACTGCAGAATTTCTTACTAGTAGGAAAGTGTTCACAAGACCTTGCTTAAGGCAGTATACATACCTAATGCATTGCTGTCACTTATAAAAGGGTCACACCTTTTCCACGTAGTATTATTTCAGGATTTGGTGGAAGTCACACCTGAGAAGTCACACTTGAAAAATCAGCCAGAAATCTATATTTTCTTTGGGCTAAATCTTTTTTGCAGAATTTCACATGAAGAATTTTTTAAAATATTATTTTTTTCCTCTGCAGAACACGTTGGTAGACTAAGTAGGATTTATGAGTTACAGAATCATAGCATTACAGAATAGTTTAGGTTGGAAAGGACCTCCAGAGTTTTTCTAGAGTCACTCCTGATTCAAAAAAGGTTCAACTAGACCTCGTTTATCAGGGAATTTTTTGTTCAATTTGGTTGGGGTTTTATTGAATCTGAGGAAAGAGCTCCTACAACCAGACTCTCTGGGCAGCTTGTACCAGCATTTGATCATCTTTCCAGTGACATTTTTTTCCCCACTTGCATCTACTTCTTGAGTTTCAAATGATCAAAATGTATAGATTGGTGTGTGTACAGTATATGTAATTCTTCTTTTGTCTACTCTCAACTGTTAAATGATAGCTACGACAGTAAAAGAGCCGTCACAACAAAATGGTAGTTTCATACCTTTCATAAGGTCTAAAACCTATGAATAATTGCTTTTATAAAATGCGAGCTGAAATTCCATAAGAATATCTTTCTACATTAAGATTGGGGGTCAATATTCTTGTGATGCATTTGACCTTCATTGTGGGAAAGTATGTGCAATTAAAATGTTTCTTTCACAAGCTTGAAAGTTATTTTCCCCTGAAGTTGGGCTAATTTAGAATTGGTGGAAACGAAGTGAAACTTAACACAAATTGAGATCAGTGTGAGTGTTCATGTTGTCATCGTTGGTGGTCTCCTTCTTTTTAAATAGCTGACACACACTGACTGCACCTAAAAATTAAACAGATGTGTGATATTAAAAACATTTTAAAATATTCTCTTCAGTGTAAATAAATACCTACAGAAAGTTGAAGGTGGCTCCTAAAGGTACTCTTCAATCCCCTAGGGTAAAAAAAACCCCAGACACATACATGAATGTTAGTTATTGTAACATAACAGAGGAAGTGTCTTGTAATGTCACCGTGGCATGTGAAATGCTCTTTGATAAGCATACAATGAAACTACATTGATAGACTTGCATGTATTCCAGATTTATTTTTCAGGTTAAATGATTTGACTATTGTGCTATACAGAGTCAGTACAGCTATATGTATAGGTTCCTGTGTTTGCTGTGTTTTACTTCAGAAGTCCCTTCCAACCCAATCCATTCTATGATTCTATGAAACTCAAATCTACCCAAATCAATTTATGTAAACCAATACTCTTTAAAATAGATTTTCAGAAGTCCTAAAAAGACTTTTGCAACATGATGAAAATACCTTGTGTGTACAGTGTCTCTAAACAGCTTGCTTACCACCTCCACCGAGTCTCTACCTCAGTTAGAAATGCCTGACAGTCCCTTTTGAGATTCATGAAAGTTTATTAAAGCTTGCTACGAGTTATTTCTAGCAAAAATGTCAGTGGTTAGTATATAACTATGTTAGGATAACTTATAGCAAGCTTGAAGCAATTTATGGCTTCTGTGTGAGGGGGTGATATAGAATCTTATTATGTAAATTTGTTAAACCATATTTAACTTGAAAGTTTTTTGCTCCTTCTATGACCAACAGTCTGAGCTAGACAAAGTAGTACGCCCCTTCCTGACACACTTGAACGTGACGATCATATTGAGCATTCAGTTATTTCAATGTGCTCTTTTAATTTCCACAAAGTGAAGTATTAAATCCAAGATGTGCTACGTGTGGAGAAAGAAAACATTTGAATGTGTAAGACACAGAAAACCTTTAGCATATCTCACTGTCTGGGTTCTATTTTGCTCCACCCACCACCCCCCTCACCGCCCCCCCCCCCTCCAGCCCTGCTCTTGATTATTTAAGAGTTTTATGCTTGCCATAACTCATCTGTAATATTTAATTGATTCCTCCAGTTGTCTCTTGCTGCTGTGGGCATTCTAATCAATTAAGGATCTTCATTGAACTGTGGCCTCCTATTTTCCCTCCTCCACCTTTCTTCCATTAAGTCTCTTGAGCGTGACCGCATGCCTCCTTCTGTTTACGTATGGATGTGCTTGTTTGTTCTTGGAACTTAAATCAGGTTCTTTCATTTTCTTAATCTTAACAGTGCTTATCTACGCCTGAATTTCCACAAGATCCTGTATTTTGTAGGGCTTGCTTTAATTTCCAGCTAACCAAAAAGCTGCTTGCACAGCATCCAACAGCATAAACAGTATTTCTGCAGTGTTTATCAGGCAATCTTGTGATATTATTGCATCGATATATCTATAATGATTCAGTGTCATAACCAATGTTATCATCAGGCAGCATGCACCTAAATAATCCTCCAAGATCCCATAAAGCCTTTCAGTTTATTTAATTCTTTCTACGTCTCTAAAATTCAACTGGATAGCTAAACTTTACAGATTTTCTTCCTTCCTTGCAGGCTGCTGTTTCTTTTTCTCTTCCCGTATATTTGAGAAACTATCTTTTGACTTAATCTCTGTGTACTCCAGAGCTGTGAAATTTTAATTGTTAATGCTTTTTATTACTGGATTATTGTTGTCTTGACATTTGGTGTGCTGAATATTTAAAGTTGAGGAGTCAAATTCCCAGACATGCCTAACCTCTGGCCCCCACATTTGAAAAAAAATTGCACTACATAATTATGTGACAGAACATGTTGCTTTAGTGTAGTGTCTTTTTACAACCAAGGAAGAGAAACAGTCTTTGAGGATTAAGTAATTTGATGTTCCTCTGTGAGGTAATGCAGCTGGCCTACCATAAAAATTTGTGGCAATAATCTTAGCATTTTTGCTTGCATGAAGGAAATCGAAGTTGTATTATTTTTCCTCAGTATTTTTTAATATAAGTATCATGTATTAAGGGGCAGTTTGCATACGACTCCTTTGACCCTAAAAGTTCCATACTTCTTTTATTTCAAAGGTGCTGATCAGCATATGCCAAATGCCATGTTGCAGTCTACTAAAAAAATGTCTTCTGCTGTTTCCTTCTTCCTTTAACACCTGCAGTCACAGGAGAGGTTCAGTTTCTGGAATCACAGGGGTTTCATAAAGCTCCTGATGGGGAAAAATTTCTGTGTCCTGTATTGTTCTGTATTTTAATCTTGGACACCTGGATTCAAGAATTTTCCAGGCTGAAAGTATCTGAGGGGTTTTAACTAGTTAACTTGTACTGGAATTTGCAGTGGATCAAAGTCTGGGCATTCCTCAATACTACCACCACCATTATATCCATTTTCTCTTCTTTAGCATCCCCAGGGAAACCTTAAAAAGTATTATAATACCAACCTGCTGGCTCAGGCTTTTTTCCTCTTGGAGGGATGGCATTAAAATCCTTTCCCCAGGGATTTCTGCAACTGTTAGCAATAAGAAAATTTATCTGATACTGTCTTTTTTATTCCTTTGCTTTATAATTGCTAAGCTGGTAAGCAATGATTCTTTTCTTCTTTTCCTCTGAGTTATTTTTTTCCCTCTGTTCTTTCTTTGATAAAGTTACAGAGAACTCATGGGAGACAAGAAAAACCTAAAAGACTTAAATTATTTGACTGGAAAATGTGCTCCCTTGTTATTACTTCAGTGTCTCAAGGAAAAAGTATTCATTTTATTTTGAGGAAGGCAGCACAACACTGGATTAGGATACTTTTCAGTTAAGTATGCTTCTGTCGTTAATTGAATGAAAATAAAATATTTTTGCAAGAGTAGATAAGATGCCTGTTTGAAATTTAGAGTTGATACAACAGTTTTATTTCAAATTAAACCGGTTGCATAATCCAAGCTCGCTGCACATACATGGCAACTGAGAACAGATTGCCTATACATGGCTTCAGTGGAGAGTTATAGTGATCATAAACACTTTGCTTGCAGACAGTTTCAGAGCTTCTCTGTGTTTTATAGAGACTTGGGGTGAGGGAAAACTTCATGACTACTGTATATGTAGTGATATTCTTTCTGTGTGAAGGCACGGCCTCACTTGTCTGAACTAGTCATTAGGCTGTTTTGGTGCCAACTCAGTCCTAATAGAGCTCAATATTTAAGCTCATGTTTCTTTAATTTTTCAGTGTTTGCTTTGTCCTTCAGATGGCTTCAGAAGCATTAGAACAAAGCAGGCAGTCACATATAAAGCTCACGCATATACCCATACGGGTAGGATTTAAGTGTACTCTCCTACTGATTTTAAACAAGGATCAAAACCCAAAAGCAAACCCCAAAAATCTTACCTAAGGCACTTCATTGCTTTAATACATTCTGCCTGAAAACAAGGGAAAGAAATATACACCTTTTTAGGTATGTATCATGTATTTTAACAGGAAAGAACAATTCCCTGCTTATGTTAGATTAGACAGACACTGGTAAGATAGCGATCCAGAACCAACCTGTATGAAGCTGACAGAGATCACCATTTCCAAGAGTACTGCATGCCTGTTTTGGGTTTACATGACAAGGTTTTGGTAGGTAGGGGTGGGAGGTGTAGGGGGGGTTACAGGGGTGGTTTCTGCAAGAAGCAGCTAGAATCTCTCTACAGGCCTGAGAAATTAAATGCTGGCTAGGCTCAAGGCTGGACCCACTGCTGGCCAAGGTCGAGCCCATCAGTGATGGTCACAGTGCCTCTGGGAATCACATTTAGGAGAAAAAAAACCCAAACAAGCAGGCACATTTTCCTACCAGAGAAGGGAGTGAGAAGATGTAAGAAACTGTGCAGGCACCAAGGTCAGTGAAGAAAGGGGGGAAGGAGGCACTTCAGGAGCTGAAGAGAAAGATTCCCCTGCAGCGCATAGAGAAACCCATGGTGGACTGGGTTGCCCCCTGCAGCCTATGGAAGATGGGGAGTAGAGATTCTAATTGCAGCCTGTGGAGGACTCCACAGTGGAGCAGGTGGAGACACCTGAAGGAGGCTATGATCCAGTGGGAAGCTAGCAGTGGAAGAGGCTCCTGGCAGGACCTGCAGCCCTTGGTGAGAAGGATCCATGCTGAAGCAGATTTCTGTGGCAGGATTTGTGACTCTGTGGGGGACCCACATTGGAGCAGTCTGGTTCTGAAGGTCTGCACCCCATGGGAGGGATTCGGGCAGTTCATGAGAAGTAAAGCCCCTGTGGGAATAACTCACTTTGGAGAAGTTCATGGAGGACTCTTTCCCATGAGAGGGACTCCACACTGGACCATGGGAAGAGTGTGAGGAGTACTTCTGAGGAGAAAGGAGCAGCAGAGACAAGTCATGATGAACTGACTGCATATCCCTTCCCCATCCCTGTCCTCCTTATCTCGTCCTATTAGCCTCTCAATATATATTTTCTCCCCAGTCCAGCTGAGAAAGGGAGTGATAGAACAGCTGTGGTGGGTGTCTGACCTCCAGCCAGCAGCAACTGCCCACAATGCCCAATCTAAACAATGGCATGACTAATTTTCCCATGGAAGCACCTGTCACTTTCATTAACACCAGACGAAATCTTGAAAATTAACTTTTGTCAGACAGATTTTGATGATATGAATCCTACTGTTTGCCAGTATTTCAAGTTGAAGCCAACTCCAGGTTGCCATATCTAATCCCAGATTGTCATTTAAATGGCCATGCTATGCTGCTGTTAAAAAGTTAATTGCATCTCTGGTCATAGCAGTTCTTTTAAGGCACTTGAGTCACCCCAGAGTATTTTACTCTACATCGTCAAGTTAAGCTCTCCTGTTCCTCAGTGTCCCTGGGAAAATAACATATCTGAGATCTAAATCAGAAAATGTGAGAATATGAAAAGTCTGCTTGCACCAAATGTAGCAACTGTGGCAAATTAGAAAATGATAGATTTATTGCATCATGTACCATACCAAATGTGCACATCCCACAGGGTAAGACATTAGTTTTACAGTATATGTGACGTGCTGTTGGTCTGTGCAGTCATTCCAGGAAAGAAACCCTTAGTGACAGAATGGTATATATAGAAACACAGAGGTGAGAGATTTGTAATTTTACCAGTCATCAACAATCGTCCAGTTACAGAAGAAAAAGCATTGACACATTCTGTGTTAAATTTAGGGTTCTCACCGATAAGGAATATAGTTGTGCATACTTTACCTTAGCTTGACAGAAACCTCAAGACTGCCTTTGTAAAGTTGCTACAGTGTGAGACCTGAGAACTAGAAAGTGATAGAATCTGTTTTCAGTGTTTGGGATTAAATGCCAAAAAGCAGACAAATTGTTTCAATTATAAAACAGAAAATTAAAATTCAATTAAATTCAAATAACATTTTTAGGGTTTTTTTTGTGTTTAAATACTGGCCTTTTACACAGAAATTCATAAATAACATAAATGAAAAAAGTGATGGGGAGGATTAATATCTTTTCACTGAACAATTCAAATTCTTACCAAAAAAATGCAAGGTTACAAGTACACAAATGTATTGATGCCTTCTACATGAAAAAAACTATCCTATTTTGCTCTTTATTAAGATCAGTTGTGAAAAGAATGTTTTTTTCCAACAAAGGCCCAAATGGCACAATTTCAGTAGACGCCATTTTACCTACATAGAGATTTTAAAGCATTGTGATTGATCTAAATGAAAGTAAAACAAACCTTATTTCAACATAAATTCCTTGAAATTTAGGCTGACTTCTGAAAGCAAAATTATATTTTCATTTTTGTTGTTTATCAAATAATTTTAGGCAGGGGGGGAATACCTTGATTACTTAAAAATAAAAATTGTTTGGTTTAGATATCAAAAAGCTCTTGAAATCAAAAATTGAAGGACTGCTCTCAAACAGAACAGGAAATGAGATCTTGGGCTTAAACATTCCAAATCAGTGCTTAGCCTGTTGTCCTCACAGGACAGGAGAGTGAGAGCCTGTGCATCTCTACTCCTTCTCTCTCTCCCTTTTCTCCTCTTCCTTTCCTCAACCATAATTTCTTTTGTTTTAATGAAATTTGTGTCACTTATGTTTGTTGGAAGACTTCTTACAGTTGGTAGCAGACATCTGGTCCCTTAGATTACATCTCTGTTTGACTAAAAGTAAGGAATTTCCAAAAGGGTGCTTTCTAAAAGATGGTACGTCTGTGTAGGAGACTTGATTGCAGTATATCTGCAAACTGTTCTGGAGTTCATAGAGTGGTGTTTTGTACGTACAGAGAGCAAATATTTGGTGAGATCAAGGTGGTATGCTACTGTTTCTTTTAAGCTGGAAACGTCAGCAACCATTACAATTTACTGTTTGATAGATAACTTTTTTATTGTAATATAGGAGCATGTCACAGTTCCCTTTATGATTTGTCAGACTACAGACAGTAGGCTTCCTCCATTTATATAAATACATTGGTTAGCTTGCAAATCTACTTAGTTATCTGGAGTTGCTGTGTGAGGAATTGATGCTGCTATAAAAGAAGAGCCTCAGCTGTAAATATGTAAGATTAGAAATAACATTGCTGCAACTTGCAGAAATCAACAGACCTGGAGTTTTTGTTTAAGCACAGGAATGCAACAAATCTGGGGCAATCATACAGAAAGGAAATTCCTTTGATATATTAAAAAAGTAATGAAAAAAAGATTTCTGAACTGTTTAATTAACAACCTACAAAAATATATATACCTGAGACTGAACTCAGTAATAAGATGCCACCTTTGTTCTATAAAAATACTTTGCTACTAGGAAAATTATTTTCAAAAGAACAGTCAGCATCTGAACCAAATTATCTACCAAAGATTTGCACTCTTGATCTTCTGATGTTAATAGCTGGGAAGGGCAAAACTTACCCCCCTTACATCCATCAAAAATATAGTGGGTTTTATTTGTTATTGATTCTTAAGGTACAGTGAAGTGCTGCCTCTGGAGTGTACTTGCTGACGTGGCAGATGGTCTTTATTACTCCTGATGGTCTGTTTGGATAATGGCACTCTAATTCTTTACTATCTCCATCTATCTACCCTTCCCTTCCAATTAAACATTAGTGACACATTTTTATGGCCTCTAAAATGGCATAAATTAGCATCAACTATGGACACAATAGAGTAATCCACTAATTGCAATCTGATGACTAATTTGAAGATACACAGAAGACACACTAAAGTTTTAAGATTGGAGAGATCCTCTGGATGTTGTTCTGATGTGAAGAACATTTAAGTCTAAACATTTTGTATATTTTAAACCTTTCCATATAGGTAGTTAAAAGAAATAATGAAATATTAGTTTAACATACATCAGTTGTTCAAATTTTATCAGAAGTCTGTGCATTGGTGGTCACACTGTAGAGGCCCATTATAAACAGCCACATGCAGAAAATCTCTCATCAGTTGCTGCAGAAGCTAAAACACTCTTCATGGGCATCCAAGCAGGGCCTGGCCCTAAGCAGTTATTGAAGGAATCCACTGCCGTCAGGGGCATCAAGTCATAGCTGTAATGATTAAGTCACTACACAGAGTCCCATAAAGTTTCACATCCAAGCATTTATCATTAGAACAGGCTACATTTGAATTAACTTAATTAACTTGAGCTGTAATGAACTATAGCCATTTCATTTATTGATAGGTCTTTTGCTGATTTAAGTGTCATATTTTCCCAAAGTTTAATTATGTCTTCCTACATCCTAGAAAAAACACTGAATTTACTACCATTATCAGCCTTTCTTCAGATAAGAAAACTGTGAAGAAGTCGATTAGGTGGTTTGGGTTTTTTTAATGTCAGCTAATGTGGAGTGCTTCTGTTGCTGGCAGGCTTTGAAGTGAGCATGTAAAATCAGAAGGCACTTCCAAAAGACTTAAGCAAAAAGTACTGGACCCTAGCTAAATCTAGGACTCACTTGCACTATTGTCTCTCTTGTGCCTCATCCACCAGATGATACTTTTAAAGCTACCTGAGCATGATGGTACCTATCTCACAGCATTACTGAGATTATAGATCACTGAGAGATAGTGCACCTTGCCCTGCAGTTTTCACTGGTTTATTTTTTTGCTTAAGCTTTCAAGATTGTCCATCACTGAGGACAGGATACTTGGCTAGAAGGAATTTTGATCTGACTGATAACATTATGTTCTCAGCTGTGCTGCTCACAGTAAAGTAAACTGACATGTTGAAAATTACTTTCTTGTTCTCTTTTTACATATTTGTTTGGTCTTTGGCCACAAATCTCTTGTGACAATTAATTTTCCTTCTGGATTGTCTAGAAAACATTTATGCAAACAAATAACAATTCAACTATATTGATAGGTGCATAATTCTGTCACTGACAGTGTTCTCCTAAATAGCTTTAAGCTCTATCAGATAAATGAATAAAGATAGTTCTTTGCTTTTGATTTTAAATAACTTATCCTCTGATGTTCTAAATGAGGATGTCTCATGTATTCATTCATTGCAGTTGTGGTAGTGTAACTAGCTATAAGCTACATAATGGTTTTCTGGACAAGAAAAATAAACTACCTGCGAATATGTGCATGAGTATCCTTTGGTCTAATCTCTATATTATTGAGGAAAAATACCCTCACTCCATCTTTTGCTAATTAAAAAAAAAAAAAATTCAAAGTCTTACATCAGTTTTTATGTATTAGTTGCTTATAGTCATAATGGAAAGCTTAGTTTTCATGATTCTTATTGCTTTATACTGTTCAAGTTTTTTTAGCCTAGTTTCATGTGTCACTTTAAAAATGGATATTTTTTTGCCTACAACTGCTGACATTTTGCTGTTCTTAAGTTTTTGAATAAAATACTCATAGTCTTACCCTTGCCAGCAACAGCAGTAAGAATTATCAGTTTCTTATGATTTTCTGATTCTTTCTTCAGATATTGCATATTAAAATTCAGCACAGTTAGAATTTGTAGGGCAAAAAAATTGGCCTGTCTGGATGGTATATGAGCTAGCTGTGGATGTCACTTATTATAATAGCATTTCTAACAAATGACAGGTCAAAGTCTTGGGTTTCAAAGTATTTATGCAGAATGTCAATCATTTATTCTTTGCTAGTTCAAATGCATAGTCATCTAGGCATACCTTTAAGGGATGCCCCTGACTTTTCATCAAAAATTCCTTCTTTACCTATCTCATCTAGTAGGTCTTCATGATTTGAACTCAAGAAGAGGGAAATAACGACATATTTGAAAGGAAGACCTGAACTGCTATGCTGTTTTTGTTACTATTACTCACCACCTCCTAAATTTATAGTGCAATTTGACTTTTTTCCCCTCTCTACTTTTTAAATAAACAGAATTTCCTTGATTTTTCAACAGAGAGCCACCTAAGCCTTTTAAGTTGAAAATAAAGAACATCATTAAAGAACGAACAGAAGCTGCAGCATAAGGGAGGGTCATGGCAAGACATTAATTTAATAACATCCTACAGAAAGCATGTAATCAACAGGAAGGCTGAAACTAACTTTATGTGTAGTATTTAAGATGATATTTAGAAAGTAATTTGGAATGAAAAATCAGCTTCTTACTTTTTTTCAGAAATATCTATGACTAGTTCAAATAGTCAATTGATGTTTTCAAGTGCTGTTTTTCCTGATGGCATTCTCCTGTCTGAAGTGTGAAATGCATAAGGAGGATCCAGTAAAACATGCAATATATGTTTCATCACAGAAACTTACCACTGTTACCTGAATAACCAAGTCTTTGAAAGAGGTTGTCCTGGTCTCAGCTGGGATACTGGTAATTTTCTTTCTAGTAGCTGAAATAGTGCTGTGTTTTCCAGTTTTGGATGAGAATAATGTGTATAGCACATTGATATTTTTTTTTTTGTTGCTAGACAATATTTACACCAAGTCAAGGACTTCTCAGCTTCTCATACTGCCCTTCCAGAGAAGAGGCTGAGGGTGCACAAGAAACTGGGAGGAAACATGGCCAGGACTAGTGACTCAGCCTGGTCAAAGTGATACTCCATACCACATGATGTCATACTCAGTACATAACTAGGGGGTAGGCTGGAAGACGGGGTGGGTCAGGAGCTAGCTGAACTTTGGTTTTGGGTGATGAGCAATTGTGCTATGCAACAATTATTTTGTATATTGACCTTCAATTATTATTATAATTATTATTATAATCATTATCTTTCTTTTCTGTCATATTAAACTGTCTTTACCACAACCCATGAGTCTTACTATTTTTCTCCTTACCTCTCCCCCATCCCACTTGAGTGGGAGGAATGAGGGAATGGCTGTGCTGTGTGGTTGTTAGGCTGCCTGCTGGGTTAAATAATGACAGAGGTTTTTCCAGGAAAATTTAATTCCTTGATTATTTCATTTGCAAGTAGCACAAAAGACAAAGAAATGTGCTTATTTTTATATTACCATATTCAAATGAGTATTTATAGTACATCTTGTGACTAGTGAACCATCTGTATTAGTTAAGGACTGAACCATAAAGCTTGCAAAAGTCCACATTTAGTAAAAATTTAGAAATCTTCAGCATCTTATGTAAGCTTCTGATGAAGTTCCACCTTTATGTATGATACTTTTCAACATCATACGACTTTTTAAAGTTGATATTATTTTGTTCTTCTTTACCTGATGAGATCTACCACTGAGATCTGACATAGTAATTCTGGGTAGTAGTTCTCTAAAGTGATTCATATTTACCCTATGTTGCTTCCATTGAAAGCACTGGAACATACATAACAATGAATTTACTGGAACTGATGCTGAATGCTCTAGAAAATCCCATGACAACAAAGATTCTGATCACTTAAGGTTTTGTTGCATATTAGGAAGTTTTCATTATAATTTCACTTGACACATGACTGAGCAAAAATAGTATTTCAAGAATGAACAGAGGTTCCAGGGTCTCAAAAAATATTTCTCCATTAGTTCTTTATGTCTTAAATCACTTGTATTGAAGATTGACGGATTCACATTTTATGACATTTCTCCATCATACCTTTATGCATTTACTCATATTTCTGGCCAAGATTTGAGAATGACTTTCACATTAAGTGTCATGAACAGTAGCTAGAACTTAGTATTACAAACTGACATTATTGCACAGGACTAAATATTAATTTAAATCCACTTAGAGAAAGACAAGGCTCTTCCCCCTTTGAAGTCACACACTTCATTTATTGCCTTTATGGAAATCAGGGTGTTTCTAAAACCATGGTAGTGTGCTGGTCCTATTGCAGAGGCTGATGCTCATAAGGAATACTTTTTATGTGAGTATTCCTGCTGAAGTCTGTGGTATAAGTCCCTGCTGTAAAGTTGCCTACAAAAGGGAAGGTGGAATTGGGCCTATGGACCCTGATGATTACCAAGCACCTAACTTAGAAAGCAGGTAACTTAGTTATGTAAATCAACAGGAGATTGACCCTGCAGTGAATTTTTAATCGTTCACTAATTGTCTGATAGAGAAATCAAATTAGACATTAGTGGCAAATCTTCATCTCAGCATGGAGAGTTACACCCCCAAATCTTGTTACTAGTAGGACTGCACAAAATTCTTGAGGCAGTAAAAGAACAATTTAGGTTGGATTTTTTTCCCTCATTTTTTTCCCCTATGAGAAGAGTTAATATTGAGCTTAAGTCTGTCTCAGCTCTTCTATATTGATCTTGAGAGTGACTCTCAGCTGCCCTTTAGTATTATCTATTGTAATCTCCTACAGCTTGTAAATTGGTTGTGGGACCAAATAGTCAAGACCTTCTTCTCAAGATACTTTACCAGTTGAAGAAAAAGCTCTTTCACAGAGGAGAAATTATGTGAAACCAATGGAGAAAATTCATCTTAACAATAAATAACCATTCAAAAATTCCATTAAAAATCTCCTGAAAGTTTCAAAAACACTTTTACATTCTCATTTTAAAATTTGCCTTTAGTTATAACCGACATCAAAAATAATTCTGCTACTGCTATGTCACAATCATGAAATGTGCTATTTGTATAATCATTATTTTTGTAGCTAGTACTGATAGAAGCATCGTCTGGAGATCAAAGTCTCTGTTGTTTTGTTCTTAAAAAAGCTTGAAACTGCTGGTTGAAACTTTTCAAAAAGAACTTTTTGAAGATAAAAGTATCTAGCTCTTTATCTGAAACCCTGAAATTTTTTATGACATACATACTCTGATTTTTGTCCTGCTATTTCTAATATCATCAGTTGGTAATTTATGATTGAAATAATAATATTACCAAAGATAATATCCTTAAAATCATGAATTGGATGCAAAAAGATCTAAAGATATATTTATCATCAGCAAGTGCAAAAAAATAACTTTGGAAATCAATTGTCCTGCAGACCTTCAGTGTTATTTTTAGTTTCAGTGTCATCTTCTCAAATACAAAGATTAGAAATGTCTTTTCTTATTATCTGAAACCTGAATATTTATATGGCTCCAGGAGCTGGGTCTTTAACAAATTTTTAAAATAAAATGCCATGAGAACTATATTGATTACTAATGTTTAAATACACTGAATGATAAATATAAGTTACTCTAAGTTAGTTTTTATTCATCTGCTATCTCTATTTGGTGTTATTCCGCCAGCTCTTTATCAATTAGTATTGATTTCAATGATGCTACCTATTAAAAGAGAACTCCAGGAGGAGACAATGATTAGTCTGGTTTCAAGATACTTGTAAAATTTTAATTATACATGACAACAAACACCTCCCTGATTCACTGTATGGGGATTTATAAATAAGATTAGCAGACACTCATCACACTGGTTTTAATTTTTGACTAAAATGTAGGATTTGATTTCATATGCTTCTCTGGGTTTGTTCTGCTTTGGTTTATTTTTAAAAAATATTGGCAAGATCTATTACCATCAGTGTTAATTTATCTGTACCCTCAATTTTCAAAAGAAACATTAAATTACTATTCAGCAGAAGCATCAGTTATGAATGTTCTTTCCTTATGGAAAGGTTTAAATTACACCTTTTTTCTTTTAATGGGATTCATTATCTTGAAGTATTTATAGATTTAAACATTTAATTATTAGATTGTCTCCCTGTCACAGAATTTAAACAGTCCAGATTGTGTACTGTGGCTGCAATACTTAGCTGTATTGAACTGTAAACATTAATATCTATTAAGAAATTAAATGCCCTTGATAATTCCCCTGTGTTCACTGAGCAGTCATACTTTCAGTCAGATTCCACACAAAGTAATCAATATGGACTTCTGGCAGTTTCTGCTGCCTTTAATACAAGTAGTGGAACAAGGTTTTTTTTGTGGGAGCATTAGCAATGAAGATTTGCAGCTCTTTCACTGCTCCTTGCATTTGCTGTATGATCTGGAGCTTTAGGTGATCTCCAAGCAGTGTAGGAGTGGTGACTTACAAATTAAACAATTATTTTGACTCGTAAAGTCCACTGACAAATATTTAGATGGCAGTTATGGAACAACTGGCAGATGAAGTCTTAGATCTGTTTTAAGTGCACAGTGCAATAGACCTGAACTATACTTGTCTCCATTGGTTTCTCATGCACCACTGTCCAAACATCTGTCTCTCCTCAGGCTCTGAGTGGTGGCTGACAGCATTACTGAAAGGGTCTCTTAAAAGTAGCTCTGGATGGGCTCCAGTATTGCCCTGCTTTGTCCTGTTGTCTCTTATCATTCTCATGATTTGGGGGCTTTTGGCATGTCTTAGAGACATCTCAGTATGTCTCTGTCTCCATTTCATGTCCACAGAACGTCTCCATCAGTTACATCTAACGAGTTTCCTTGTTTGATCCTCACTTGAATTTCCTTTCCTTTTCCTGTAAAGGTTGGAATATTTCTTTTAAAAACCTAAATTGGTTTGAATGCTGAGTTCCTCAGTGGTTTTTTTTGTTTGTTTCCTTTGCTTTTTGTTGTTGGGTTTTGTTCAGGACTTTTGAAAGATTTTTTTCTTGCAGTAGAGCTGAAATATCCTATGGTTTGGCTTTGTATTGGTTTATGAATGACAGTGCTCAATGTTCTACATCATTATTCATTTTGTTTACATTTCTTACATCTTTTCTTCTCTGTTAAACTCATTTGTTAGTGTAGAACTTTCCAATATGACTTTATTGCTGTAGTATACTCATTGTTTGCGCCATTGTAATTTTTTCCCCTTCTTTATATGATGGCTCTTACTTAATCACAGAATTGTAGGGGTTGGAAAGGACCTCGAGAGATCATCGGGTCCAACCCCCCAATAATACCAACAGAATTTATTTATTTATTTATTTAAAAGGAAATTGGGTCATTGTTGCTCAAAATCTTAGAACAAATTATATTCTTATATATAATAAGGAAAATGGCTACATTTCTCCCATACCTTATTTAGTCAGAACTAAAGCTTTTTCCTTCTTCTGTTTGAAATCAACATGTTGAAAGCCTCTTAATGGAAGCATGGGCTAGTCAATGAGGAGAACATCTCAGATCTTAAAAGGGTGCTAAAAAATCCCAATTTTTTTATTGGACTTCCTTGTGAGATATTGTTGGTCTTGGGCTCATATCCACAAAATCTTAAGAACTGTTAGTACAGCTAAATGTGAAGTGTTCTTGACCAAACTTGATTTAACCTAATCTGACTTTGAAGTTGGTTGTATTTTTAGCAGAAATCTGGTGCTTCTGCAGATACCTTCCAGAGGTCTTTTCCAGCTCTAAATTATTCTATGCCTGATGCTCAAGCATGTAGTTAGCTATGGTAACAGACAAGGGTAACATTTTCAGCATTTCCCATCTGACATTTGCCTAGGCAGTTTACTCTTACTATAAATGAAAACTGAAGTTTTTGTGATATTAGTTGTGTTCAAAAGATTGGTCTCTAGAAGGAAAGGAGAGGCTTGTAAAGAGAAAACAACAGCAGTTGCCCCAGAAATAAGAGGGTGACTGTTGAACAATAAATTAAATTAAACCTACTTTTACATTTCAAGGTAATGTTTTGCAGTCGTTCTGATGATATATGTACTCCTGGATTTATATATCTTCCAAGCTTGTAGGATCCAGGCCAAGTGATCTGTTAACTTGAAGCACGTTTGAAGTTTGTTTTCATTCAGTAAGTTGTTTAGAGATGCTCTGCTGCCTCCACCAGTTCCTTGGGGTTTTTCTTGTTTGTTTGCTTGTAAATTTTTAGTGAAGAACATTACTTTCTAATGCCATAGAATCGTAGAAGTTTGCAAGGTACCTCAAGAATCATCAGGTCAAATCACTCCTGGCAAAATCACTGACTACACCAGGTAGCCTAGCACCCTGTCCAGCCAAATCTTAAAAGTGCCCAATGTTAGGGAATCCACCACTCCCCTGGGAAAAGTATTCCAGTGTCTGATTCTTCTCAGTATCAACAATTTTCCTCTTGTGTCCAGTCACAATCTCCCTGGGATAAACTGTACCCATTATCCCTTGTCTTATCCATGTGACTCCTTGTGGAAAGGCAGTCTCCTTCTTCTTGGTAGCCACTCTTTAAGTACTGGAACATGACGATGACGTCTTCCCTAAGCCTTCTTTCCTCAAGGCTGAACAAATGCTGTTCTCTCAGACTTTCCTCATGTGGAAGGCTTCCCAGTCCATTGATCACCCTGGTGACCCTCCTCTGTAGAAGGCAAACAGGTTAGCACTTTGTGAATATGTACTGGCTTTTTCCACTCACGTGCTTTATTTAACTTGTGATAACCCCCAGGAGGATTACTTCCATAAAATTCCCAGGGACTGAATTAAGACTGTACATACATAATATGCATATTATTTACCGAAAATATGCAGACCAAAACTTTCAGGAAAAATCTATTCCCTCATAAGACAAAGGACCAAACCAGAAGATAACATATAAACATATGTATGCATGCATATATGTGTATAAACATATGTGTCTATGTAGGTGTGCATACACATAAGCATGCACAAATATGTGTGTATATATATATATGCACATATATATACACAGGCCATACATATATGGCTTAGCCTTCAAGGAACCATTATTTAATTCTTAGCTATGGCTTTATTTATCAGAGGAATGCAAAAGGGTAACAGGATATATTCTAACAAACATGCGCAGACTACAGATATTTGAAGGAATCTCAAGAACAGCTGAAGTTGCATTCCCTTTTTATGATATTTAATTTCATATATCTAATCTTGGCATAGTTCTGTGAAATTTTGCAATTCTTACATTTTGAAAGTGTAGCATTCCTGCTGTGGAATAACCAAGCCCATGATTTCAGATTGCATTTCTCTAATACATATACACAATCATATCAACTCATAAGAAAATGGGAGAGAATGGACTTTTAAGTGTTTCCTCTGCAGCTTTCAGGAAGAACCGATATCTCAAAAAAAGTGAAGTACAAAATAACCTGAAGCTTCAAAATTACAAAATAAGACACCCAAAAAGTAGGCATATGAGAATATATGGGCAATATTTGCAAATGATTCTGTACTTGTTTATATTAGAACATATGTATTTTTTGAGAGTGCTGACTCACCAAACAACTCGTCTGACAAAAAATCTAATTTTACACTCAACCTATTATACAACCAAGTCATTTCTGGACAAATATATGTGAGACACCAATAATTAATGTCTTTGCCATTGCTCTTTCAACAGCATCACTAAGAAGAACGCAAGAAACTAACATTACTTATAGCAGTTGATGATACATTGAATGTTTCTGAATTAATTAGTGTTATTTGCAGTACAGATGTTGGATGTGCATGGGCAAGATGAGCACTAACAACCTGTGTCTTGTTGCTGTTCACAAGTATTCATTTTGCAGCTTTGCCATGTGCGTATCTTATGTGTAATGGTTCTGAAAACTCCGTTTCACAGGTCTTAATGATATTGTGTATCTCACATAAACCAAAGAGGAAATAAAAAGACAAAAATAATCAGATAAGCTTCTTTGCTATTTTCCTAGAATTCCCCCTTTAAATCGGCTTTTTGCTGTGATGCTTACCAAAGACCAGCTGAAATACTGAAATCACATCTATCATAATGCTAAACATACCACTTGTATTCTTTCTATGGTTCTCTATCTGTATACTTGATACAGATTATCTGATCTCAAAACGTATAAAATGAGGATGACCATTCTGTTCTGTGCTCAAACCCTGTCTACTTTTAAGGTCTTTATCCACAATTAAGGATTATTGTAAAACAGCTACCAATAAAAGATGTGATATAATATCAAGTTGAATTTTGTGAAACATGTAAGGTATTTACATTTACATAAGAACATGATTTCTTTAACATCATGTAGAGCTAGGACAATTTAGGTGAAAGAAGATATACAGCTAATCTAATCCATGCAAACATACCTTCTCATGGACTGCTGCTTACAGAAGTAATTTTTTGTCAAAATACTTATTGAATAAGTATTCATTATCTGAACTGACAAAAAAATGTACATACCTGTTGTCAAAGATACAATGAACATTTTCTGTAAAGTTTTGGTTTTTTGTTCTTCAAAATACTGGTGATCAGCATAGACAATACTGTCTCACTGCAGAAAGTTTGGTCCTATGTTCTTTACATCACTAAGCAACAGTGTAGTTGCTTCTAGTATATGATGGGAAATGTATCTGTCAGACATCATGTTAAGAATGTAAGAGAGAACACAAGCTTTTGAACTGTTTCTGTGTGGAGCCAGAAATCTCAGTATTTTGCAGTTTTTGCGCCAATAAAAAAGAGATGTTTCCCCCATTTAATGTTTGAACATTTTTAACTAGCGCATTATTTGTATCCAAATGCGTATGTTTGTACACTTTACTGAATTGCCATGATGTTGTTAGTTATAGGACAAGCTAATCAAACCTCTTCAGAAAAGTACTGTAAAAGCTGAAGTTCAAAATGAATTTCTAACTATAAAAGGCATATTTATTTTCTTCACTATAATTTCTTTCCATCACTATTCTACCTTCTATTCCAAACTGCTTTTTCCATATTTTACTACTCTGTACAGCATAAAGAATATTTTGTTATTGTTTCAAAATAAGTTCCTAAGATTCTGATCCTTTTTCAGTGATTCTTTTTCTTTTGTTCTTGTGTTTGCTAAAAGCTCAAAATTGTTATAAATTGATGAGACCGGCATCTGGGTTGCTTAAAATATTTTACTGGGCTCCTTAGATCTGCCTGTATCTCTTTATTTCAGCACAGTCGCTCTATACATCATGGGCTTTCACTACTATATCCCATAGGACTTTGCTCAACCTTTAAGTCAGTTCTACCAAATTTCCATTTGATAATGCCTTTTTTTTCCTATGCTATCTTTTTTTCTGCTATAGAACATTCTGGGTCACAAATCTAGGGCCCTGTCTTTTATTCAAGTGTGTACTTCTTACTGCAGACATCATTGAGAATCTTATTTGTACAAACAACTCCAATAGAAGAATGTGATTAAGAGACTGGAAAAAAAAATTTAAAAAAGCTTCTCTTGTGCTGCAAACAGACTGGCACTGAACAGGAGAGTTATCAGTATTTGGTAATGATAAAACATATGACATCCTTGTTCCTACTTTCCCAGATAACAACCTGAAATAATCTCCATAAAAGAAAGATTTATTTTTGCAGTAATTTTTTGTATTGATCTTGGTTACTAGTAACCAATCCACATATGGAGAAATTATTAGAAACCCAGTTAACTCAAAGAGGAGTTCTGTATTTTGAAGTGCTTGTAGGATTGCATTAGAGAAACCTTTAGCTATTCCTTCAGCTTGCCTATTTCAAAATCAATACCTTTTCTGATTATAAAGTAAATGCCTATTTTTTTTTAATGTAGTACTTCAGATGGTTGAATAACAACCTTCTTCTAAAAAATATTTATCTCAAGGACATTTATAGATCTTCAACCTGAATTACTGTACCAGCACAAAGATTTGTTTAAGAAGAAATGACTTGCATTCACACATTTAAAACATGCAACTTTATGGAAAGACTTCACAGAGTTTGCCTTATGTTTCCCCAGAAACCTTACCACTGCTTGCATGCCTGTTACTCTTCTGGCCAATGCACAGGTTTCCTGTGTGACAGGAGTGGCAAACGTAGGGCACAAAGCTGGACATGCACAATCTGTGGACTGCAGGCTTGATCTTAGCCAGGGAACACTGAATATCTCATGGATATCAATAACCAAGGCAGCAGCAGGCAAATTATATATAAACCCTCCAGGTTATGGACAGTGAATCTAAAGCAGCACATGGCAGCAGCCAGCTACAAATCCTACTGTTCAGGACTTGGAACCCCGAGTGTGGCATCTGGGCCCTGCAATTGCCAGCTCTACTCTCAGATAGCCTCAAAGGTTGACTCATCTGCAAAAATAGGCAGAGGGAAATGAAGGCCAAGGGGTCCTTGCACAGCCTGCTCTTGCCAGCTACATGAGGAGAGAGTGCCAAATACATTTCTGGAGTGTTTTAGTCACAATTGTGTTGATGAGGTCCAAGGACTTAAAAACACATTAGTGCTAGATGAAACCTGGGTTATCTGTATTGGCTTTATTAAAACTATTATTAGGGATTACACTCTCAATACACGATGTGTTTGAAATAATTTTCAAGGCTACCCTTTCTATCTATCCTTGGCCAACTTTGTGATCAATCATTTCACTGCTTAGAATAGATGTCAAGCAAGTCAGAAGAGATTCATGTCAAAAGATCAATAAAGGACTGAAGATAGAGTCAAAGCAGTTGTGAATATAAAAAGGAAATTCACATAAATTCTGATCCCAGCTTCACTATCCTTTTCAAAAACATATAAATCCTGCTGACATGAAAAACACAGAAAAAACCCCAAACGACACCCAAACTGAACCTGCTTCCTCTGCCCAAATCATCCAAGAAAATAACTAGGGGCATGCCCCTTGAATTATGTTATGCCATATAGGATCTCCTCTCTTCACAGGTGTTAGATCATACATCATAGAGCATACCTTCTCCCCTTATATGAGACTGAATGACTGACTTCCATCTTTTTACAATGTCTCTGCAACTGTAGGCATTTTTCAGAACACAGCTTGAGAAGAAGGTGGAAATGTTTTCTGTTCTTGACTAAAAGCTTATAGTACTGTTGCCTTTGTACAAGACTTTCTATGGGATGCTGGAACAGAGAATCCCAAGCCTACCTCACAAATGCTGACATGGTCATTTGTAATGAGGAATTTAGTCAAAGATAAAAGAGTGGATTAAGATTCAAAGTATTTGGGTCAAATTTCTGTATTTGGCCTGGAGAAAAGCAGTTAATCTTTTTTTTGAATCTTTCAAAAAACAGAGTCAGAATTCTGTCCTTCTTCTCATTACTCATTAAAAATATAGGCAAAGTTCCTTAGGCAAATAATTCCCTTAATATGGACAGGTGCACCATCCAGAAAATGAAGCCATTACTTTATTTGTTCTTGTAGCTGTTGTTGATATTTAGATAACAAGCTCAGAAATGTATCTGAGTAAAACATTTAGACACTTCAGATTTCAGAAGAATAAAGTGGGAATACTCTTACTTAGTGTGGTGGCTTAGCCCCAGCCAGCAGCTAAGCACCATGTTGCCCCTCCATCACTCCCCTCCCCCCTGGTGGGATTAGGAGGAAGAAAAAGGTAAAACTTGGGGGTTTGGGATAAGGGCAGTTTTCTAGGACAGCAAAGGAAGAGGAAAAAAACAACAATAATATTTACAAAGAAATATACAAAGTAGGTGATACAAAATTTAATTTGTTCACTGCCCAGAGCCCAGTGCCTAGCCAAATCCTGGCCAACCCCCTTTGTATACTGAGCATGACACCACATGGTATGGAACACCCCTTTGCCGAGTTTGGGTAAGCTGTCCTGGCTGTGTTCCCTCTTAGCTTCTTGTGAAAATTAACTCTATCCTAGCCAAAAACTAGGATACTCAGATTTAAGGTTGAGACTAGTCACCTAATAAGTGCAGGGATGGGTTGATGTCTCGGAGACTCAACTGGTTTATGCCGATGTCTCCAGAATAAAATAAAACACTTTGTTGGGGTACTTTGTGCCAAGCATATAAGCCTTGAATAATGGCTTAATCTACAGGTCTTCTTTCCAGAGAAACAACAACAGTTGAGATTCATTTTGGCTGTATAATCTCAAAATGTACAAAGATACTCTGGATAGTACTGCAATACTTAGTATTTTCAGCTAGAAATAGTAGCAGTGGAGTAAGTCCTCTGCCCAAAAGAATGTCTGAATTCAGAGTTCTGCACTGAGCTTTGCATCTCTGTAGTATTCATTCAATTAATGTGAAAAATCTGAGCTTTTTCCAGAAGGAAATAACTCATAAACTAGGCATGTTACCTCCAGCTATGCATCAATCTCTCTATATAGTATGTAGTCACCAAGCAGTTTGACCTAAAAATTTCAGTTTGCCAACTGTTGATGAAATACGGAACTTAACATTAAATATTAAGTAAAGCTGGTCAACAAAATTATTAGAAATTCTGCTGAAAAATTGCCACTTTGTATAACATTTCCCTGGAAATTTCTGCCAGTTCAAAAATAATCTAGCCCTCAACCTTTCTTCTCTTTTCTTTCTCAGCCACATCTCTTTTCTTTTGCTGCCACATTTTGTCAATGTCCAGTACTGAAGAGGTTGTGGAAGAAGAGGAACACAAGGTGTCCTATTGTGTGTTTCATGTCAAAAATGCAAAAATTAAACCCAGAAATATTTCTAAATGCTAATGACCAAAGTTATATATTGCTGCAAAAGTATATTGCAAAATGTATAGCAAGTGTAGATGGAAATCTAGTCTAGATAGGACTTCTGCGCTGTTCTGCTATAGGATCATCGCTCATGGCAGAAAGTATCAGGGAGACCCGAGGCTCCTGAGGATGTCACTAAAATAATTTTGGACCCTATGGCAAATCCATGCCATTATTTGGTTTCACTCTTTGTTTTATTCACAAATAACATGAACACAGGATACCAGTAACTATACTATCAGCTGGTAGATTTTGACATTTTGATATTCTGATCAATCCCAGGACCTAAGTGAAATTAGTAGATCTATTATGCAAGTAATTTTCTCCTTGCTATAAACAGCAGTGCTGATCCCCAGTGATTTTCAGATCATGTCTCTGGGCTGAAAAATCTTTCTACCTACCTGTTTTATGCTCCTCCACACAATTCACTAAGTACATACTGTGGTTAAAGGTTATACCATTTCCCAAAGTATTAAGCATTGGAAGCTACTGCACACAGGAAGCATATAAAACTGATGTTCTGATCTGTGATGCCAACATCTGAACTAGCTGCAATGCTACAGCATCAGCACTCAGTCTTAAATTCTGTGTTTGCTACAAAGCACTTAAGTTTTTTGTTGTAAAACTTCATTTTGTCATGCACCAGGACTGCAAATCATTCTTACTTTGAAACTGACTATCCGTTAAAAGTGATGTCAAAAGAAGGAAATAGAGTTAGAGATGGACAAAGCAGAAAGACAGGGAAAACCCAGAAAAGCTCAGTATTTTCCAGAGGGACTTAATACCGATGTACAGTCAGCTGCTATTAAAAAATAAACCGTTTTTGTTTGGAAAGGATTTTACCTTATGTAATGGCAATGCCTACAATGATGCTAATATATTATCCCATTGTAAATCTTCACTTTCAGGTAATGTCTAGTTTTCACAGATTCTTTTTACAGACCATATCCAAGATGTGGCTTTTGCTATCTATCTGCACAGCTGAAATATCTCACGTCTCAGCTACTGCAACACCCTTTTTCCTCTGACAAATGCAATCTTGCTCAGCTGCTGTGAAGATCATTTTCCTGGCCTGTCATTTTGACCATTTCACCTCTCTCTACACCTCCCTTCACTAGCGACTGCTTTTCTGCCACTTCAAACACAAGCTGCTTGGCTTCACCTTCAAAGCCCTTTCACAACCCATCCCCACCCCACAAATGATCTTTACATTCAGTAAAGAGCAGTTGACATCTGCTACTGATTGGCACAGAACACCAGTCTCTAAACAGATTTTTAATCAAGTGCCCTTCTGATTTTTCCTACTGTCTTTAAGATTGGGATGCACTTCCTGAAAACATTCCCCATGTTTCCTCATTTCTGTCCTTTTAGCCCTGTCACCAAAATTAGCCTTGACATGACATCCAGAGAGAGCTAAGGACAGTGAAGCAGCAGAAATACAGTATTTTATTCCTGAATATCACATTTTCATTTCCTCATTTCTATCTGTCTTTCTGAGGGCAAGTTCTCTGCAAAAAGAATTGTGTGAGGTTTATGTTTCCCCTACAGTGGCATCCTAGTCAATCGCTGAGATCCTTATAGTTCAAAGCATAAAAATATGAGAGACATAGACTGTGAACTTCAGTGTTTTCCTATACTTTTTCCATTCAGAGTAATTTGAACAGTAATTCTACATTTCCTGGATTTTCTGATCCTTGGATGTTGCTAAAGTAAATATTCCAAAGTAAATATTCATCATATCTATTTGGGCCATCCTAAGACTTCAGTCTCATCTCAATACTATAACTGCCAGAGCTGAACCTATCATCAACATTTACACAGAATGGCTGGGTGCTTCTTAAATGTAGAATTTTAAGGATAATGATGGTACCTGAAATAGAGATTTCCTCAGAAGTGATACCATATGCAGTGTAACTGGCTGCTTCCTTCTGTCTTGCATCATTGCTCAGATAAAAATGAAGTAGTTCAGGCATTTTATAGGAAGGACATAATGCCTATAAAATTTATTTCTCTCTTCACATGGTGAGAAAACACTCCAGGGTATACCAGAGAACAAACTTGCCCAGATCATAAGGAACATAGCACATTGGATGCAGGCCATTAAATTAGTGCTTTCTAAGCTATCTAATCTGATGCAGCAGACAGCTTTGTTGCAAGTATTAAGTATTAACACGTTTCCCCTTATTTCCCCCTTCCTTTTACTTGTGTTTTTAATCATAACCTTAAAGCAATTTCTAAGCACAGGTGCTGTCATATTGATGAGCTTATTTCTTTGAGTATGAGTAGAGCAAACAGTAGCATACTCGAGAAAAAGAACAAAGTGCTGTGGTTGACTTGACTGTCATCCGGGGTGTGCAGATCCATAATGCTGTAATTGTCTTTTAAGGACGAATGCTGAGGAAAATCAAATCTTTCTTCAGCTAATATGAAATACAAGACTAAATGTAAAGAAAAAACAAAAAACACCAAGAACCAAAAAATCACAGAATCATAGAATGGTCTGGGTTGGAAGGGACCCCAAGGATCATACAGCTCCAAACCTGCTGCCACGTGCAGGGTCACCAACCCATGGCCCCATCCAACCTGGCCTTGAACACCTCCAGGGATGGGGCATCCACTAACTCTCTGGGCAGCCTCTTCCAGCACCTTGCCACTCTCTCTGTAAAGAACTTCCCCCTAATATCTAATCTAAACCTTCCCTCCTTTAGCTTTAATCCATTCCCCCATGTCCTGCCAGTGTCTACCCTTTTAAAAAGTGGATTTTCCTCCTGTTTATATGCTCCCTTCAGGTACTGGAAGGCTGCAATGAGGTCCCCCCACAGTCTTCTCTTCTCCAGACTGAACAAGCCCAGCTCCCTCAGCCTCTCTTCATAGGGCAGGTGCTCCAGCCCTCTAATCATCTTTGTGGTCCCCCTCTGATCCTTTTCCAACAGTTCCACATCTTTCTTGTATTGGGGGCCCCAGATCTGGACACAGGACTGCAGATGGGGCCTCACAAGTGCAGAGTAGAGAGGGACAATCACCTCCCTGTCCCTGCTGGCCATCCCTCTTCTAATGGAGCCCAGGATACCATTGGCTTTCCAAGCTGCAAGAGCACACTGCTGGCTCATGTTAAGTTTCTCATCCACTAGAATCCCCAAGTCCTTCTCAGCAGGGCTACTCTCAAGGAGCAGCCAAACAAAATTAAAAAAACCTACTCAAACACCAAAATACCAAGTTTTCAAGTAATGGTCTGAAGCCATGTACAAACATGAATTTAATCTTTGGTCTGATTTTAATTCACGTAATGGTTTCATGTGAATCATTGATAGTGGCATTTGAAAACTGCTGTGTACTGGTGAGTATCCATATTCATAGACTTCTATCAGTGACTCGATTGTTAATTTTTTTTCCTCAGAGCTACTGAGGTGGATAAGAAGGTCAATGTTGACCTTTCAGTATACAAAAGGGAAAATTTTGGGTTGGATATGAAGTTTGTTATAAGGAAGGGAATTTTTTCAAACTGCATTTGATGCCTCATGCAGCAGACCTTGCTGTTCTGGGCTCCTGATCTTGCAGATAAATGACCTCTTATTTTGTGCTTCAAAGTATGTCTTTCAGTGGAAAAAAGGAGGAAGGCACAAAAAGGATGTTGTGTGTACATATTTATATCTATACGAAGTCAGGGCATAACCTAGAAAGAGACTAGAATAGAGAACTAGGAAGCCCTTCTGACATCTTTCAGTTCAGTAATGATGTCTGGCCCATTCACCTAGAGTATATTGATGCAGAAGGTGAAGCAAGCACTAAACATTGATAACTTTTTATTGAACATTTCTGACTGTGGAAACAAGATGACTTTTTATGAAAAAAATGCTCACTATGTACTTAAATGCCCTACTCCTTTCTCTTTAGTGCATTACAAAAAAAAAAAAAAAAATCTTTTTCTTAAACAAGTACTTTTGGCAATATTGTAGTCAAGTGTGAGAGACTGAAAGGGTTATTGTCTCAAACGTTGTGGTGGGAAACAGTTACTCTTTGCATGACAACAGAGAGCAACAGGGGAGGGGCTGGATGGGGCAGCAAGGTGGGGGGGAATGTCAAAGGGTGCTGGGGTCTGTATTCTGATTGCCACATACCTCCAGGGTCACACACAGTTTGTTTGAGGAAGTGGCTTACCACCACCTGAAAGACCCCAAGGGTGCCTGTGCAGAAGACTAAGAATCTTCTGGAACAAGAACCGTGCAAGTCATCAAGGGACATAAAGGGGGTGGAGACTAGACCATAAAAGACACGAACCTGAGGAGCCACATGTGTGCCCACCACTGGAGAATTGCCCCATCTGTCATCATCACTGCAGGATCCAAGGCTAGTGATCTCTCTATATTTTTCTTTTCCCTCTTTCCTCTCTTTCCTTTTCTTATAAATGTTTCAATAAGAGGCCATACTGCCTACCATTACACTTTCTGAGTTCTGGTTGCTTCTACCATAAATAAAATGTTTAACCGATTGATTGGTGTCATTTCACCTTAATTTATCCTGAGGGAACCACAAACCTGCTATGATTCCCTGGTCTATTCAGGTTGGGTCATGACATCAAGACAGCTGTGATAAAGTGAATTCAATTATATTTTTTGTTTCTGGAACACCATGTCCAGAATCTTTTCTCCTCTTGGTGATGTGCACTCTGAGTACAGACCAGCTTTCACATCTTGAGTAAATTATTCCTAGAAGTTAATTTAAGGATAAATTTCTCAACATAAGTAACCAAAAGATGAGATTTCTGGATGAATATGTCAATATTATCTAGTGAACATTTAAAAGGGAAAAAAACCCACAAGTGATAGTCAGTTGCCTAGGGGAGCTGCTCCAGAGCTGGCCTGGCATGCAGCAGAGTGGCAGACCATTGCAGACAGGGGCTTTCCCTGAGGTAGGGAAATACTGGGGACTGGAGACACCCACCAGGAGCCAGCAGCTTTCACAGGAGATGCTGACATGGCCTAGATGTTGACAGAGCCATGGTGGCCACCCTTACACTTAAACAAGACAGGCCAGGGAGCATGAGCTGCTAGAAGTACAGTGACCAGAGAGGGCAAACAGGACATGGCCTGTCATCCAGGCCATGGTGTTGCAGTTCATAGGACAGTTCACATGGGAGGGTGTGCAGGGAGGGCACCTCTTCAAAGTAGGAGAATTCCATTGGTTAAGTGGGAGAATTTAAATATGCATACCCAGCAACAGGGCTCTGTCCTGTGACAAGTCAAGGGCACACGTCCTACCTGGTCCTTGGGGCAGAATGGCAGGCACTCATCTCAGAGCAAAGGCTGGTAGGTCTGCACCATCTACCCCAGTGTTGGACGATGCCTCCAACCAGATGGAACTGCAGTAGGGAGAAGCTGTAGTGAAGACCTCAGAGTTCAGGAGGGGCATGCTGCTTACTGTGGGCTCTGGTTAGGGATGTCACTGAGACACTTCATGTGGACACCAGCGATACGGCAAGAAGGAAGCTGATGAGCATCAAGAAGGATTACAGAGCCCTGGGAGCAATGGTAAGGGACCCCAGAGCACATGTAGTTTTTCATCAATCCTTCTGGTCAAAGGGAAGGGGTTTGAAAGGGCCAGCCAAATCCAGTGAATCAACAAATGTTTACAGGACTGGTGTCACAGCCAGGGGTTCAGCTACTTAGACCATCAGACTGTGAGAAATCTGCTCTACTTGCGGTTGATATGGTCTATTTGTCAGAGAAGGGGAAGAAGATCTTTGGTCATAGGCTTGCCAAGATGGTAAACAGGGTCAAGAACAATGTTTCCTGGACAAGGGAAACATTGATCCATCCCACTCTTACCAGTTTGATGCCAGTGCCAGCAATACATGCCCAGAGCCAGGGAAAGGATCACAGGTCAGAGGGAGAGCACCTGAATTGCAGCAAAATGTAGTTCCAGCCACTCCAGCCAGCCACTCAGCTTCATCTAGGACCCAACTTAAATGACTCTATGCAAAGGAACACAGCATGGGGAATAAGGAAGGATAGTTAAAGACATGCATATGATCTCATTGGCATCATGGAGACATGGTGAGATGGCACCTATGACTGGAGAAAAAGAAAACCGAAGAGGGACTGTTTGTAATGGTACATAGTGATAGAACAAGTGGGAATGGCCTTAAACTGAAAGAGGGTAGATTTTGATTGGATTTTAGGAAGAAATTATTTACTATGAGGGTAGTGAGGCGCTGGCACAGGTTTCCCGGAGAAGTTGTAGCTGCACCCTCCCTGGCAGTGTTCAAACCCAGGTTGGATGGGGCTTTGGGGAACCTGGACTAGTGGAGGGTATCCTGTCCATGGTGGGGCTTGGAACTAGGTGATCTTTGAGGTCCCTTTCAACCAAAATAATTCTATGGTTTTATGATTATATGTGTTGGAAGGCTCTGTAAGAGGGACAGGTAGAGAAGAGGAGACGGTGTCACCCTCTATGTCAGTGACAAGCTTGGGTGCCTGGAGCTCTTCCTGGGCACGATGAGGAGCTGACTGAGAGCTTATGGGTCAGGATTAAAGGGAGATCAGGAACAGGGGATACTATGGTGGGGGCCACACAACTGGGAAGGCAGAGATGTGGTGGCCCTCTATAGACAGACAGGGGCAGCCTCACATTCACAGTCCCTGGTCCTCATTGCTGCCAAGCAGTCAAGGACTTTCCACCTTAGCAGTTGCCCTGCTAACAAGAAGTCGGGGACACCCGGGAAACTGGGAGGGGACACAGCCAGGACAGGTGGCCCAAACTAACCAAAGGGGATATTCCATGCCATAATGTCATGCTTAGCATAAAGAGGGGCTAGTGGGGGAGAGGCATATGGCTTCAGGACACATGGCTTGGGGACAGATTGGCTAAACTGCCTTTATCCCAACCCATTGGGTTTGCCTTTGTCTTCCCATTTATTTTTCATCCCACCCAGCTCTTCCCCCTTTTCATTATGTCACCCAGTGACATAATGTTCTTTAGCACATATAGATCATCCTTCAGCTACTCCTTCTATCTACTCCATGTTTGAAATTATCACAGAGACTAGCATAATAAGGTGTGTATCAGCGAGTGATACACCACCTACAACTATCTGAAGGGAGGTTATAGAGAGATAGGTGATGGTCTCTTCAGCCAGGTGACAGGTGATAGGACAAGGGGGAATGACATGAAGCTGTGCCAGGGCAGGTTTAGATTGGATGTGAGGAAAAAATTTTTTACTGAAAGAGTTGTCAGGGTCTGGAACAGGCTGCCCAGGGAGGTCGTTGAGTCACCTTCCCTGGATGTGTTCAAAAAAAGGGTAGATGAAGTACTTAGGGATATGGTTTAGTTTAGGATGTGAATGGTTGGACTTGATGATCTTAAAGGTCGTTTCCAACCTTGTGATTCTGTGATTCTGTGAGTGAGTGAAATTCACATTATCCAGCTAAAGCCTAAGTAAAAGCCTGTATGATAAAGGTTATCTCTCTGCTGGAAATGTAACTGGAGTTTTGATTAGTAAAATCCAGACTCTCATGTAGATCCAAAGTCTGGCCTGCAGCTCAACTTGCCCCTTCTCTATGGTCTCAACGCTTACAACACATGGTAGCGTGTGTCAGCTCTGGTCATAATTAACAATGACCAAAGATGACAGGACATGTATTTGTAAGACTTGAAGAATTCTACTGTACTTTGTGAATTTGCTCCTCACTGATCAATTATTAGCAGATTCTGTTTTTTGGCATGCCATCTGTGTGTTAGTGCAGGTGTGAAATACTTGGGAAAGAAGTTAGCTAACTTTTCACTTTAGCTGCTTCTTGTTTGTTCCTGGTGACTAGATGCCTGTACTAAACAGTTCTGCCTTTGATCCTTGATCTGCACACTGAAGCCTCAATGTGAAGACATTGATTCACACCAAAATGCAAGCAGCTCCACATAGATTTATGCTGCAAACGCTTTAGAATTTCTATTCAAGACAAATAAATAGCTGCTAGTTGGCTTTTCTGTATGTTTTTAGCTGTAGTAATTATCTACACATACTTTGGCAGAAATAATTTTTATGTTTAGAATATAAATATTTTTCCTAATTTTTTTTTCCCATGAGAGAAAAGCATCTCTCTAAATGTGGCAAACAAATCAGCATGTTAGAGATGAGAATGCATCTGGAGCCCTAGAAAACAAAGTAGGATGCTTTGACATTCAGAGACAGCACAAAGTGATCTTTTGACCAGCTAATTAAGCATACTCAGGTTTTTTTATTTTATTTTGCTTCCTGTGCAATTTGTGAATTTGACTTTACAGCTGGCCAAGGTGGTTGGCATGGCACAGCTTGACAATCTGTGTCAGAACAGTAAGCATATTTCTGAGTTATTGCATGGCACACACAAAAAAATGGACTGCTGTAGAAACAGCAACAGTATTTGTAAAAATGTTGGCCTAAGTCTCCTTTTAAAGGCAATATAATATGTACAGGTCACAGATAATAACAACTATAGAATAACTAAATCCTCATCTTGAGGTTTGTACCAGGATCAAGAGTATTATATTTTTTTTTTTTCTTAGCAAAGCACAGATGCAGGTTGTAAGAAGTTCCCTGCCTATTCTCTGCTGCACTCATTCCTTCAACATACCAAAGCATTTTTCTGGAACAACCTGATTGTGTGGTAACTGTACTGACAAAAGTCGACATACTCTTACTCAAGGTGATTTTCCTTCCTTTTCTATAAACTTCTATACAAAAAAAAACCCCACAGACTTTCTGCAGTTATGCTCAAGTTGAAAACCAAGAATATCTACAGCATGAAAACCAGAGTTTCTAAAGTGAAGTTACTTAGTTTTGAGGTTTCTTTTATGTAACAAAGAGACATTGCACACACAAACATATTGTCTTGAGATGGTATAGTTTTCTTGGACCACTATAAAAACGAGAGTATACAATAGTTTTTTGGCAGACAGTTACAACAAAGACTAATAGATGGACTTCTATGGAAATTTTGGAGGACTTTTTTTCAGCTGTTTCTAAGTTCCAATAATGACTGGGAAAAAATAAAATTAAAAAGAGCTAAAATGCAAACCATGTGATCTGGGGAAATGCCACTGCAGTGTTTCACATGAGCTGTAATAGAGGTGTCTCAATTTCCTTCCCCTTAGTTATGCCTGACTTCATGATTGGCAGAAATCTGACAGTTCACAGTAGCTTCTGTACTTTTGTGATTCTTCATATTGATACAAAATGCTGGGAACCTAAAAGAGCTCTACTTGTACTCACACTTAGAAAGGGCACAACCAAAATATTTCAGAAGTCATTCTGGTAGCATTTCTGAATTAGCCCTTTGCTGCTTAAAAAATGGAATCTTTTTTTCATGAGAGAAAGGTATGATTTATTCAAATAGCTCTCATTCCTCTCATTCATGTAGTCATGCTGTCCATAGATGTTTTAAAATTACCCTATTTTAAAAATGTTTTCTCCTTCAAAAAAGAAACTAAATGAGGTTTAAACAGAAAAGCATGGACAAAACCATGACCTTGAGTCCTGCCCATATGCATGCATCTTTTTGAGACTGCATCAAAGACCAGTAGTATAATCAACTTCATTGTAGAAATGAAGACTGCTGTGTGTTAATACTACATACATCCAAAATTATTTAGTTCAATAAACATTTTGGCAGGAAGGAAGTGAACAGGAAGGATGGGGTTTTTCTTGACTACATTGTAGCAATTCTCTTTCCTTTACATTTAAAATTTAATTGTAAAAGGTAAGTTTAACAAAACCTGTTTTCCAAAAATCTGTTAGCTGGTGTTAATTATGCCTTCTGCTAGTTATGACCTGAGTCATGCAACAGCTGATCCACTATTTCACCCACAAACCAGTATACCTGTAACTGCATGTGTTGTCCTGTATAGTCTTTTACCACATCATCACATTAATTTAGCTCAGTCAATGAACATCATGAGAGATCACGTCTCTTCAAACTGCCTTTTGAAAGCTTATACAAGTCAGGCTTTTGTGGTTGTGGAGTAAACTATATGACCAACAAGCACTACAGCTATAGTTCTTTGAATAGTCTTTTTGGTGAATTTTCTTTTCTAATATGTATCTTTCACTTCATACATTGAAAAATTATACATTCCGATGAATTCTTGAGTATCAAAACTAATCTGGTGATGAAAAATGCTATCCTATATCCCTTTTGCACCCACTGACTTGGAAAGGAATTGACTTAATTTAAGGTGCACGAGGAAAACATGTCTGAGTCCTCAGAAGTAATTTGCTAAGCTGAAAATAAGTTGCTAGTGAAAGAGTGGAGAAAAGAACCAAGTGCAAAGAAGCCCTACATTTGAAGCTGCTTAGAATGGATACAAATTATCTTTACACTCTGTTTTCCAGGCTTGATTATCTAGAGGCAAATATCACTGCTTTAGCATTCTTCCCAAATTCATCTCCAGGGTTAACCATCCATGCTCTCATTATCATTGCTGATAATGAGATTTGTAAACTTTCAAAAATCCCTTAACTAGAACTCTATGAATAGGTTTGTGCATAAAGCAGACTGGGAGGAATTTGATTTTTTTTTTTTTTCCAATCTAGAGAGTTAGAAAGAGTTGATCGAGTTTTTTTTTTAACATGTACTTCTGAACATTTCACTATGTAAAGAACAAGGTTGATATGCCACAGTGAAAGCAACAGAAAAGCAATAGCAAAGAAATAGGTGTCCATAAGAAAGCTGGGGCAGAACTGTTCACAAGGGCACAAAGCAATAAGATGAGGGGTAACGGTTTTAAACTAGAAAAGGGGAGAATTAGGTTGGATATTAGAAAACGTTTTTCAATATGAGGGTGGCAGATCACTGCAACAGTTTGCCCAGAGAGTTAGTGGAGGCCCCATCCCTGGAGATGTTCAAGGTCAGGCTTGATGGGGGTCTGAGCAACCTGATCCATTAAAGATGTCCCTTCTTACTGCAGGGGAGTTGGAGTAGATGACCTTTAAAGGTTCCTTCCAACCCAAAGCATTCTATGATTCTAAAAAATATAAAGCAGATCTTTAGTTTTCTTCAGTGTCTGAAATTTCTTTACATAACATTGATTTCTACTGTGCAGGCAGTCAGAGTACACGTCTATTCAAGGGCTTCTCAGACTGGGGGTCAATATAACACATTAACTTAATTAAATCCCCAAACCCTGAAAACTGGCATGTCCAGATACCCTCTGGTCATTTTACCAAGAAGATTCCAACAGATTAGAGTTCTAAGATTTCTCCTTACGGTGATGACAGTGATTTCCAAATGGCCTTAAAAGAGGGCTTTAAAGCAAGGAATCAAAATTATAAGGGGTGGAATTCTAAACAGAATTAAAAAAAAAAAGCAGGAAAAATTACAGTACTAAAAGGAAGGAGTTATGAGAGTGGCTGGTGCTGTATTGGACAAGTTTGAAATGGATGTGGAAAATGAAGCAAAGCACTGCAAATATCAGAATGAAGAAATGTCAAGAAATAAGCAGCTGGAAGGGGATGTGAATTAATGGATCCATTAATTAATAACATTGCTTTCCTGGTGCTTTAAGAATGATACATTCAAAATTAATATCCTGCACCCTGGCTCATATACTAACTTGAGGTTGTATCCACATGACTGTCAGAAGAAAGAAACAGAAAGGACTTTCCCCTAAATCTGCCAAAATATCCAGCCCAAACTTTGAAAGATTATCTGGGACAACAAAGTAAAAAACACTTGACCTCTAGCAGGAAATGCTTTTGGTGATGCTCTCCTTCATTTTTAATCTGCTTTTTATGTATTCAAATAAACCTGGCTATCTTGAGTAATTTAATATTTTTTTTCAGCAGCACTAGGTCTACATCAAAGAACACAAGTTACCAGACATAGCCCTACACTTCTACAGAGCTTCTGTAGCAAGTTATTCTATAGTCATGTACGTGGAATAAAGAAGTGTGAAAGCATACAAATCACTCACTCACCATTTCAATCATTGTTTCTCTTCTTTCCTTTGAGTTTTCAAACTTTTTTAAAAAAAAGTATAGTTTTGAGTTTCAATTCACCTGTATGTTGTCAATTCGATGTGCACAGGTATATGAAAGGAGAGTATCTGCTCTTTTAAGGGTGTCTGGGCAAAGGAGAGCCATGAGCAAGGACAGAGACAAACCCAGCCCACATGTGGTAATAAAGGTTGTGGTAAGAACAAACCTGGTCTTTCACACCATTTTATGAGAATACCTACAGTGTCTGGATGTTTTACTGTGGGGTTTCTTTAAGGATAAAGAAAGGAAAGGGAGGAAGGCAATGTCATGGTTCTGCCCTGAGCTGGGAGCTGAGCACCACGTAGCTGCTCGCTCCTGGTGGGGGAGGGGAAAAGGGAAAAGAAACCAGAGGCAAACCTCGTGGGTTGGGATAAGGATAATTTGCTAGGACAGCAGAGAGAAAAATAACAATAATAGGTCTTTTATAGCAAAAAATATATGAAACTGGTGATAGACAACGCAGTTTCTCACCGAACTGAACAATTCAGTCCATACAGCTCAGAGCCATCCCAAAGCTGGACCGTCCCAAAAACTGCATGTCCTGGAGCCATGCACTCCTCCCCCCCACCAGCCTCCCTTTATTCTGAGCATTACATACATAATTGGTATAGAATACCCTCTTTGGCCGCTTTGGGTCACCTGTTCCAGCTGTGTCCTCTCCCAACTTCCTGGGTGTCCCTGCCTTCTCCTTAGCAGGGCAACAACTGAAAACATCAGAGTATTACCAGCACTGCTCTCATCCTAACTCCAAAATACCATTACACCAACTGCTAGAAAGAAATGAACTCTATTCTGGCCAAAACCAGGCCAGAAAGAAAAGACATATGCTGAGGGAATGTGCCCAGGAGCGGGGAGCAGGGAGGAACAAAGAAGGGTAGGCAGAAAGGAGTATAAAAGGGTCCAGTACACTCAGTAAGCTTGTCTGGCTGAGCCCTGTGCCTGATCAACCCGGTCTGTCCGGTCTTCTTACGCCTTATTGAATGTTTTCTCAACTATCTCCCTGCATAATGTCACTCTCTATGCCATGTGCACATGGGCTGCAAGGACCAACTGCCAGCTATTAGTGAGACCTGCATGAGTGTGAGTGAAATTTTCTGCTTGCTACTGCAGTCAGACCTGGGAGGAGTTTGTGAGCATCTGTTTCTTCCCAAAAGTGTGCAATTGTATGTGCAGGGTGTGCCTCTGTGTCTCTGGGATATGTGCTCAGCTCCACTGCTGATTGAACCTGCAAACAGTAAAGCGGCAACATGGTTTGGAGCAGCTGGAGAAGGGGAGAGTTTTAGCATCCCTTAACATTAAACTGCATATGTGTGTGTGTAGATATATGTATATTTATATGTATACACATATATAGTCTACATGTGTATGCATATAAATACATATTATATATATAGTATATTTGTTTATATCTATATGCCTATATGGATATAAATATAGGCACACATGTAGTCTCATGACATATAAGGAGTTTATTAGTTGAAAGTATGGAGGCACACAGTTAATTCTGTGCTCACTTTCTGAAGAACAAAAATATCACTGTTAACCGGAAAGCTTGCTCAGCTGGGGACCCTAAAAACACAGCCTGGCTCAAACGGTACTTACCTAAAGGAAATACTGACTTTAAATTAATGCAATTAATTTAATGAATTTAAATTTTGAATTTAATAATTTTGAATCAAATACTAAACAATTAATTTTCTATACCTTTAGTAGTAATTTGCTGTGTTGGGAGAGTGACACAATACATACCTTTCAAAAGCATAGATAGAAACAAATATGTAAGTTCCTCTGATAAATCAAAATGGCCAATGTAGTATGCACATGCAGCCATTCTCCTCATTATTCAGGAAGTCTGTTCTGACAAAGAAATTAGCTTTATTTTGTCACCTCATTTATCACAGAGAGAGAATTAAAAAAAAAAAAAAAGAGAGAAATACCGTACCTTGCCCTAAGCCTTTTTCAACTAACTTCAAATTGTCATTAGAGTTCTACTTTCGTGTCGCTCAGTTTAGTGATCTGTTTCTCCTTTGCAGTTTCTAAACTTAATTACTACAGCTATATCTAAGACATAGAATTCTGCCTGAACAGAAATCTTCCTTGGTGCATTTGTTGGGTACTATTGCACCGCCTGAGCAGTAAAATACCAGTTGCTAGCAGCTTGTGACCTGTGTGTTTTCTGAAGTCAAATTCTTTTCTTTTCTTGAGCTAGTTTTAGAATATTAAGGGCGTTACTGCAGCATTTCTATTCTCTCTTCTTAAGTTCCTCTTTGTCAAAATAGTTGCAGAACTCTATTATCAATGTCCCATGCTTTAGCCCGAGTTGTTAGATCTGATGCCAATTGTATAATGTGACAAGACAAGCAAGGCTACCTTTTCTTTCACTTTGTAAAAGACCTTGGTTTTCCTCTAACTTCCCATGACAATTGTCATTGCAAGCCGCAGCCATGTTCTCCCACTGACATCCTCAGCAATGACAAGAAGAATATTTCTGATTCTAAGGAGATCTTACAGTCTCCTGCTGCGGCACCCCATTATCCCTCTCCTTGAGAAGGTCCTGGGCGAGGCAGTCAGCCCTCCTGTCACGGGAGATGCTGCTCACACCCAGCTGTGGGCCCAGTGCTTGAAGTTATGTGTCACGGCCATGCTTCAAAGCAAATTGGTTTCTGTTTTCCAGCAGGGATATGCAATCAGAATTCATTGTAGGGGATGTGCAGGAGGCGAGGGCTACATTTAATCCTTTTGAGCTGGAAGTCATTGACTCAGGGAAGACAAAGGGGCCTCCTACGGGCAGCAGCACTGTCTCCAGCCCCACCACCCTGCCTGGCCTCCACGTGTTGAGGGACCATCCGATCCCATCTTGTGGTTCCTGTTCCTGACCAGTCCCCTGCTGCCAGCTAACCCTGTGGGATGGAGCCCTGCTGTAGCCCAGTGCTGCAGCAGAATGGGGCTCCTGGCTGAGCAGTGCAAGGTCTCCAGGCTTCATCATGTTGCAAAGCTGTCAGCTTGCAGAACGGCAATAGCTTTATTTTATTTTATTTTATTTTATTTTATTTTATTTTATTTTATTTTATTTTTTTGAGCTGTTCTTTCTGTTTGTCCCCCTTGATACATGCTCAACGTCTGTCCTGCCACCTCTGTCAGCCGTCTGTCAGTAGAGGAGGCGTCACTGCACAGGCTGGGTGGAGGGCATGTAAATGCCAGCAGCTCTGTCTTCCTGCATCTTGGGATGCTCCTTAGAGCCCTGGTCTATTTCTTTGTGATCTTCTTGCAAGGTGTTTTACCTCCTCCTGCTCCGTAATCCATCATCCTACGTGCATAGCCTGTGGCTGATTCATTTAAAATGTCACTGGGTAGCACTGTGGCTTGTATAACAATGTGGGTGATAAATGGGAAGTTTATCCCCAGAGCCTTTTCTTCTAGATTTATAGGCACTTCACATCTAGAAGGTAGGGGTCGACTCCCACCCCTCCATGGTGCTTGCTTCTCCACCTTCCTCCCCATGTCTCATGCTTCTGGGAGCAGTGGACAGTGGAGGGTGGGGGGAAGGGAAGGGCCGGTGTGGTAGGAGTGGCTGCTGTCAGCATAGCAGCAGGTGTAACCAGATGCCTTTCCTTCAGCCAGTTCTCTTTCAGACCTAGGGAGGAATAGAACCTTACACTATGGAGAGGATGGCTGGCCCATTCTGGTAGAGCGATGAGAAACAAGGAGTCTTGGATGTACAATCAGGTCTATCGATTGCACACGGCAGAGGTGGGGAGACGCTGGGAGGGAGTTTGCTGTTGCAACAGTCCAGCTGCAGCCCTGAGCATTTTTTTTTGCATCCAGAGCCTGCACATCTGGATAACCCGTGGGTTATTTGAATGCATTTGCAGAAACAACAGTGCTTTTACAGGTGCTGTTGAAGGGCCTGGCTTTCCTATGAAAATACAGTTGCTGGGTTTGCTTCAATGCAATTAATTCTTTGAAGAATGGTTCCAAAGTGATTTCTGCTTACAATCTAACTGCTTCTATAGCTTGAATCAATCCAACTCATTTGATCATTTGCTGTTCCCTTTTTGGTCTGTTCTTGTTATCTCCTGATTATTCTCATCTCTCTTCTATAAACCTCTGTTTCTACAAGCCTTTCCCCAGTCCCAAATTGGGTCTTAAGTGTGCTTTTATTCTAACGTATCATGCTACTTTTTCTCCTAATCACATCCTTCTACTACTTCTTTCATTTCGTTACCTCTCTGACATCCTTTTACCGTCCTTCTCATTATCTGCTGCTAATTACTGTCTCTCATTTCTCTCTCCTGTTTGCTTCTCTGATGCAGAAACCTTCCTTTGCTTTTCCTGATGGCAGTGATACTTAGTTGTCTCTGTCTGTTCTAGTTCCTTCCCAAATGTTTCTCACCTGCCAGTTACTATCCTCTGTGTCAGAATTAAGTAACCTCTGCAACTTCTTCCTGCTCTCTTGCACCTTGGGAATGTCTGCCCACTCTCAAAATGTCATAAACTCAGAACATTTAGCTTTGTGTCTTCCTCTCTTCTTTTTGCAGCTGCTCCTTTGTGCAGATCCCGCTCTTCCCCTGTGCTGCTTCTCACGGACTCTCCCGTATGTCTTTACTTTCAAATTGTAGCTGCTGAAAACTTGTATACTTTTTTTTCCCCTCTCATGTATATTTAACTAGCAGAATGTCATATTTTCTCCTTGCCATGCAATTGCATTCAGAATCAGTAGAATTACTTAGAATTAGCACCTCTACGAGTTCCTAACAGAAATGTCATGGTCTCTGCTCTGGCTTTATAGTTCAAATATAATTCTACCCTTGAACAGCCTGAATAGAGTAAGTTGAAGCTTCCTTTACCAGCAACTAAGATTACCTAAACTAAGACAGCATCAGCTTTGATACTTACATACATGGTGATAGTAGGGGGCAAAAGTAATGTTTTACTTAGTCTGCTAGAGGTAGACATCCTATGCAGAGTAAAAGGGCCATCTTTTTACCCAGAACTTTATATTACTAAAGATTTTGGCAGAATTTTCTGCTTGTTTGCTTTGTTGCTTGTTTCATTTTGGTTTTTCAACTTTTGCAGCTAGCACTGACTTCCTAAAATATTGTGGCATTATACCAGTACAAAATTATGTAAATTATGTCCCCCCTGTAGCCACATGGTGGTATAAAGTTGTCGGGTTTGGGTTTTTTTAAGAAGCATATGATGGGGAATGGAATTACTGGTATGACAGTTCATTTGGATATTGTATTTTATTCCTTATGGATGCCATAAAATAAAATTTAATTATAAATTATGTGCATAAACACTTTAATGTTAGCAATTTGCCTTATGAAAATGTATGCATCGAAACTTGATCTTCTTGCTATTTTTGTATCTGGTAATATCATGTACTATAATTTTTTGAACATGATTTTTGCATTTGTGCATATATCTATGTGGACACACACACACAAATAACTGTTAAGTTTCATTATATGAGTGTACATATGTATATTTACATACATGCCTTTTTATAATTTTGGGTTTAATTTCTCTCATGGAGAGGACAGAAAATCAGTCCTGTGCTCCTTATTTGTCTGCTTTGATATTAGTAGAACTTTGTCTTTCATTTCCTCCATTCTCTCCAGGCACTATGAAATAATGACATGCACTTATCATCCTATGGCTGGATTCAGTTCAATTTCTGTGCTTTCCAGATGTTTCTAATATTTTCTAGAACAAACATATTTTAGTTTTCAGTTGAATCTGTAAATCATTTCATTTTCTAGAGATGAAATATTAATGTTTTCAATGATTCTGGAGTTTTTCTGGTGGCATTCATAGCTATATGCCAAAATCAAATTTCTGCCCTATATTTCTAGAATGTCTGGAAAAGAAATCGATCCTGTAACCCTAAGTAAATTGGTTTAAGATTCATCATTCTCAGAGAAATCCAACAAGGCATTGGTAGTTAGGTGGACAGCATTATTACTTATTTCTTATTATTACTTCTTCTTCTTCTTCTTCTTCTTCTTCTTCTTCTTCTTCTTCTTCTTCTTCTTCTATTATTATTATTACTTATTATTATATTATTATTATTACTTATTACTTATTTCTTATTACTGAGGTATCAGTCAAATTTTCATAACATCAAAGTATTTTCAAAAAACCCCAAACAGCTAAACAGAGGTGTCAGAGAGGTTTTGCAGAATGAAAGGTCTTTTACAGACTTTTCAGTTTGCCAAAGAGCAATTTAAAAGGATGGTTTTGTTACCTTATGCATTGGAATGATACTTCTGATTACAGATTGTTTTTCATTCTATGAAAATACATTTGGAGATCCAACAGTTGGATGTGGGAGCTAGCTAAATGCAGACTAGAAATAAGGGGCATATTTAAAAACAAAACCAAAACTATGTTAATTATTCATTTGAAGAATGTAGAGTAACTTTTCTGTCAACTGTTGTTTAAATCAAAAATAGTGTGCCACCTCTGAAGGTTCATCTCTCTTTTTCTATTGACTGAAGAGACAGCAAGGCTCATAAGTGTCTCTAAGTGTCCTATGTTAGGTAAAATAAATCACAAAATATGAATACCCACTTAAAGAGTAAGATATTCTTCAAGTGTTGTACTCATAACCAAATTTAGTGCCTTACATGCATCATCCACTAGATGTAAAACTGAAAATAATTTATGGTCTGAATTTTAGAGGTCTTTTCTGAGTTGCAGAACACCTATACAAATTCTCAAACATAATTCCATGGGTCTACTCTAGTGGTTAGTATTTCACAAAGAAGGCTTTGTCTCCTACCTTAAAGTTATTCAAAACAACTTAAAACTCCACTCCTTAAATTTTCAGTATAATCTATAAGCATTTTTTTCTTGCTGCCCCATGGTGCTCTTTTTAACCAAGATCATAATTCAAATTCTTACTGGCTAAATAGATAGTAATCTGAAGAAAGGCTTAGCAATTTTGTCTAAATTCCAAAGCATTGTGTAGAGGATTTGCAGAGGCTCTAGAGAGAGCCTCTTATCTTTCTTCACTATTGTTAAACTTCAAATTTGCATGATAAAAAATATAAGTTAAAAAAAAAAATTAAAAAGCCCCTTTGGTCTCAATATGAAAGCAATACTGGTGGATAAAAACAACCCAGAAAAAAACAATTTGACACACACACACACAAAAAGTATGGAAAAAGATTACATATACATAAATGCATAAACGTAAGAACCTGATGAAATATAGCAGCAAACAAAAACTATCTTACAATGGTACCTTATCCCACAAAGGAAATAAATCATTATCTGCATTATCTGTTTCCATTTGGTGTTCAATGAGAAAGGAATTAATTTGTGGAACTATTTCTAATCAGATTGCCTCTAACAAAACATTTCCTGTTCTTTCACATATTTGGTGTACAAAGGTTGACCTTTTCTGCATTCTGAAACTGATACCTGACAGAAATTACTTTCAACACCGGCTGGCGCTGGGCCACGTTGAAAAGGATTTGGGAGCAAAATGCTAAGGAAAATTATTTAGAAGTCATCATCTTTAGAAGAAATCACCCATAATTGAGCCCAGAAAACTTGAAACAAGTTATAAAACAGAAACAATAACAAAAAATAGGACAAGAAACGGAGACAGTTGTTAATCTGTGTCATAAATCAGTGTGTTGCATCCCTTGCTCTCCTCTTTGTTTTCCTTCCCTTTCATGTTTCAGCATATCAAAATGCTAAGTATATGTTAGAATTTTAAATAGTTCTGTAGCAGTTAAAATTTTTGAATGCTATAATAAGTGGTTAGGTAAATATATTTCTTGTTCCCCCCATCTTCCAATCCCAAATTTGTTCCATGTATTTGAAGAAGAAGTTTAATCAAGTTTCTTCAAATTTTTTATAGTCTGTTATTTCCTTTACTCAGTGGTAATATGTAAAAACATCAAAAACAGTGTGACGGGCAGGTCAAAGGAGGTGATTGTCTGCTCTGGTGATACCCTCCAAGTGCTGCATCCAGCTCTGAGGACATGGAGCTGTTGGAGCAAGCCCAGAGGAGGGCCAAAAAGATGATCAGAGGGTTGGAGCACCTCTCCCATGAAAATAGGTTGAGAGAGTTGGGCTTGTTCAGCCTGGAGAAGGCACCAGGAAGATCTTAAAGCAGCCTCCAGTACCTGAAAGGGCTACAGGAAAGCTGGAGAGGGACCGTTTACCAAGGGCATGTAGTGATAGGACAAGGAGCAGTGGGTTTAAACTGAAAGAAGGTACATTTAGGTTGCGTATTAGGAAAAAAAATTATCTTCACTATGAGAGTGGTGAGGCACTGGAACAGGTTTCCCAGAGAAGTTGTGGCTGCACCTCCATGACAGTGTTCAAGGCCAGATTGGATGGGGCTTTGGGCAACCTGGGCCTGTGGAGAGTGTCCCTGAACATGACAGGGGGTTCGAACTAGATGATCTTTGAGGTCCCAACCAACCCAAGCCATCCAGTGATTCTGTGAAAGCACAGAAACAGATGCTTATTTCTGGATGAAATTACATCCATGAAGGGGCACCTGGCCCTTGCCCCTAAGGTGTTATGACATAATTATACTTATGGCACAACACAGCTGGAAGCAAACAATGAAGAAAGATATGGAAGAATCAGTGTGATAAAAATTTGCCATTTCTCAGAGTTACCCTTCAGACAACCAAATGTAGCATGTTTTTGAAGTGCATCGAAATTCCTGTTTGGACAACTGAGCTGGAGCAAACAAGAAAGAGGGATAGAAGGAGAATTAATTAAGGGAGGTGTCTGTATCTGAGACACAGAGAGAGGCTAAAGGAGCTGGTCTTGTTCAGCCTAGAGAAGAGAAGGCTGTGAGGGGACCTCACTGCAGCCTTTCAGTACCTGAAGGAAGCATATAAACAGGAGGAAATTCCACTTTTTGAAAGGGTAGACAATGGCAGGACAAAGGGGAATGGATTAAAGCTAAAGGAAGGAAGGTTTACATTAGATATTAGGGGGAAGTTTTTTACACAGAGAATGGTAAGGTGCTGGAACAGGCTGCCCAGAGAGGTGGTGGATGCCCCATCCCTGGAGGTGTTCAAGGACAGGTTGGATGGGGCCCTCGGCAACCTTGTGTAGATCCAGGCCTGGAGGTTGGTGTCCCTGCCTGTGGCGGGGGGTTGGAGCTGTATGATCCTTGGGGTCCTTCCAACCCAGACCATTCTATGATTCTATGACTCCTCAACTTATTAGACATCATCAGAACATGCTTAACCCAGAGTCCCTTTCATTTACAAATGTAATTGGAGATAGTGGTGCCCATTTTTGCATAATACCTGAGTGCATGCATCAGTCACTAGGCAGCTGATTTGAGTGTCATCTTAGGGACAGTGGGTTAAATTTGTGACATTCACCTGGTGTTTAGCATCCTTGACAAGTAGATAACAGCACACATCTTAAAAGCCCTGAGGCTAAGAAAGGCCTAGAGTTTCACCTGGGTTTTTTGATATGCGGTCTAACTACCAGAAAATTGTGGCTTGCTGTTGCACTCTAGACAAAAAAGAAAGCCAAGATTGTCCCACTGGAATAGTATTCCTATTTAAATTTTCATGCTAATTTCAGTAAGGCTTGCATTGTGTTGCTGTGTATTGTTAAACAACAACTGCATTCTGCTAAAGAGGTGGCTGCAGTTCAGTAATGCATGAAGATGTTCCTGGGCATTTGTTGCTTGTGGTTTGAATGAACCATACAGCATGCTAAGAAAGTGTCTTGAAATCCACTTCCATGACAGGTGTTAGACAAACGAGTAACCTCTGTAATGCAATTAGAGTTTCTTCTGGTTTAAATGTGCTGTATGAAAGTAAACCCTGATTTTTGGTGTTTTTATTCAGATTATTAGTGCTTGGTGTAGTCCTTAATGATGCTTCTGATTCAATAGCAAAGGTATTCATGCATAGTTTTACTGAAAGGTAAATTTGATATTTATCAAATTACTTTATGAGACAGCAAGGAAGGAAAACTGATGACTTTTTAACAATATTTATGTCTAAAAATGCTACATTCAGATGTGAAGACCCCCTGAGGCCAAATAATTTAAATGCTACACATCCCATTTTTAGGACAGGCCCCTACCATTTCAGTGTAATCTAAAATAAAACTGTGACAGGTCTCCATGCAATTCAAAAAAACAATGGTAGTTTGAGCCCTGATATTACAGACTTCATTTTTCCTCCCAGATTTTCCCTTTACACAGATGGTATAATTTTACCCCTCAAAGTTTTACCTCTGGAAGCTATTTTTATTTATTTTCTACAAGTGCACCTTCAGGCAATAACAGCAGGGGGGCAAATACTTTATTTTATGCTGTCAAAACCCATATGCTGTGAGTTATTCACATCACTTTCTGAAATGCCAGTCAATGGCTTAGCGTGTGGACCAGTGGAAACCACTACAGACTCAGAAAAAGCATTCTGTGAGCTGGTAGCACTGCAGTGGGTGCTAGTACGGAAAGAAAAATCTTAAAAATAAATGAAAGGAAACAAAGACTTTTTTTGTTTCTGCTTTTTAAAGTCTTCTAATGAAAGGGGCTGAATTGGGAACTTTGTAAGAACATGTGCCTGGCCACTTAGCTGCAACCGTAGATCTGGAATGAAGCTTACTCAGCACAAGCTTTGGACCTTTTAGACCTTATATTTCATTTCTCATCTACTGAGCTTCTCATATTTGTAAAAACACAGAAGTGGGAATAAAAAAATCAATTTTTAAAAACAATTAGAGTCCAAAAAGAATACACATATTCACCTATTGGACTTTCAGAAAAAAGTTGACACATAGTCTGAGTTTATGCCCACAAAACATTTGCCTTCAGAGCCATCAGTTTTAGAGACTGAGACTCCTTCATCCTTTTCATCCTTTCTTTTTTTTTTTTTTTTTTTTTTTTGAGTTAAGCTCAAAGCAGCAAACAAGAGAAAGTGAAAGAGCAAACATTAAATAATGAACCTGTAAAGGGAATATCTGCCAAATTCTTCCACTGCATGCTGGAAGGCTGCTGAAACCCCGAAACTGCTGTTATTTTCCATGCAGAGAAGCAACTCTTCAGGTCTTCTGACAATGCAGAGGCCTCAAGACAACATTTCTGGAACTGCTACAGCAAAGTCTTGTAACCATAATAAATGTGTTCAATTTTTATTTTTCTTTAAGGGCTGGGAAAAAAAAGGTTACTAGAAGGGAGTACTGAGAGGTGCTGAAAAACTTCTTCCAACTGCCTCTTTGCTGAGAAATGTAACCTTCCTAAATCCTACCTTCAGGTTGAAGCTGACAGGAAAATCTGTGGAAAATTTACCATTTTATCTAGGGAGCTGCAGCAGTTCAGTGGAATATAATAGTTTTCTATATGAATTTACAGCACACCAGCCGTCAGAGATAGATAACTTGGTACAAGTCCAGCAAGTGCGATTATTCAGAGAGTCTGAAGTACGAGAGGACGACAAGCAAGACAAGCACAGATGTTGTTCTGTAAGTGACTTATGCCGACATGGCTTGCTTTCTTACTTTGAGTGTTGAATCAGGGAGACAACTTCCAGGTCCCAGCTGTAAGAGTTTTAGAAGGTGAGTTAACAGAAGGGGTCACATGTCTCACAACTACAGATTATTAGCCTGGGGTTGAAAGCTTTTTCCTCAGCTAAGCCAGCAATAAATGGATACCTTTTTGCAAAAGCAGGATAAGAAATAAAAATAATAGTAATTTTTAAAAAGTAAAAGAGAAGGAAAGATGAAAAGTGTGTTTATTTTTTTTCTCTTCTATTCTGTGTTAAAAAATTTGGTGTGGCCACTGTGATACCATCTGGATAAAGATTTAGGGATGAGGTGAAGTGCTGATCTCTTAAAAGTTTTCTTTGCAGTTTAACCCACATTGTGGCTGAGATTTCCTTGTTTTAGTTATTAGCTGTAAAAGTCTGGTTTTATAAACTAGTCTGTATGATTTGTCCTTCTTCTGCTATTGGGAGGGTCAAAACATTTGAGATTTAGTATTTTTCAGTCAAATCTTGTCTAGTACGACGCAGAGGAACGATGGATTTTTTTTTTTTTTTTTTTTAAATAGTAGCACAAAGGAAGATTAGAAATACAGCAGAAGCTACTTTTGTATGGAATAGCAGAAGCTTTACTGCATAGACATTAGACTGGTTTTATTTCTCTATGTTTCTAAACTCAACTCTTCTCTGGACAAAATTTTCTGGGGAAGGAAGTGCTGGAATGTGCTAAGCTGAAACTCTGTTTGGCAGTGAGAACAGAAATGCTGTTTTAATACTGGTTTACAAATGACTGATCAAAACTTGACCTCCATCAAATTAGCCCTTTGTCGTGGTTCTGCCCCAGCTGAGAGCTGAGAACCGCACAGTAGCTTGTTCTTTAAAAGGAAGGGGGGGAGAAGGGGGGGGTGGGGGAAGGGAAAGGAAAGGAAAGGAAAGGAAAGGAAAGGAAAGGAAAGGAAAGGAAAGGAAAGGAAAGGAAAGGAAAGGAAAGGAAAGGAAAGGAAAGGAAAGGAAAGGAAAGGAAAGGAAAGGAAAGGAGACCAAAACAAACCCCAAAACCAAGAAACCAAAACCCTGCGGGTTGGGATAAGGGTAGTTTACTAGAATAGCAGAAAGATGGATATAACAATGATAACAGGACTTTAGAGCACAAAATATATGAAACTGGTGATACATAATGCAGTTTCTCACCGAACCACACAACTCAGGCCGTGCAGCCCAGAGCCGTCCCGGAACCGGCCCGACCCCAAAAACCGCGTGTACTGGAGCCGCCTGCTCCTCCTCCAACTAGTCCCCCTTTATACTGAGCAGGACGTAACTGTCATGGAATATCCCCTTTGGCCAGTTCGGGTCACCTGTTCTGGCTGCATCCCCTCCTTTCTCGTTAGTAGGGAAATATGAACCACTGAAAAAGTCCTTGATTTCTTGGCAACAACTAGAAACATCAGGGTGCTATCAGCCCTGCTCTCATCCTGACTCCCAAACAGGGCATTCCATCCACTATTAGGAAAGAAATTAACTCCATCCTAGCTGAAACCAGGACATTATCCACCCCTTATTCCATACCATTTACGTCATGACCAGATCCAACAATTCCTTTTGGGTACAACCAGTTTCTTGTTTCACACACATACATATAGATATGTACACATGTATACACACACACATGCATACAGATATTATTGAATTATTCTTTCCCATTAGAGATCTGTGCCAGATCTTCATTTATTCTTTGATTACAATTTTATCATATCCTCAGGAAAAATAGTTAAAAATAAGATTTTCTCTTAATATGAATGTAGGTCTCACTCAATATACATTTATGCTTTGACAGTAATTTTAAAGGATAAGGAAGAATCATGTTGAAGAAATGGGATTACAGAAGATGAGAGTACCAGGTAAGAGAGGAATTATTTGAAGGTATCACACTTGAAGGTGCTGTGATAATGGTAATAAGAAGGATGATTTTTTTGGATAAAAATTCTTGTATCAGCTGTAAATGGTGATGCCTTGGCATTTGGTACTTTTGTAATAGTCTTGGAGAGCAAATCCACGTCTGTAGTTTTAATTGAAGTTCTTATTTTACTCTCTATTTTTATTTATCTTGTAAGAGTTAAGAATGATTCTTCAAGATTTCCTCAAGAACAATTTACTAGAATAACTGATAAATATGGATAAAAATCCTTACATTAACAAAGGGAGATGGGAAAACAGTTTACTCATTTTACAGTTACATAACTCAAGAACTGAGGGCACCTCACTTATCCCTTGTTCTAAACTGTGTGACATTCCTGATTTTCAATGCTACTTTGCTTCTTGGTTCAGGAAACCACAAAATGTTTGCTAGCTTCAAAATGGAAACCTCTGGGGACTTGCTTTGAGCAGTGATTAATTGCAGGGTAAATACAGATCTGTATGTTGCCTATAAATACAATGTTTGTTTCTAAATATCTAAAGAATGCTAAAATCCATATAGTTTCAATAAAGTTATACGTCATGCCACGCTCCAATATCAAAGTGTCTCTCCTTTATTTGATCGTTTGATTGCATCGTCCTTCCTAAATTAGAGCTCTTGATTATAATAATTGATTGTGATAATACAGATAGTAAGTGAACCAAAGCTAGTCACTGTTCTATTTAACCATCTTGTTTCAATGCAGGTGTGCAAGGTAAGTCATCTAGTTAAGTGGAAGTTTGATAACCTAATGTAACATCTTTGACATCAGAGACCAGATAAAATCTTTTACGTGTCATTGGCTCACAGGAGTCTGCTTGGGCAGATGGTGTTGGTTTTATAAGACAGACAGACTTTGCCTGCAGAGTTTCAGAGAATATGGGCATTATTTTCAAACTCCAGTAAAGGAGAAAGGTGTCGTTTCATTGACAGCCCCAGAGAATATTTCCCTGTTACTGCATGCTTGACAGATGCCAGGAACAGATTGATGTGTAGAGAAAGGCAAGGTACAGGGAAACCGTACATTAAAACTCATTAACTTTAGATAGGAAAACTCTATTGGGAGCAACTCTAGAGCATTTTTTGAATGTACAGTGAATGTTTAACATTCTAAATATATGTGCTTTTTAATGTGTTGGGACTGCATTTACATATTTGGTGTAAATCTGAATGAAAATGAAAACAGTGACAAGATAAACACAAGAGAAAATGAAGCAGTAAAATGAATCATTAACAATCTGAAGGAAAATACAAGAGACATTTTTCATCCTCCTAATTCTCCATCCACCAGAAACTGTAGGTGTGGTGTTTGGAGTGGATCACTTGAATTTCCAGGAGTAATTTTCTCAGAAGGAAATATTAACTCTTATTTATTAAAAAAAAAAAATAAATCAGGCTTCTGCTCAGTCCAGCCATATTCTTACACATAGCCTTAACTTTTACTGCTGAACAAAAGGAGATGGAATCTTATTACCTGACTTACCACAGAAGCTAGTTCTCTGGCCAGCCGGCCCATACACATTTCCTGTCATCCCATTGACTCCTCCTCACAGATACAGTGAATTCCCATATTAAAGCTTATGATTTACTTGATTTTTTTTTTAATTAGTCATAAGAGCACTATAAGAGAGATAGAGCACTGGTTGATGAATGTAGCAGCATTTTAAATATGGAATTAAAATTGTAATATTACACTTACATAACGATTATCACTTCATTGTAAGAATCACTATTCCTGACCATTGAATGGGAGATGGATTTGAGATGTTTTTTAAGGAATCTGCATTTAGAAACAGCACAGTTTTACAAGGAGAGCAAGATGTATGTGGATGTGAATTACATAGGCATCCTTAAGTTTTGTAGTTCTTCATTTGAGCACTTGACTTTTCAACCTTAATATTCTTTTAAGGTAGATCTCATTAGGAATTTAATTTATATAATCCCTCTTTTGATGTAAATAAATTTGATGGTAATTTTGTAGATGAAAACAAATTTAAAACACTAAACAGTATAGCTGAAAGGAATGTTTGTAAGAAATTCTGTTTTCAATGCAAATGGGACAGTGTTTAGTGAACTGAAAGTGGAAAATACAAATAAACAATGGCATGCTCGCAGTGTGCGAATATCTACTTATTCTGTATTTTCATGTTAAGTTCAAAAAGGCTTCTTTTAGACAGGTGGAACTTAATTGTTTTATTAGAGATGTGTAGGTACTAAATAATTGAAATAGTCATGTATAATTCAAATAATTGCTTCCAGTAGATACCTAGTCTGATAAATATCTGACGGAAATGTAGATTGAATACTTTTCCCTGATATGAGGGTTCTTTTATTTTAAATTCATGGAACGTTCTGCTAATTTGCATAATGGCATAACTGTCACCGCAGGTTACAGGTGATGACTTGGACTCTGATGCTACCTGATGCAAAATGACCCATCTCTTACTTCAGCTTGCATGCTGCAGCTAATGGAATTCAAACCTATAGATACTGTGTAAGTGTAAAGATGAAAATAACCTATCTGAAATGTAGTAGCCAATTAATACTCATTTTTCATTGTAATAAATGCAAATGCCGGGGTTAGATACCGTGAAGGTCTGTGCTATAGAAGTTGACCAAAAGCCACTTTCTGTTTCTAAATAAGATCGTGTATGGTCATCAAAACCACAGTGAATAACTTCTTGGAGTGCACTGAACAACATGCGCAATATCTGTTACATCTGGTTTGTTTTCTTCCTCCGTCCCTCACACTCACACATCCATTCCCCAGGAGGAAGAACTGAACAGGCAAGATAAAAATGCATTTGGTAAGATACACTGCTCTGTCTAAAATATAGTCAACATATTTATGATAGAAAAGGCAAGATCCTGCATTTGAAATAGTATATTACTGGGTTTAAGGAGGCCATGGTTCCTCTGGCAGCTTGCAGTCAGTCTTGCTCATCCACCCTTCCCCCAGAAAGATCCTTTTCCCATGTGGTAAATCTTTACCGTATGCTAAAATTTTTCTGTGTTAGGGTCTAGTACTAGACCACAGTCTTTCAGCTACACAGGACAGACAGCACTAGAGCATCTTAGATAAGGAGATTGATTCCAGGTTGTTAATGTCTGACAACAGCTTAAAAAGAAAAATCTCTATCTTCTGGTGGTTCTGCATCTCTGTCTGGATGCTGGGCCTTCCCCAGTTTCATCAGTTTTCAAGGTCCTCTTTTCCACTAACACACCTTTAAAACACAGTCCCCACAGTCTTGGTGACCTTGCTTTTCAATGTCTCAGACTAAGATACACCTTCTTCTTCCTAACAAATAGACACACAGATAGCAAAATAAGGTTTGTTGTTTATAAAGTCTCTTATTTTCAGCCCTGAATGAGGAGATGGAGAAAAAGAGGAGAAAGAAGAGGAAGCTGAGGAAGGGGTAAAAAATGGGATGGCTTCTTTTTTGTTTCTTTATTTTTGGGTTTTTTTTGGTTTTGTTTTTCAGAACTAATACAAATTTGTGAAATTGCCTGTGAAGTTATTTCAAAGTATAGAGAAGAATTTACTATTGGAATAAATAGAGGGATAGATATACAACTGATGATTTTAGGAAATATAAGTATTTACATTTCCCTGGTTCATTATTGATAAAAATGTCTGTTTATTGTGTATGTGAGTATGAGCAGAAAAATCCCCACAAACCCTAAAGTTCACAGACCATCTGAAAATTCTATGATGATAGCTTTGTAGATCTAAGTATTCCAATTTGGAATCATTAGCTAAATTTGGATTGCTTAAATGACTGAAGCAAGGTTTCAGTGACTTTTGAGATCTGTTCATCCCTACAGTTTTGAAATGGAAGAAGTAAACGAGAACCAGAGGTGCTGAAGTAATTCCTTCTGCACTCACTTCAGTTTGCACTTCATTATCTGTATCTCTTGCCTAGGCATGTAGATACTATTATTTTTTAGGAAATCCTGAGAAGTGTATTAGGTTTTGGATGCAGTTGTCAGGAAAGTCAGAGAAGATAATGAATTTGTAGCAACACAGTCTCTTACAATATTGCTGGACAGAATGGGAAGTAACTGTGTAGCAAATGAAACTCAGAAGGCGCTTAAGGTCTCAGTACAAAGCACTTATTTTTAAAAAACATAATTACAATTGCATTTAATAAAGTACCAGAAGTGTAAAACTGTCAGGAAATGCTGTAGCAACAGCATTTCTTGAAGGAGCACATTAAATAGTAATGATGTCAAACATCTGAAAGAGTGAGCAGACCTTGCTCACTCTTAGTTTTCTAGTCATAGGAAATTAAAAGGGGTTGGAATGTTGCCAGTGGACTGACTATAGGGAAAAAAGAGACCCATAATGAGCAACAGTTGTAGTTACAATATTTGCTGAAACCAACACACATTAAATAATAATGAAAGCAACCATCTAAAAATGCTGGCAGACTATACGGAACAGCTGAACTGAAGAATCCACAAAAAGGATTAAAAAAACCCCCAAAACAAAACAAAACAAAAAAAGAATCAGTATATATTCAATGTTCTGCCAAAGAATAAAAAGCTCCATTGGAGATTAAATGGCAAGATCAATTTCAGACAAGTATTTATAAAACAAAAATATGTGAAAAGAAAAGAATTAATTCTTAGGTTGCATAAATGAAAAATATCTTCACAGGTAAAGTGATCTATTCAAAGAAGAACGTATTGAAGTAGAGCTTTTTATTTTCTTGCAATTATTTAATTAGAAAAAAGATGTGAACAAGGAAGACATTTGTTATCACATTGAAATACAGCATGGTGATGGTTTTGTGCAAGATTCTTACATGTAATTATCCTTAAAATTTGTGGAAGATTTGAATTTCCTTCTAGCCAAGAAGACCTTATTATCTTTACACTAAAAGACTTGAACCTAATAACCAATGACACTGGGGTATTAGACTGTCATAGACACTGGGGGTACAAAAAAAGAAAAAGTCTCATATTCGGTGTTCTGTAAAGGTCAGTAAAATCTATTAAAGTCACTGGGATTTGACTGATAACAACACAACTAAGGTCATTATTAGGCCTGATGATTGGATGCAGAATATACATGTCTTAAAAAAATATATGCTCATTGTTAAAATGGAAATGAGAATTTGAAATGGACAGTGGAAGTGCAAATCAATCCTCAGCTGTTTTATGGTAATAGAAGTGCCTAAATTTGCAAACTATTGACCCAGAAACTTTGTGTTCTGTTCTGGACACATTTCCATCTTGCAATTCAGCCCATTGGCACTCGCACCTTCAGCTTTCCTCCACAGGAATTGCCTTTGGAGTACAATGAGCTGAGGAATGCTTCTGACCCTGGGAGAGATATGGCTTCCACCAAGACATCTGTCAATGATAGCACTTGCATATCATCCCTTTTTGCAGATAATATTAACATATTTTTGGGCCACAGAGATCATAAAACAAAAGGGGCTGCTTACCTCAGCAATTAAGATATTTAGCTTCCAAGCTCAGGTCTGGCAAAAATTTAAACCACAATGTTCTCAGGACGTGTGCAGGAACTTTTTTCTGTACTTGTCCCTCTGGACTTTGAGCAGTCCAGTCTTACTCAACTCTCTCTATTCCAGGTATTGCAGAATGAGCCTTAGGGTTTGGGATGTTCTGGTGCTCAGACCCGTGACATCTAGGCTTCCTTTGCCATTTGGTTTTGCTATTAATAATTACATATATATTGCTTGATCTGAGGGTACTATAAACCGCTTAGGTCTCTCTACGCTGCCTGCATACTAGTTGTATGTATACACGTAAGGAAACACACACGTAAACTAAACTCCCCAATGATCTGAATTCCTTAGAAAGAACCCAAGAGGGGATAATGCAGACAGAAGGAATAGGCAAAGGACCTGGTTCAAAAGACTCTGCATTACATAGTCCAGAGTATCAGCCTAAGGTCATTGAACATGACTAACGGCAAGTGCCCAGTATTCCTTGAATGATCCAGCTTTTCTATCCTTGCAGGGAGCCAAACCTAATATCTTTTAAATCCTTCTCCTTTAAGAAAAGTTCTACACACAATACTTTCCCCCCTTATTTATAAGGTTATGTGATGCAGAGAGCAATGAACAAGAAAAAGATTTCCATGTTTGAGTTCGCTGCTAGAAGTCAAATTGCCTCTGAAAACCTTAAAATTATTCTCAAAACCTTCTGAAGGTTATGACAGACCTCCTGCTTCTTTGTTCTTCTTGGTGGTGGTAAAAGCTGGACCCATGCCCAGTGCAGGGAACATAGTGTAAATAGCGTTACTGCAGATTGCTACTGGATTGTTCAAAACATCAGATGGCTAGAATATGTTATTATCAACAAGCTGTTTACTGGCCAATCAATTACAAACTCTGATGGAGCACTAGGCATTTTATTGTAGGCTAGCCAAATGGATGGAGAAAACATATGTCAATCTCTCTGTTACTTTAAGGGGCAAATTCCACTCTTCTGCCTCAGTATATTGCTGCAAAACCTCCCACAATGGAACCATGCTGATGTTAGTATGGAAGGGTAGGCTCTATGGCCGTGCTGTGGGAATCACTAGGACAATGCAGTTCTCAGAGATATGAGCAACTTTATGTCAACATACATTTGCATAATAAGAGTACAGCTGAGGCATCTGTGAGTAGTCCTCCTCTCAAAGGGGTTTTGAATACATGAGTTTCTCAGTGTGTGTACAATGTAGAAACAGTCGGGAATTGCTGGTTGGCTTTTACATTTGTGTTAGCTCTTACATTAAGTGAAGTTTTGAGTCTTTTGTTCTTCTTTCTCTTACATTTCTTTCCCCCAAGTCTATAAAATGAATTAAGTTTATTATCTGCAATCACAAGCTGGAAAATACTATCCAGAATCAGATGCTTCAAGGGGGAAATTTCTGGTTTAGGTAGGGAAAAATATATCTGCTCACAGTAGCTTAATAATTACATGTCATTTGAAGGAGACCTTTTTTTCACCCCTCCTATACCCTTCCTACTTGGAATTTCCTTCTCTGTTATTGGGAGGGGGTGTTGGTGTTGGGGTTTTGTCTGTTTGCTTTATGGAAAGGATATGGTTTTAATGGAGAACAGGATTTAGAGAGGGAAAAAATCATCATGATTAGCAGAAGCAAAAAAGCCAACATCCTTTGGAAAAATCTGTGGTTATATTGGTGGCAAACAGTTATGTATACATACCCTGTTGAAAGGACCCTTGGACAAAGACTAGAAGGAACAGGTCTCATAAACATGCAGTCATTCAATATGGATGCTTATGTCACATTATGTCTGTGACTTGCAGACAGTACTGGGAGTTGCTGGAGTTTCTCACCTGCTAAAACTCAGTCAGAGGTGATCCAGACTGATGTTCCAAGTTGGAAAGGAAGAGAGAAATCATTACCTTTGAAATCCTATTAAATATTACATAAGACATCATGGGATTAAAGAAAATACATTTGAAAGTGTTCATTCTCCAGAAACACATGCTACAAAAAGGCTACATTAAATGAAGGTCTAAGCAGGTGAAGAAATCTTTATTACTACTTCCTCTTGGCTCCAAACCCAGTAATGTATTAATGCTGGAAAAAAGTATTAAAGGGTAAGAACAAAAACAATCAAAAAATGTATGATACCTATATCCCAAAACTATCTGATTGAAAATGTTAGAAAAGTTGAATACATTCTTCCCAATTGTTCCCTTTGGGTAGTTTTGTCCACCCTCTGTGAAGGTGAGCATTAAGTCACTCTGCAAGTTGTTCTTCAAAATACCAGCTGGAAGAAAAAATCTGTTCTGCAGTGTATATATGACCACAAGAAACTGGGGACCAAGGGTTTTCTATATCCAAAAGAAAGAAAGGTGGCCTCCTGTGGAGATGACGAACTCTGGAAGAAAAATAAAAAATAAACTTTTATCTGCTTTACACTGAAAAAAGTGTATGCATGTGTCCTACAATGGAAAATTCAAATCCTTGCCCAAAACTCATAAATTTGATTTTTTTTTTTTTTTTTAGTTTAAGCAAGAAACAGCAAAGATTTCCCTTTTTTTATTTCAAAATGGCTTGTAATGAAGTTCCACTCTCCAGCTATTTGGAAACCAGCATTGTTCTGTTGGCTTTAGCAAACCAATGTCAGCAAGATCAGAAGTGCTGGGCCTAGGCAATAGAAAAATCACTGCTACTGCCACTTAAACTGTGCCTCAGCAATGTATAATTTTAAAATATGCTCTTAGTTTCAGTGAAACATTTTTCTTCGGAACAAAGCTGATGAAATTTACTTGAATATGCCTTGAGGTGGTGGGAGGAAATTAAAATTGTTGAGATTCAAAAAGCATTTTTCTCAAAAAGTAGTAGCAGAAATAAATTTTAGCCATGGTTGTTTTAAGCAAATAAAATCCATAAAACAAGTAGCTCTATTTATGCTTATAAATAACTGTCTATTAGCATACTCAAGCCATACTCTATGACATGTCAAAGATGTCCCTTTCAGTGCAGTTCTTTTTTTCCCCAGGGGTTATTATAGGGATGGATGTGTGCTGGGATTTCAGAAATAGACAGTTTAAACACATGGGATAGTACATAAGATGGGAAGGATGAAGAAGCAGGACTAGGTTTTGGAGGCCAGCTTTATGAAACTGCTCGGTATTCTGACAGATCTCAGCCAGCTTATCCATGAGATTGAATGCCTGATGCAAAATTTTTAGTGTGACTACTCAGGCTGCCTCTTACTGAATGGTAACATTTTCACTGGCATCATCATCTTCTTCAGATGAATTGGAACCCATAAAATCACTCAAGGGTGAAGGATGGAAAAGCAGGGAGATGGTGAAGGTTAGTGAAACAGGTTATTAAACAAATGGCAAGAGGGCTCTGAAACAATGGGAAGAGAAGGAATGGATAGTGGCACCTACTCTGCTGACAGCCCCAGAGCCACAGAGGTGTTCAGGAGTGGAAGGCGGGCAGTTACTTGTGCAGCTGATGGAAGCTGAGGAAGTGGTATTAGCATTCCTAGCCTATCAGTCACTTCAGAAATATGCACAGAGCAGCCCTGTTGCTTGATGTATGTATCTCTGAAGTAGCCGGAGTTTGATCTTTCGTATGCTGTGAGACTTCTTATTAAACAGACGATGGACTTGACTAGCATCTCTTCTCCTCCCACTGCTTCAGAAGTTGAAATGATAATTGATAACTAGCCAGGCTATGCACGATTTTAAAGGTGGAATACGTGTTCTAAATTTCCTTTTATCCTTATCTTCATTGTGACTCAGACAACACTTGAGGCACTGTGCAAAGGAGCTACAAAACATGACCATAAGCAGGAGATATGTCATGCTAAGCATATAGAATCTGGCAAAAGTGCAGGGCAGATCCAAGAGCAAAACTGCAGCTGATAACACTACGCAGCTCTGATTTCCCTTCTTCAACAGTTAGATGTTAATTAATGTGATCGAGAGGCTTTCAAATTGAAATCAATGGGAGTTTCATTATTCACTTCAATAGGAGTGGGATGAAGTTCTAAATAGTAAATGGAGCAATGAAAATCTAAGAAAACAAGAGGCATGCTAATGTGTGTTTTGTTTAAGAATTCTCAGTTTCATTGGCTCTGTTTAACAAGCAATTGAAGGCAACCTGCTTGGGGAGGTGTGAAAGTATGTGTGTCTCATGGGAATGAAAGACTACAACTTTCTGCTCATGTTGGATGGAGACAAAACTGGAGCCAAATAATTCAGCCTGTGCATAGAAGGTGTTGGAAAAAAAGTGTCTTCTAAGTTAAAAAAAAGAAAAAAGAAAAAAAAGAAGAAAAAAGAAGTAAAATAAAGGTACACTAAGTGTTGTGTGTGTTTTTTACCAGCTTGGGTTTTTTTGGAACCATTAAATACAAATAGAATGAATAATTTAACATTTTACACAGTATGTGCATCTTGCACCACTGATTTTTTGGAACAGTTTTACATAGAGAAAATGTAGTGGGTGCTTGCCTTGCTGTTCTGCAATTTTACTTTGTCCTTATTTCAATTGCCTTTCAAAGCAAACACTCTTCCTAGTTGTGAGGTGAATGTCATTCTAGTGAGCTAGGTTTTGGGTTTTTTGTTCCTCTGTTTTATAAATTTTGAACATGAGGAACAGAACACAGAATTAATATTTCCAGTGGTCTTAAGCTAGATGAAACACTTTTATCTGTTCATTCTTTCATTGAGATCCATTGGTGCATGGACCCTATTTAACTTTACACAAGACAGTGTAAAATACTTAGCAGTGAAGGTGTGCTTGCAGATGCTTTGTCTGGCAACAGCCACCCCAGGTCTCTCATTTCTCACATCTTGCAGATTCTTTCTGCTCCTCCTCTTCACATTTGCACAATATCCACCTTCACACTCTCATTTCCCCTTCCTTTTGTTTGCTGTATTGTTCTGCAACAGTCAAGAGTTTTGCAAAGAAGACCTTAAGATCCATACTCACTTTTTTGTTATTTTCATAAAAGTCTGTCAGGGGATACAAATAAAATGTTCCTCACAGAACTTCATGAAAAATTATTTCTTCATGAATATGTGAAGTCAATCCACTATTGAGAGTAGTTATTCTAATTCCCAGGTTTCCATTCTGTATCAGAGAAGACATGGATGTACATCAATACCCTCCAAATCTTGATTCTTAGGGGAAGAAAACCCAGTATCATGGGCTGTGAGAGAGCTACATAATACTTTCAGCAGGATCTGAGGGCAGGCTTCAGACCTAGATAGACCAGTGGGAGAGATTTGACTTTCTTAAACTGGCCACTGACTCAGTAAGAGTAAATTAGATACAGGCAAAACCACAGACATTTTAGTTTATAGGACTAATGAATGAATGATCACTTCTCAAACACTGCAAAAAATCCATTGCATTAAATGTTGCATTCAAGTGTTTTAAACCAGAAATGAAAATATCTACTTTTCAAAAAACATTAAGAGAAAATCACTTAAATAGCAATAGAAGGTTTAAAAATGGTAAAAAATTGAAAGTATCAATTTACCCAAGCCAGTGTTTTTCTGCATATTTTTATTTTTATTGAAGTTTCTGAATGATTCATCTTTCATCTTAATATCAGATTAAAAATTCTCTCCATGTCTTAAAAATCTCTGTGGGCAGGAATGACTATTATAATCTCTGTTCTGCCATCAGTCCTCCAAAAAGCTTTTATTTTACACGTATATGAGCATGCCTTCCGGTGGCAAGGTCAAGTCTATTAACCTATTGTTGAGATTATTTGAGACAAGGACAAAACAAGAAACTCTGCAGTGGATATTACTGTTTTAAAGGACTCTAAACTGTTTCTATCTCAAAGCACATCTGCTTATCTGTACAATTTTATTGAGAATAAATGACTATGCTTAAAATTACTGCATTTGAGTAACCTATATTATTTTCATGCTGCCTGAAAAATGGTTGAATTCTAGCATTGAGTAAAAGCTTAAGTTGGAGCGAACTGTGAAGCTGGGGGAAATAATTCCACCTGAAGAAAATGGTGGCATTAATATTGCTCTCATTGTTGTTCCAGGACCTGTAAGTACTACTGCTTTAATCATTGAGACTTCTGAATGAGTAACATGACTGACGCCATAAAAAAACCCAAAACAATCCTCACCCTTTGTTCTTTCCAGTTCAGCACTGAAACTCTCTTCTATTCAGCAACAGTAGTTTTCCAGAGCTTGCTTTTCAGTACCTGTAAGGGATCAGTATAGACACTATCAGCTGTAAGCACCAAGGTGGAGTGGTACTGAATGTCAGCCATCCAGGTCTGAATAGCAGAAGAATCAGGTTTATGTTTAAATGCTGTATTAAGAGCATGATTTTTGCCCTCCCAAGCCTCTCACATGCTTCTTTTGCAGCTGCAGTGAGGCATTTTTCTCTCACCTGGAAGACAGCAATGGTGTGTTGTCCAACTCAGACTAAGACATAATGTTTTACCTTTTATTTGCATGAGGAGAGCGTAGGCTCAGCAGACCAGCAGTTTGTGTGATACCCACAGATCATGCCAATGGCAACTCAGTGGACAGCATTTCTGGTGGCTCTTTTTGCCTGGCTGGAACCTGTGCTTCACTATGGCTTGAATCAGTAAACTCGCCAAGTGAAAGTCCAGGAGTGAGGCAGGCTTAATGAGTAATTAATGAGTAGGCAGAGACTGATCCAGACTGACTTTTGAAATGCCTTGGTCCAGCCACGGTGAATGAAGGAGTAAAAAGGAATGAAAGCACCCAGCAATTAAAACTGACTGCTGTTGGTATGTGTTTGGAGAAAGACATTGGGCAGGAGAGGCCAGTACAGAGACAGATTTCACGTGTAATTGCACTGGCAGGTGACAGAGGAGCGAGCGCTTGTGCTGTGGGACCCTGATGTGACTGCTGCTGGCAGGAAGGGGAGGGGGGCTGCGGCAGCAGAAACAGAGAACTTAAGCACACGTGGTGGGATGTGTGTAAACCATGCTGTTTTCACTGAAGGGAGTAGTTTACTTCTCAGCTCTCAGTTGAGCTGGTTGCAGTGGCGAGTGCCAATCCATTGTTACAGAGGTAAAGAGATGAATTACTTTTGGACTCGAGGTATCTGAAATAATAAAAGCCATAAATAGTCTGACAGTCAGTGTCCTGCTATTTAATACGAATTCTATCTTCTAAAGTGAGTTTAGCACTTATTGTTCAGCAGGTTATGATAACGGTCTGTATGGGATGTTTTGTAAGAATTCAATTAGCTTGTGTTGTGAGCTAACACCATTTGCATGGTAATGAAACATCTTTCAACAAAGTGTTGAAGGAAAACACACTAATTAGTTTCTTGAACAGCACCTGACATTCATAGGGCCCAATGGTGGTGTTGGCTAAATGCCTGCATGACTGATGCTCCTTTTTTTAGAGCTGGCCAGCATTTTTCTATGAGTCTATGAGAAAAACAAGCAAACAAAATTCTCCCCAGTCCCACAGCAGCTCCTTAAAATGATACAAAGCCAATTTAATGAAATTTGCCAGTCATCCCTGTCCTTCCTCTCTCTGGTTCCCTTCTGCTGCCTACTCTTTCTTTGATATATCAAATGTTGTTTTTTACTGTTACAGACCTACATTACTTTTCTTCCTCTTATTTCTTGTTCTTTATAAAAAGATGACTCCTACCTTCTAGTGTCCCCCTATGATCTTCCATGCACTATTCACCTGTACTGTAGGAATCACCATGGCAGCAGAACGGCTGCCAATAAGCTGATCTCTCCTTTTTCCATACAAGTGGCCTCCAAATTGCTGACCAGTGAGAGAAAATAAGTTACAGGGACAAAAAAAAAAAAAGAAAGTAAAACCAGGGCTGGCACAGATTACTTCCCCGCTGGGGTTCCTGAGAGCAGCACAATTGTATTTAACCCTTTCTCTAGGGGAGATGGGCAGGTGCCAGCCTGCTCCACAATCAATAGCACAGCAGAATAAATAAAGCCAAACTATTCTTTCAAAAAACATCACTTAGTTGAATAAAAAAAAAAAAAAATCATCTTCTGATCAAATTTTGCTCAGATTTGATCCCACAGTGTTTCTTACAGATTTGACCATTCTTTTCTTTCCCCCACTCCCCACATGTTTGTTTAAAAGCTTTTTGTTCACAAAAGCTCTCACAAAATCAGGAGCATTTATTCTGAGGGAAATTGTTGCTGGAGTTGGCTGCCCAGTCTTTTCTGTTTTTAACTATCTTTCCTATGTAGGTGCTTCTATATTACAGTTAGGAACTAGCTGGTAATGAGGTAACTAATGAATGCATTGCAAAAGCTTCACTAAGTTGTGTATAGTGGTAAGATTGTGGTCTTATCTGAACAGATGTCTTTTGGACATGTGTGACATTTGTGTTACCTCACCATGATTCACCACTTTGTATGCAGTACCTGAGCGTTGTGCCTTGACAGACCTATTTAAGGCAGGCCTGAAGCCAGCACCCGGTTCAACATAAACAAAGATGCAGCCACCTTGGAGGTTTTCCCAGAAGTTTTTCCTGTTAGTACATAGATCTCTTGAGCACAGTGGTTCGTAACTGCAAGGGAAAAGGAAATTTGCTATAATATATACAGTGATTTGATTTAAATTAAGGCTTGGATTAGCAGTTCTTGGCCAAGCTATTGAGTGCCCTCACCAGACACTGACCATAGTTGATTCAGCTCATGGCAAGTACCTGGAAGTCTTTATGCCCTATGCTTATCCCTAACCCATATAACAATTATCTGTACCAGCTGTCTTGCTGGAGAGAAAGGAAATGATCTTTCCATTCATTCAGTAATCTAAGATAAAGAACTTTTTTTTTCCTATGGAGTAGACAACATTGCTGTTTTCATTGTTCCCTTAATACCCTAATAGTACTTCTAAACTGGTCGTAATCAGTCCACCAGTATAAAGAGAAGGTCTGTAGTATGGCTGAATTAAAGACCAAGGTTATGGGTGGGTGAAGAGTCAATCCTTGTTGAAGAGCTCCTTCTTGAGGCAAACGCTGTAAGAAATGCTCCAAAGACTGGCCACTGGCAAGAAGGTAGGCACAGACATCCATGGGCGAGGTATTCTGGTGAGCATGTAGCAGCTCTGCCAGCTGCCAGACATGTTACCCACAAGTTGTTTGACTTTGGGAGAGGGTGTTAGAAGATTGGTTGTGGGGAGAGAGTTCATAGCACAGAGGAGAAGGTTGCTTACGTACTGTTTTTCTTGCTGTCTTTTATTATTGCACTTATTTTATCCCATCTCTTTGTGTGTGCATTGCCTATTACGTAGTTGCTAAAATACTCATCAGCAACATGGTAATACCTGATGCATTTTCTGAGATGAAAATTCCCCTCAGTCCTTAAAAACACCTAACTCAGTATGTTTTGTGGGATAGCTTGGGGATAAATAAGCAGCTGTAAAGCATAGTGTATCCTTTCACACCTGTTATGTCCAGGTAAGAGTCTAGGGCAACTGGAAAAACAGTTTTTGTTGGGGTTTCATGGGTTTTTTTTAGTTTAAAGCTCTAATCCTGCAAGCTGTTTTACACACACACACACACACACACACACACACACACACACAGAGCTGCTCACAGCTTCTCTTTTTCACTTGATTTTTCTAAAATAATAAGCAGAAAAGTCCTGACAAGCCTATTCAGACACGGCTTTCTGGCTGTAATTTGCCAATATTAATTGGACCATTCTGTTCTCACACAGGAAAGGGCTGAGAAAGAACTTAAGTACTTTCTGCATCATGAAATAAGTCAGGTGAAAAAACATATGTCTAACCTATATGTTCTGTTTATTTAGCAAGCTGGTGACTCAGTCTATGCTAATGAAGAGTACAAAGGACTGTGAATAATGGAGAAAATTTGTGTTCATCTGTCCAAAGTATGATGTGTTATTTTTATTCAGGATTTATAAAATCACCAAGACTACAGCTAGAAAATGAAGGAAAAATTAGAGCCCTGAATAATTTTGATTTTTAAAAGGATAAAAAATTATAGAGCTTTTTTGTCTGCACTTAGAAGATGGCATGTTTCACAGCAGGGATTTTGATGCATTCTGTGGAGTTAATTTTCTAACTGAAAGCCAAGCTAATGAAAGTGGATGCAGTATCCTTGCAGGTAGGGTTATTGTGTTGCTGTTTGAAGTTCCACAGTAAAAAATTTTGGGAGAGTGAGCAGGGGCCTGTTATAGGTTTCATATGGTGGCTTATGGAGTAGAGCTACTGTAAGAATACAAAGGAACTCCCTACCATCTGCTGAGACCAGTGCAGAACTAGTCAGAAGAGACTTTTTTTGCTATCTGCATTCAATTTACCTTTTGTGCACCATGGGCACTCATGAAAATAAGGAATATGGAGCAGTATTACAAAAATCTGTGTAGTGAACTGACTTTCATTCCACCTTAACTGGAAGGTTTGTGTGATTTCTCATGCAATATTGACATACCACAGACAGCAGTTCATGGCAGTGTGAGCTGTTGAGATACCAGATATTTAAATGCTGCTTCAGAATCATTAGTATCATCTTCAAAAGGCATTTGTGGTGCACCTTAGTTACTATATACTGTGATTCTTGACTCAGGCACATGCAGGTGGAGAATGTCTCTTGTAAGGACACTCTCTGTGTTCTGAAGTGCATTTAGAAACCTTTGTGAAGTGTACTGTAATTACATATGCACATAAACACAGCAGCAGGGTCTGAGGTCTACTGATTCTGAAGATAGGGAGGACACTAGTTAAATGCCTTCCTACTTGTTACAGCCAAAGAAATAGCATTGCACAGCACTATACCTAACTGATCTGCCTCTAGAATGCGATATCGGATCAAAATTGAATGATTAAATAAAAAACAAACAACAAAACCAAACCAAACCACAACAAACCAATCAAACCAAAACCCAAATAAAACCCAGAGCAGGCATTTAGAGGTGCTGAGTACTGTCATTATTAATTATAGGCGGGATGTCTTTTTTAGCCAGGAGTATGACTGTGTTTGTGGAAATGTGGTACAGATGCTGTTTGTCTACTTACAGAAATGTCACATTTAGTGCTTCAGAATTAAAACCCAGTTCAAGGCACTCATAAAATGTAGCTTACAAAATGTTATATTTAAGCTATACTTGCTTGGTCGCGTACATTTTGATATAAAGTAGCATTTCTATCTACAGAATTATTGGTACTAGAAGACTGCTAAGGGTGCCTAATCACTGAACAAAGTTATGCTTGTAGTACTGAAGTGACTTACTCTTAGTAATGCATTCAAAGATTCAAGATGGAAAGCTATGTGAAAGAGTTACACATTATCTTTGTTAGTTTACAGTATGAACTTGGTCTTAAAATGTTGTCCTCTGCTTACTAAGAGTTCAAGCTCCTTTTAATTGCCAGGGCAATAGCTTTCTTTCAGAGTGAGATGGGCACTCCTGTCTTTTTAAAATCTATTTCAGGACTGAAAAAAGATAACTTGGTTAAAAATGAATGAATACAGAGGACAGTATAAAGGTGAAATGGATAAGAAAGTTAATATAAAGTGACAGTGTGACTTAGGCATAAAATATATTTTTTTTCAAACAGCATTTTTTATCAAAATCTAGTGCTACCAAGTATACCCAGATTATTTCAAGTGAAATAATATTAGGTCATTGAAAAGGAAAAATTGAAACCCTTTTGGCAAATTCTGCCCTTAGAAGTACCTACATAGCTTATAAGGGCAGAATTCAAGAGAAGGTGTTCCATGGTGCTACAGCAAAACTTCCCCATAAATCTGGAAGGGAAATAAATTTGTCTAAGTTCAAGAATGAGTTACAGCAGCGGTGAAGAGTCTTTCTAACCAAGATGATGTGTTAGCTAGGAGTACCTTCTGGAGGAGGTTTCATTCATTACGAAAACAACATAAAATTGTATTTCCCTGCAGGCTTTGTCCCTCAGGTGTTACCTACACTAGGAGCCGTTTGGTAACCTGATGCAGTTTGTCCTCAATGACACTTTCTAAAAACCTTGTCATGACGTGGGCCTTTGTGTAACTGAACAAATACAGTCTGACAGCATAGCTGGAAATCTTGTCCTGATACACCCTGATTTTATTTGATATGAAATGTCCTACCTGAACATTTCTTACTTGACTTTGGATCAATGGAACCCACATAAGGGTGTCTTTCGCCAGGTGTGGTGCGTTGAGCCTAGCTGGAGGCCAGAGGCCCACTGAAACAACTCTATCACTCCCCTCTTTAACTGGGAAGGGGAGAAAAGATGTAAGAAAAGGCTCATGGGTCGAGATAAGGACACGGAGAGATCACTCACCAATTACCTTCATGTGCAAAACAGATTCAATGAGGAATAAAATTATCTAATTTATTACCTAATAAAAATAAAGTAGGCTCATGAGAAATAAAACCAAATCTTAAAACACCTCCCTTCACCCCTCCCTTCTTTCCAGGCTCAACTTTATTCCTGATTTCTCTACCTTCTAACTCTGAGTGGCACAGGGGGATGGGGAATGGGGTTTGTGGTCAGTTCATCACATGTTTCTGCTGTTCCTTCCTCCTCAGGTGGAAGTGGGTCCCTTCCACGGGAGACAGTTCTCCATGAACTTTTCCAATGTGAGTCCTTCCCATGGACTGCAGTTTTTCATGCTCCAACATGGGTCCCTTCCATGGGGTGCAGACCTTCAGAACACGACGGCTCTAACATGAGTCCCCCCCAGAGTCACAAATCCTCCCTTCAAACCTGCTCTAGCATGGGCTCCCTTCTCCATGGGCTGCAGGTCCCGCCAGGAACTTGATCAAGCATAGGCTTCCAACCAGTCATATCCTCCTTCAGGTTTCTCCACATGCTCTGGTGTGTGGTCCTCCATGGGCTGCAGGGGAATCTCTGCTCTGGTGCCTGGAGTGTCTCATCCCCCTATTTCTTCACTGACCTGGGTGTCTGCAGACTTTCTCACATCTACTTGCTCTTTTCTCTGGCCACAGAAAAGGCCCTGCCACTTGTTTTGTTTTTTTTTTTTTCCTTCTTATGTTATGACAGAGGTACTACTACTGTTCCCTTGGTCAGTGGCAGGTCTGTCTTGGAGCCACCTGGCATTGGTTCTGTAAGACCTAGGGTAATGTTCTAGCAGCTTCTTGCAGAGCCACCCCTGCAGCCCCCTGTGTCAGATTTCTTCTTGGGACAATATCCAAAATTCATTATTTATTAAAGAATGTCATCAGATCTCAGCTGGAATGGTATGAATACCACAAATTATTTTGGACCCTGGCTGTAGTGAAATGGGAGGTCACCATGCCATGGAGATGAATGTTAATCAATATTTTACCCCTCATTTCTGAAAAACAATTAGCTTTAATTAATTGTGCTCTATCTATGGTACTGATTTTGAATATTGAGATGTATGAAATTGAAGATTTAATGAAACCATTTCTACTAGGGAAAATTAAGTGGCAAAAATTTTGAAGGAAAGATTTTTATCAATATTTAACATCTTAGAGAAATGTAAGAGAAACTTATTACTAGTTTAGCTTAGAAAGAACAGAGGGTTACTTGAGCCTAATTAATATCTTATAAATCCAAATACATCTAGAAGACAAAAACTGCACTGCATAGATTCTTATTGGAATCGATACAATACACCTGAGCATTAATTATGTTTATTTGTCACACACAACCTTTTTGTGGTCATTGCAAAAAGCTTTATAACTCACACCTAAATAAATAAATAGATAAAATGGATGTAAAGTTGATTAAAGTTCTGAGAAAAGATAGAATAATATATTTTTTTTTAAAAAGGGACTAAGTATGTAGAAAATGACTTTTTTTCAAGTGATACTTTTCTAACTCAAATATCTAAAGAGGAAAAAACCATTCCTGACAACTGCAGCTACAAATGCAATAAAATATTGTCTGAATTCAAAGCTTCCTCACTTATTTTGCCTACCAATGGAAGCACAGTGCAATATTAGATGTGTTCTGTCATGCACAGTCCCTTTGGATTACAAGGTGAAAAGTTATTTTGCCATATTTCATTTTATATGGCAGCTTTAGCCCTAAATTCACTTTTAAGTAACTAAACCATACTTTTGAAAAGTCGACCAAGACACTGCTTAAGCACACGGTCCCAATGACTTTACTTCAGCACAAGCTTTAAACCTCAAAGGGAATTTGAGTGCTATGTCGAATAGGGAACTTTAAATTGTTGGTTTAAAACTTACTACAGAAGGGATATTTATCATTTGATGGCAACAGTGTTTAACAGTTATGAATACCAATTTATTGACCACATCTGAATACATGCAGCAAACTGTGGATTGTCTCATGTTCATCAGTTCATGTACACGGGGTCTGGAGGAAAAATACAAAGCAAAAGAAAACTGAAAAAATCTAAATAGACAGATAAATTACCCACCTTAGCTTTTTAACTTTGCTGAAAAGACTTTGAAGTTCACAACTTATTTAGATGAATGCTGTTTTGGGGAACTGTCAGAGAACATCTGATGAGATGAATGAGATGGGGACACGTGGGCTTACACATTTGTTGATTCTACTTGGTTGGTGACATTTGTTCTCCAAAGCTGGATTGATGGCACAAAAAACGTCTTTGAGGAAAAAGCATGAAATAAGACCCTGTTCTCAGGCCTTCTTCTTTCACACCTCTTTGACAATGTGAAGAGGCGTGAGAGTCGGTGAAAATAACAGAGAAAATTTGGGCTTGTTAATTACTACTGAGCATATTACTTGCTCTCATGAGTAATTCCACTGGAATCAGGGTATAAATCACTGTGCTTGGTTGTAAATGTTTTCAAGACCAAGAAGTCTTCTGAGTATTCTGGGATATTTTGCTCTCTGTGTGTGCCAATTACACTTTTACAACTCATCTCTCTTGTGTGCGTTTTCCCAGCAGCAGCTCCCTTTCCTACTAAGTTATGCTGGCCCAGCAGGACATGGGATGTGCCTATTAAGCAAGATGCCAACGGATTGTGCTCAGAAAGGGTTTAAAAAAAAAAAAAAAAAAAAATTCAGAACTGTTTTTGGAAGGGGGGGGGGGGGGAGAAGATGGGGGGGATACTGGGCAGCTAAACCTCAGTTCTCTAAATCTGTCATAAGAAGTTTATTGACTGACCTTGCTACTTTTAGCGATGTGGAAACATCTCTGAAGATAATGCATGTGCAGTAATGTAATGCCAGTTCATCCAAGTTGTATGCAAAAAGGGGAAAATTATTGGTTTAGGAGCAGGGCTCTGGGAATATGCTACACTGATGTTTTTAGTTACAGGTCATATGTAATGGAAAAGTACTTTCTATTTAAAAAGAAAGAAAGAGAGAAAGTGGCCCCTTCTTCAGTGAAGAGAGCACTCCAAAACACGGTGGGTCTAAGATCATAAATAAAGGTTTAGGTATTGAGAAAATAATTTTATACCGTTTAGGAAAAGTATGTCTGGGTCTCTATATAGGATTTTTTAATTTGCATTCAGTGCATATTTTTAATATCCATTCAGAGGAAACACATGTGAGTATATAAACATTTTACTCTCACTGTATCTTCCAGCTGACCTGGACTTGAATAGCTTTGCACTGAATAAATGTACACTTGTATGATTCTGATTTTTTATCTTATCATCCATCTCCTTTCTCAGATTTGTATCCAGGTTATATGTGTTATGCTGTTAGAGATGAATGAAACATTGCCTATTGGCAGGTGCAACTTAGTGAGCAGTTTACTTCATTTTCAGATGCATTTAAAATAAGCTCTTCAGGCTCAAATGAAACTTGCTTCCTCTCTAGAGAGAGAAAGAAAAAAAAAAAAGGAATTCTCACAGCTACATCTGGCACTCAACGATTTCATCAGAGGACTGGAAAAAATCTATTCATTATTAGAAAAATTGTCTATTGTTAATAGAATAAGCAATGGATTCCTGTTCTCATCTCAACTGGGAATGAAGCTGGCTTGCCTCTTTGAACAGAGGTGACAAAAAACATTTTTTGATTGAATTCACAGAACATCTGCTTCCACAATCAATCCAGAATATCCTTACTCATAATACTAACTTGCTCTGGATTGAATTATTTTTCTGCATCTTACACCAGCAGAACTTATCATCAGTGCATTGACAGCCTATCATTGCATACATTGTGAACTTGGGACATATTTTTGTCTCCATCAGTATCTTCATAGAGGACAGATGACTTTTTACTCGTTATTCAACTGAAACATGATTCAAAAATCACATTTTCCATTTTTATTTAATAGATATTCTTATGGTTTGACTACAAAATCAAATTCATGTTTGGGTTGGTAAAGTATTTCTTAATCTTTCCTTTTTCTTCCTTTCCTCCCCTTTGAACTGATTTCTTTTATTTCTTGCTTTATTACAAAATTTACCACCAATTGCCAGATTTGCAATCAAAACATGAATTCAAAAGGTTTTCTGGCCAGTCCAGTATTTCATTGCCACAGACTGTGATCTCCCATGTCCTATTTATTTTATTAAAGCCTTGGTTAATTCCACAGTGAAAAGCATTAAAATTACTTGTATATAAGCTAGATGCTTCCAAAAATTCTAGATGTACAGGGCCAGGCATTCTTGTTTTATCAACTAGCAGTGCTCTACAGACATTGGGAAGATAGAAATTGAACAAGGGGAGGTAGTGTTGACTGTTCTTAATTATAATACAGAAATAGCTGTTGACTGTAAGAGACAGAAGCCCCTCTGCACTAGCTGTAAGACAAATAGATGGTACTTCACATTTTTACCTCTTCATTAAACAAGCAAGACTGAGCAGAAGAGGAGTAGTCTCACACACACACACACATAAAAGCATGTGTCTGCTATCATACAGAAAATCGAGGCCTGAACTGTGACTAAAACCAGCACTTCTGTGTAATACTGTCCTCACCCTCCAATGCTGCTTGTAAGTTAATTAAATGTTTGTAGATCTACACCCCTATCTTTTCTTCCATGCAGGTCACCGTGTGACATACAGGTTAAAATATCCTCAGTGGAGTTCTTAGTTGTTCATGGTCAAATATTTAGGAACACCTGTACATTTGTACAGAGAGCAGCATGCTTGATTTGTGATGGGATATTAGAGCACATAAATAGCTACTGAGACACAAGCCACTGTCAGTGCCTGTAAATACCAGGGAAGCATGCAATCGAGGTGACTACATGAATGACATAGATGCACTGTTTTGCAGGTGCAGTTTTGCAAAGCCAGGTGAGGAAAAAAGTCACAACGCATGAATGATTTTATCTCATGAGTATAACTCTCTGTTGTCAGTTCCAGTTCTGTTTGTCATCAGACAAAGACACTCAAGACAGTAAACCATTACAGCTCTGCATTCTTCTATCCCCAAGGGGGCCTTTTTAAAGAGGCAAATTGATTTTTGCCACCAGACAGTGAGTCATGCATACAAACTAGGAGAGTGCTTATGAATCCCTATATTCATTTCCCCATGGTGCTCGGTAAGGTGAGTTGTTTGCCTGATTTGTTTAAGAACAGATTTGGGGAAAGGAACAAAACAAAGCAAAACACAAAACCCTGATGTTTTTAACCCCTGCCTCAAGAATAGAATATATCTATCAGAATTCAAATACATGTGTTCACTTTCTATGGAGGGTTTACATTTCTGGTTTACACAGAACTGATATTATCAAACGTTTTTCCATGTGCTAGTGTATAGAACTGTTTAAACAAATCTTCACTTGACTATTGTCAGGACAAAAAGGGAGGTGAAAGGAATAAAACCCAAGTAAAAGGGATTGATTCTGTTGCGTACACAGAGGAATCTGATGTATTTTGGATCACCCTGAGGTCTGAGATGTTCACAGGAGCTGTGTAAAACCAATATCCATTTTGAGGAAAAGCCAGAGCCCAAATGGGACACTAATTCCTACAGAGCTATGTGGATGAGGAGGGATTTAGACCCAGTAAAAAAATTGAAAGCCAACTAGTTAAATTAAGTATATGCCTACTCAAAGACTAAACCTGAATTTTTCCTACTTTTCAAATTGAGGAATACTGGATTTTAATAATCCTGTATTTTGAGCACTCGTTCAAAAAATAGTTTTCTTGCTGCAAGAGCCTTTGGTTTAGTTTCTAGTATTGTTCAAGGTTATTTTCCACTCATTTTATATAAATATATGGTGTTTTAAAAAGACTGATGCTCAGAGATAATTAAATGATACTGAGATAGCTTTAGCTTTCAAGTTAGTTTTGTAGGCATTCAGTGGAGCGGATGAAACTAAAGTGGGCTTGTAGGGAAAAGCAGGTGGAGGGTGGAGAGAATGAAGCTTAGTTTCTGAAGGTTGTAACTGCTCTTATTTTAGTAGTTCATGCCACAAACTCTACATGCCCTTCATGTCTTTGTCTTGTCTCCTTTTTCTCCACCAATAATCACTGAATGTGGATAATACCTATTTACATAAATAATGTGTGTTTTTCCCATTCCCCTGTGGAGGTTCACATTTCAATGCAGTGCTGCATTTAGTTTTTAGCCAATGACTTTATAGTCAATGTATAAATACATTTATACAATAAAGATGTATAAATTTTACCTAAATATACCCAGCCTCTCATGTAAAAGGTATTATTCCACCAACAAAATCCCAATGCATATCACTGTCCACCATGTGCCCCAACTCCCACATGATATGAGTGCTTTAATACTCTGCTTGAAACACTTGCCTTTACTCAGTATACTTACTGGAGTTTACCAAACTGCTCAGCTTACCTGATAAAACTCACCCACATTTGGTCAGAGCTCTCTGCTCTACTCACCTCTATTGACTAGATCTTCACATTTTAGTGGGTGCTTGACCTCTGTAGCAGACACTTACAAACCTATCTTGATATATCAGCCATCAGTAGCTGAATCCTGTCCAAGGTGTGTACAGTGTGAAGATGACTCTCGACCTTAATGTCTAAAGTCAATGGAATAAGTGCTGAAACCAGTAAAAATGGGTATCAAAATAGGACATAATATTTTGGGATTTGTAGCTAAAATCTTAGTTATTACATTTCAACACATATCACAAGAGTGAAAAATCTGAGTATGTTTATTACAAATCCTGCTTTATGCCTTGAACAAATAAATTATCTTATTCTTCTTTGTATGTGTCAAAATGCTGAAGTTATGAATGCAAGAGTAAAAGATCACAGAATAAGAGAAAGTTAGGAGTTGGAAGGGACCTCGGAAGATCATCTAGTCCAACCCCCTTGCCAGAGCAAGATCTCCTAGACTAAATCACACAGGAATGCATCCAGATGGGTTTCACAGAATCACAGAATCACAGAATCGTAGGGGTTGGAAGGGACCTCGAGAGATCATCGGGTCCAACCCCCCTGCCAAAGCAGGCTCCCTAGCTCATATTGCACAGATAGGTATCCAGATGAGTCTTGAATATCTCCAGAGAAGGAGACTCCACCACCTCCCTGGGCAGCCTGTCCCAGGGCTCTGTCACCCTCACTGTGTAAAAGTTCTTCCGCATGTCGGTGGGTAACTTCCTGGGCTCCAGTTTACAGCCATTGCCCCTTGTCCTGTCTCCACAGACTACTGGAAAGGGCTTGGCCAATTCCCCCTGCATCCCATACTTCAGATATCTATAAACATTAATTAGGTCCCCTCTTAGTCTTCTTTTCTCCAGGCTGAACACCCCCACCTCACTCAGCCTTTCCTCATACGGGAGCTGTTCCAGGCCCTTAATCATCTTCGTAGCCCTTCTCTGGACTCTCTCCAGGAGGTCCCTGTCTTTTTTATACCAGCGAGCCCAGAACTGGACACAATACTCCAGGTGGGGCCTGACCAGGGCAGAGTAGAGGGGGAGGATCACCTCCTTCGACCTGCTGGCCACACTCTTCCTGATGCATCCCAGGATCCCATTGGCCCTCTTAGCCACCAGGGCACACTGCTGGCTCATAGCCAACCTGTCATCAACCAGGACCCCCAGGTCCTTCTTCTCCAGCAAGTCATCCCCCAGCCTGTACTGATACAGACGGTTATTCCTCCCCAGGTGCAAGACTTTACACTTGCTTTTATTAAACCTCATCTGGTTTCTCCCTGCCCAGCTCTCCAGCCTGTCCAGGTCTCGCTGGATGGCAGCGCAGTGTTCCTGCGTGTCAGCCACCCCTCCCAGCTTTGTATCATCGGCGTACTTGCTGAGGGTGGATGCTATTCCCTCATCAAGGTCATCGATGAAGATATTAAATAGGACTGGACCCAACACCGAGCCCTGGGGAACACCGCTAGTCACAGGCCTCCATTCAGAGTTTGTTCCACTGATCACGACCCTCTGAGCCCGGTCCGACAGCCAGTTCTCAACCCACCTCACTGTCCACTCATCTATCCCATGATCTCTCAGCTTTTCTCTCAGTATGTCATGGGAGACAGTATCGAAAGCCTTGCTGAAGTCAAGGTAGAAGACATCCACTGCTCTCCCTCCATCCACCCAGCCGGTGATGAGATCATAGAAGGCTATGAGATTGGTCGAGCACGATCTCCCCTTGGTGAATCCATGCTGACTACTCCTCATGACCTTCTTCTCTTCCAGTTGCTTGGTAATGGCATCCAGAACAAGCTGTTCCATCACCTTTCCAGGGACAGAAGTGAGGCTGACTGGCCTATAATTGTTAGGGTCCTCCTTCTTGCCCTTTTTGAAGACCGGAGTGATATTGGCTATCCTCCAATCCTCGGGTACTTCTCCTGTTCTCCAAGAGCTGTCGAAGATGATAGCAAGCGGCTCTGCAATCACTTCTGCCAGCTCCCTCAGCACACGTGGATGTATCCCATCCGGGCCCATGGATTTATTTGCATTAATCCCTTTGAGCCGCTCCTGGACCACCCCTACCTCAACTAGAGGGAAGCTCTTCATTCCCCAAACACTCCTACTTTCATCCAGGATCTGTGGGTCCCGAGGGGCCTTTGGAGTGAAGACTGAGGCAAAGAAGGCATTCAGTATTTCCACCTTCTCATCATCACCCGATACCAGGGCACCCACCTCATTCATCAAGGGACCTACATTATCCCTGATCATCCTCTTAGTATTCATGTATCTGAAAAAACTCTTTTTATTATCCTTTATATCCCTTGCCAGTTTCATCTCCAAGGGGGCTTTAGCCTTTCTAGTCACGTCCCTACAGGCCCTGACAACATCCCTATATTCCTCCCAGGTGCACAGACCCAGTTTCCATAGTTCATAAGCCCTCTGCTTCTCTTTGAGTTTACACATTAGCTCCCTGGTCATCCACACAGGTCTTCTGCCTCTCCCGATTTCTTACTCAAAGGGATGCACCTATCCTGTGCTTGGAAGAAGTGCTGTTTAAATGCTAGCCAGCTCTCACAGGCTCCCTTGCCTTCTAACAGCGTAGTCCATGGTTAGCTCCTAAAAGGTTGCGGAAGAGATCAAAGTTAGCTCTTCCAAAATTCAGGGTAGCTATCCTGCTTTTTGGCTTGCTTCTTCCACTCAGGATCTTGAACTGGATCATTTCATGGTCGCTTTGTCCTAAGTTGCCCCCGACCTTCACCTCCCTGATGAGCCCGTCCTTGTTAGTAAGAACAAGGTCCAGCACCCGCCCTCCCCTTGTAGGTTCCTGCACCATCTGTAGCAGGAAATTGTCCTCAACATACTGCAGAAATTGTCTGGACTGCACACGACTGGCCGTATTGCTTGCCCAGCAAATATCTGGGTAATTGAAGTCCCCCATAAGGACCAGGGCCTGGGATCTCGAGGCTACTTCTAGCTGCTCATAGAAAGCACTATCAGCCCACTCCTCTTGATCAGGGGGCCTATAGCACACACCCACAACAGTGTCACTCATACTAGTGTGACCCTTGATTCTTACCCACAAGCACTTGACTGATGGGTCATCTTTCCCCAGGTGGAGCTCAATACATTCAAGCTGCTCTCTAACATAAAGAGCAACTCCTCACCTTGCCTCCCTAGCCTGTCCTTCCTGAAAAGCACATAGCCATCCATGACAGCGTGCCAGTCATCCAGGCTGTCCCACCACGTCTCTGTGATCACAATGAGATCGTGGCCCTGCGACCGCACAAAGATCTCTAATTCTTCCTGCTTGTTTCCCATGCTGCGTGCATTTGTATAAAGGCATTTTAGGGGGGCAGCAGGTGCAGGTATCCTCAGCAGATCACAGCGAAATTTTCGACAGGGGATGTGCAATAGTGGCTCCACTGAGGAGTCCAGTTTGAATGTCTCCAGAGAAGGAGACTCCACAACCTCTCTGGGCAGCCTGTTCCAGTGCTCCATCTCTTGTCTTCAGCTAAGCCCTAATGATTCATACCCATTGAGGATCTGCTCTTGGATAAATAGCAAAATTCAGATGGTTAGTCATGAGCTGGCAGACACAGTACCCTTAGAGTGACTCAGGAATCACATTTCAAATGCCCTGCTATTTTTAAATTTGCTTTAATGAGAGATGTACTTCACAACACAGAAGTGTTCACACAGAACAAGGTAGTAGGAAGTAAGAGGTGTATATCTAAAATCACATGGAGTTCTCTGGAAAAGTAACACTCCATTGTTTCTTTGTCTTAAACATTCTCTGCGTAACTCAGAATCCAGGACATCTTGTCTTAAATTTATACTTTTCTAAATACACATTGATCTTAAATAGTTTGAAATATTGAAAGATCCTAAAACTCAACTAAATGCGAAACAAAACAGTTACAAACGTCAAAGACAGCTATGTAACATGAAGAAGTCAGATGGGGTTTATATTTACTGGTATAATATTGGCCCTTGAGTTTAAGCAAGCATAGGAATACTTCAAAGGACGACTGAATGATGGAAAACATTGAAATGAGAAGGAAAGGAAAGTAAATATATGGACATCTATCAGTGAGTTGTTTAAAAATACAGAGGAGCAAATGGGATGGAGATGATATAGTGAAATGAAACTGGAAAAAAGTGAAAAAAAGCTGCAACTGAGACATAGAAAGGAGTCAGAGGATGAAAAGATACAGAGCAATCAAGACATTAGGAAAAAAGTTAATAAAGAGGGAAAATATAGAGGCTGCACACTTCATTCTTATTAGAAAGGTGCAGCAGTAACGTGATCAGAACAAAATAGAAACCTTCAGCAAAATCAACAAATCAACCTTCAGCAAAATCAAATCTTCAGCACAATTTATGTCATACCTTTGGGAATAAGTCACATTTTTATGTTTTCAGAAGGGTGTGTTGTACATTTTTAATTAGGATTAGAATATGAAGCAGAGTAGAAACAATACTCCAATGAAAGTGCCTTTTGTTTTTTTTTTGTTCTCTCCTGGTATTTCTGATAAATGTAGGAAGTATGAGAGCTGTAAAAAGTAAATTAACTATGGGAAGTAGATAATAGAAGACTAAATAGTTGCAAAAAGTATAATACTTTTTATGAAATGCACTTTTTTCTCTTTTGAGTTTCTAGTAGGAAATTGTCCATATTAAAGCCGAGAGCAACACATAGATGAAGAACCAAATGAAGGATTTGTTACCCATAGAGTATATTCCAGGTGTATCAGCTACTCCTTGCCAGCCTGGGGACAACTGGAAGATGTGGCTTTGCTGATGTATGTATTAATTCTGAATTTTTATTTTATTTAAGCCTGTAGTCTGTCCAAAAGCAATCCAGGTCCTAGTATGGTGGTACTGTGAAACTTGCCCCTAGGATATCTATCATTTACGTCTTTCCTCTCAAAAAAAAAATCTCTTCTACTCTTAGCTGCCACTAAATTCTTGCCATCCCATCTGGTTATGGTGGTAACATGACACCTGCACATCAACTTTAGGATGATGTATTGGAAAAACCCTTCTTTTCATTGGACCATCCTAGGAAACAATGCATTTTCTTTTTCCTGAGGAACAATAATTCTGAGGATGTGGGTTCTTGTGGTGGGTTGACCCTGGCCAGCAGCTAAACACCAACCCAGTCACTCACTCACTCCCCCCACCCTACAGCAGAATGAGGAGAGAATCAGAAGAACAAAAGCTGCGAACTTATGGGTTGAGACAGAGACATTGTAGTCAGTGAAGCAAGGCTGTGTGCACAAGGAAAGCAAAATAAGGAATTAATCCACTACTTTCCATCGGCCAGCAGTTGTTTTGGCACTTCCTAGAAAGCAGGGTCACAGCATATGTAACAGATTATTGGGAGGACAAATACCGTAACTCCAAACTTCCTCCCCTGCTCCCTTCCCCTCTTCCTGTCCCTTAGCTTTTATTGCTGAACATGAAGTCATACGATATGGTCAATTTTGGCCAATTTGTCTGTGTCTCCTCTCAGCCTCTTGCTGACTCCCAACCTACTTGCTGGCTGATCAGCGTGACAAACAGAGGAAGCCCTGATGCTGCACTGTTCATCAATAGACCAAACATTGACCTGTTGTCGTTACTATTTTAGTCACTTATCCAAAATATAGCACCATATGGGCTACTAGGAAGAAAGTTAACCCCATTCCAGTCACAACAGTTCTAAGTACAGCTGGATAAATAAGTTCTGTTACTTGTGCCAAAGTTTTGGAAGTAGTTCCTATTCAAATCTGTAGGCAAATAATTTGGATTTATTCCGGTATAAATAGCAAGAGGTGTAACTACTGGTTTTGACTTATCACTTCTAGGTGACACAGGTAAAAATGAGAGGAGAATTAAGTATAGAAACTTAGGAACTTGCCCAAAGTACAAGACCAGAAAGTGCATTAGAGAAACAGACCTAAAATAATTCCAAGTGTTTTTCTTATGTAGCTGAGGAATATTTCAGTTTCTATTTAAGATTTAGGAAAAAAAAAAAGCAGCAAGGTAGATTCCTTATTGCTCTGGATTTAATTCTAAGATTTTGCATGTTTATGATGGGGTTTTGCAGTATTATTTAAGGTAGAGAACTGCATCATCTTCTGCTTGAATAGAGACAGATGACTGAGTTTTGAAAACTAAAAAGGAAGCTAAATTTCAGGTCTTTGCTAAGAATACTGGAGGCTGCGGATAAATACAGTTTCCAAATAACATTGCTATTGTTATAAATCCTTGCAGTACATCCATATTCCTAAATGGTATGAATTTGAACACAGTCTGCGGTATTAATATGATAATACTTCTATTTTTACACCAAACATACTTATAGAGGATAGGGAAAAATGGGGCTGATTTGATCCTTTGAAAACAGTGGATTAAAAAAAAAATTAAAATCAACAAGTGAATAAAATAAGTCAATAGAATGTAGTACTTTAGTCTTTGTTAAGATAAATTGTACCCTGTCTGTATTATGAATTTTCTAGGAGATATGTGGCCAATATACCTTAATTTTGACATCTGCACACCTGAAGGCAGTAACTACACAAGCAAGGTTTGTACTTTCATCTTCAGTAAAAGAACAAAAGTTACTTTTATCTAAATTATATTCCATATTTTTTTACTCACATGCTTATTGGGATGACTTTGATTTGATGTATGAAAGTGCATAATTCTTTTAGATAATAAAGACATATCACTTAAGAAGAAATGTTCAACTTGGTGTCCACCAGGATGCCCCGGGCCTTTTCTGCAAAGCTGCCTTTCCAGCCAGTCAGGCCTCAGCCTGTGCTGGTAGTGCATGTGTTTAGTCCTCTCTAAGTGTAGGATGTGTAATTTCCCAGTATTGAACTCTGAGAGATTCCTCTCTGCCCACTTTTCTTCCCTGTCAAGGTCCCTCTGAATTAAACACAACCACCTGGTCCATCAATGTGGTGGTGGTCCATAAACTTCCAAGAGCCCAAACAGTCCCTTGCTCACTTCCCCCTCTCTCCATGGCAGCAGGATGAAGGAGAAAATAGAAACATAGAGAATCTGAAGTGGGAAGGGACCCATAAGGATCATTGAGTCCGAAACTGCTCCTTGTAGTACTGGGTAAAACTAAACCATATAACTAAGAGTGTTGTCCAGATGCTCTTTGAACTCTGACAGGCAAATAGAAGAATAAGAGTGAGAAAGCTCAGGGGACAGGGAGATCACTTACCAATTGTTGATGCAGGTAGTAGACACTGGACTTTGGGGAATTTGTCTTAGTTTATTTCCATTTAATGCAGATATTTGAGTACTGATTAGGATATTGGGAAACAACAGAGAAACAAAAGAACTTAGGGAAAACACCTAAACAGCTCAACCTTTTGAGCCTGAGAGTTCAGCTAGTCCCTTGCACTGTCCATTTATCTCGTCTGTACTTCATTTTGTCAATAAGGAATTTATGGGAGATAACAAGAAAAGACTTGTGCAGGTCCATCATAGGAAAAAGCCTTATCTTCAAACCTAAATTGAAAGGAAAGGCAAAAAAAAAAAAAAAAAAAAAGAAAATAAAAGGAATTTACTGTCCCTATATCATGGCTCAGAAGAGATTAAGTGATTTTCCTAAAGTCTCTGAGGCAGTCTGTGACAGAAGAAGTCATTAAGCCCATGTCCCCCGAACCAGTTCTCACATTACAGAGGAATTTTTTCATTTTGTAATCATTTTTCTATTTATTACCTACTCTGCCTTGAAGCTGTTCTTATTCAACCGTATTTTGCAACTTTCTGTATAACTGGTCACTCGTATCTTGTGTTCATAGTCTTGGAAGAGCCTGGGAATCATTCTTGCTGCTCTCTTCACTATCACACACGAAGTGAGCTGCAGCAGTTGTAAAGTACTGCTAAACTGACAGGTTGGAGTTGCTGCTGACACTGTAGAAAAAGACTTCCCAAAAGGTTAAAACCTACATTTTTATCAAAGAAAAAAGCAATGAATTATTTGAACTGATCTGTCTTGAACTACAGGTCTTTGAGATAACATACAGAATCATTTAATCCTTCTAAACCCATCTTATTTTAACATTTATATGATCATCTGCTCATGCAAGTCTGCATCAGACTTTAGGAACTGTTAGGGCTGTTAGGGCTGGTAGTAAGACATGGGCTGAGTGTGAGCACAGGCTCACAAGATTCAAGGAATAAGCAGAGTCTTAAGTACAGGACAAACAGCTACTTAGATTTTATACCTTTTGGTGAACCCAAACCCCATCTTTCCATGCTATTTCTAGTACACATGAGTAAACTGGTGGGGAAAAAAAAAAAGTAATCATCCCAGTGAATACTTTTTTTTAAAAAGTAGTAAGCATATTGACTGAGCCCATCTTAGGGAAGATACTATAATGGTAGCTGTGCCACATAACTTTGAAATCAATTAGACTTGACTGCTTTTCTCATGTGACACATTTAGTGGAGCAGATTGATCTGTTTTGTGCGAGGTAAATACTTACAATTAAGTTTTGATTTTGTTATGTTACCATCAGTGAAATAAAGGGGTAAGAGATGGGAAGTAACACCCTATTTGAAAGTATCAAAACCTTGTTAAAAAAATAAGACCTGTCATTTTATAAATATAAATAAAAACTTCAGTCATGATTCAGAAAATATCCTATAGAGAGATGCTCTTTTTATTGATGCATATGTTTAAAAAAGTGCTGAGTCCACCTGATGTAGGCAGCTGAAGAGCTGCTGTTCAAGAGAGCATGTAATATATAAAAGCAGCAGAGCCAAATAAACTGTAATGTGATAGTCACAAAATACACTTCTTTCTTCCTAGCCTAAGGATCTGTCTCCACTGAATCATATTTGCAGCCAGTTAGTCACACGGCTTCTCCCCAAAGTGCTGCTAGACTCTTGGCCAAGGGTAGGGGCACAGTCCTGGCTCATACATAAGAAGGAGGGGGGGAAAATGGTGCTACATGGACAGAACTATATGTAACACAAAGAGGTCATCTTTGAGATTCATTGGTATGTACAGTGGTGTATTTCTTGCTTGAGGCACATTCCATTAATTGCAAAATACTCACACTCTTTACAGCCCCTAGAAGAATTTCTTTTTCTGTATATGTAGGAGCTTTGCAAGAAAGGACAATCTGATGTTCTCCCAACTCTGATGTTAAATAGAAATGACCTGACTGCCAAGTATCTACATGGAAAAGATTGCTTTACTGTATATCGAAGGCTTCAAAACATGCTACAGGCTTCATGTTTCTTTCTAACAAGGGTAAAATGGAGCTATCAATGGACATGCCATTGGAATGACAGTTTGGGTGTCTGGTTTTTTCTGGTTTTCATAAAGAAATTCTAGTTACACCAGCTTTGTAGAGGCTGGATCATTTCAAGCACCTCATGTTGAACATTGAATCTCACTATATGAAAAACCATTGCTTCCCAAACACAGTATATACCTTTCTCTGGAGTTCAGTACAACCCATATTTAGGAAGCTATGAAGCAGGAAAAGCAAAATTGACAGAAAGGATTCATTTTAAAATACAAAAAGACAGGATGTTCTTTTGCTTGAAACGGACTGAAACAACAATGGTTGCAATGCTAGCTGAACCTGCTGAATAGCAACCAGCTAATCCTAATTGAATGTTGGCTTTCAGTTACTAAAAAGGGTGGGTTTGGCACTTACCACCTCTTTTACCTGAATCAGGACATTGTCTTCCTTTGAGCCAATTGCCAAGCACTATTTTAATAAATGACAGACAAATTGTCCGGAACTCTTGCTCTACAAAAGTTTGTTTTGAAGACACCAGTGAGGGTGACAGAGCCCTGGGACAGGCTGCCCAGGGGGGTGGTGGAGTCTCCTTCTCTGGAGATATTCAGGACTCATCTGGATGCCTATCTGCGCAATATGTGCTAGGGAACCTGCTTTTGCAGGGGGGTTGGACCCGATGATCTCTCGAGGTCCCTTCCAACCCCTACGATTCTCTGATTCTGTGATTAAGTACAGATCTGATCTCCAATAGCTTTCTTCTTTCATATTTATATACATGTTTAAACAAACAGTAGTTAAAGTGATGACTCACAATACATGATAATACTGTATTGGAGGAAATACACTATTTTTCTAAAAGTTTTTTGTCAAAATCAAGCAAGCAATTGCTAAAATACGCTAAAATACATTGCATAGCATATAAGCTTTACATCCAGGTCACAGGTCTATTGTCTTGTGTTGGATGGATCCAGGTTTCAAACTTCCATAAATATAATGTATGTATTCAACAATATTTTAATCATATGTTATATGATAAAGGCTCAACCACATATCCACAAAGTAGAAGAGAGACACTGTGACAGGTAGAGGAGCCTACATGTATGTTCTCTGAACGTGTGTTTACCGGGAATGCAACTGCAGCATCAGCACTGGTTGGCTCTGGGGACATGGAGCTGCAGCAGCCTCCCCTTTCTTGCTCTTGGATCTGACATAGTATGTGTTCCTCTAACAAAATAAGACAAAAATTACAACACAGTAATGATGAAAGACAGAAGTCCATTATTTTTCCAAAGATCATCTCAATATTATCCAATAATGTACTTTTTCTTTTGGAATAATTAAGATAAAGCTTATACTTTTTCCACATTTCCAGCAGAAGCATTTGTGATCAGGAGCTTTACTCCATTCTGGATTCTGGAGATGGAACTTCAGCAAAGGAGAGGAAAAGGAATCTGAAGGAAATGTTAACTTTTTAACTTGAAATCGTTTGTTGTATTTTCTTGTCTAATACTAATATATTAAATTACATTTATTATGACTAGGGTAGGAAAGATGTAGATATTTCTTCCTGAAGAGAGAGGGATGCAGTACATCACTTTTGTGTCCATTTCAGATCCATTTCAATAACAACCTGTAATTTTACATTATTACTACAGCATATTTTCATGTTCATTTCAGATGTTCATTGCTGTTAAGCACTGTTGTTAAATAAGTAAATAAATAAATAAACAGGAAAAAAAATCACCTAGAAGAAAACACAACTGGAGGTCTTGGAAATAAAATTCAGGTGATACAACAAACATCTGTATGGTTTCTGGAAAGAGCTTCAGAACTAGATCTGGATTTTCCTGAAGTTAATGGGATCTATTCTGCTGATTTAAATAGGAACTGGCCTGGATTCCAAGTAAGTTAAGTTCTTCTCCAGTCATAACACACACCAAATGCACAAAGCAGAAGATAACTTCAGATTTGGTGCCTAGCATTGGCATTTGTCAGGGTACAGTGGAAATGGTTATAAATCACTGAAAAAAAATATCAGCTTTCAAGCTAAAATAAACCAGAAGAAAACAAAACCTTAAGGTTTATATTTTTAGGCAGAATTTATTTAGCTTATGACTTGTTCTTTACAGCAATACCACAACATAGTAAAAAAAAAGGAAAACATGATACTTGCGTGCTCTCTTGTAGTCTTTCAATGGCAGTATAATTGCTGTTTAGTTAATAGGTTTAGGTGCCAATGGTAAGTACAATTTTATGGATAGCATATTGATTATAATAGTCAGAAAAAACCCATGTTGCCAAATGAGACAATCCAAAAGAAATATTACAGTCCAAATTGCACACAACTATTTTTTTTCCTCTCTGAGCAATCAGGAATCAAATACTGTATAGTTATTTTCATCTCTGTATTTACTGTAAAATGAGAATAATAACTCCATATGATTCATGGCTGATGGTGGTGACACAAAGTTACACACCTGTGGAGAGTAAGATGTTATAATCCCAATGTGATTAAGAAGATGTATGCTTACTGCTCTGCAACGAGGAAGGATTGTTTACTTTTCCTATTAGGTCTGTAATTAATCACCCAAGTTTGATTGTGTGAAACCGGATGGATTTAGCATCCCACATTCCTTAAGTAGCATGTTGTTTTTTTACAATATTTATTGTTCTGTATTAAGAGATATCTCCACAGAGTACACTACGATTTATTTATTTTTTACATAACCTCTATTTATTTGGACAGAAAGTGGCCCTGCTGTGAATAGAAAGAGATAACCAGAGAAAATATGCCTGGGAAAAAACAAAACAAAACAAAACAAACCCCAAAAAACCCTATCAAAAAACCCCTACTTCTGAGTTACAATTCCTACACTGAATAAAATATTTCCTTTTATACAATGCCTTTGTGTGCTGCATTTTAAAGTGCTTTAAATAAGAACTAAACGAATTTTAAAGCAATAATTAAAAAGTAATTTATGTTATGCTGCAAGTGTACTTTGATGAAGAAAAAAAAAAGGGTCAAGTTATCTACCCCTCCAATTTTTATCTCTATTGTGGAATAGTACATCTCTGCTGGAGCAGTGAAAAGAACTCATGTCCAACTGGGCCTAAAGTAAGATCATGACTATCTGTCAGAGTCTAATACTCTCTGGCCAGTTTCTTTTAGATATTCAACATAAAGAGGATGTAATGTTTAATATCAAATTTACTTACTTGAAGATGGTTAATCATAGAATCATAGAATTTACTGGGGTGGAAGAGACCTTTAAAGGTCATCTAGTCCAAACTCCCTGCAGTAAGCAGGGACATCTTCACTAGATCAGGTTGCTCAGAGCCCCAACAAGCCTGATCCTGAGTATCTCCAGAGATGCGGCCTACACTACCTCTCTGGGCAACCTGTTCCAGTGATCTACCCCTCTCATATTGAAGAAATTTTCCTAATATCCAACCTAAATCTCCCCTTTTCTAGTTTAAAACAATCACCCCTTGTGGTATTGCTACATGACCTCATGAACAGTTCTTCCCCAGCTTTCTTATATGCACCTTTCAGATTCTAGAAGGTCACTATAGGGTCCCCCCTGGGGCCTTCTCTTTGCCAAGCTTATTATATATTATATGACATTTCTCTGTCGTTTGGGTTATCACCATTAAATAGTTATCTATTTTCTCATATGCAAGAAGGTGGGGCAAAATAAGAAGCAGGAAACAGTATTACTTTACTTCTGTTATCCGTTTTGCACTAAAATTTCTTTGCTGGGTGTATCTAAAGAAATTAAAACTTAACTGTAATCTGAATGGGATACTGTGTCTAAAACTATACTATTTCACCTCAAAGTGGCCAGGTAATCCTCAGAAAAGTAACACTGGCATTTGAAGTTTTTCAAGCAATCACAACTACGTAATCTTTTTTTCTTAACGAAAACTAGAAAAGAAAATTCTTTACTGAGCTCATACTCCTTGTCTGTCTGTAGTCTTTCTGAAGGCATTAAATGTGAAACAAGCTCATTAGTCAAATGAAACTATGGTGCATCACCAGTACAATAAAAGCTGTCTTTGTCATCTCAGTTGCTTAATTCAGACTCTTACCTTGCACATCTCACCCATACCTCATCCATAAATTTGAGAAACGAACACCAGCTCCTTTTCCCCCCGTGCCTTGCTTTACATGTGAAGGGAATGTGTGTGTTTGCCCCTAAGAGGAATGTGTTCTTGGCAGGGTTGGACCAGTGGAAGTATCCGCCAGGCTCTCTGTGGAGTTCAGGAGACATCAGTATAGACATAAGGCAGGGAACTGCAAAGAAGAAGGGTCAAGTCACTGACTCCCAAGTCTCAAGATATGTATTCATGGATCAATATACAAACAAGAGATTGTCTGAGTATGGAGATGTGTCTTAAAAGCATTTACCACAATGAATTATTATTGCTGAGGTTTAAATAAAATTTCAAATTAAACTTAAATGACATTTGAATTTTCTGTGTTAAAAAGGAGAGGAATGATATTTGATCATAAGGAGTAGTCAGCATGAGGAATAGTCAGCATGGATTCACCAAGGGGAGATCGTGCTCGACCAATCTCATAGCCTTCTATGATCTCATCACCGGCTGGGTGGATGGAGGGAGAGCAGTGGATGTCATCTACCTTGACTTCAGCAAGGCTTTCGATACTGTCTCCCATGACATACTGAGAGAAAAGCTGAGATCATGGGATAGATGAGTGGACAGTGAGGTGGGTTGAGAACTGGCTGTCGGACCGGGCTCAGAGGGTCGTGATCAGTGGAACAGAATCTGAATGGAGGCCTGTGACTAGCGGTGTTCCCCAGGGCTCGGTGTTGGGTCCAGTTCTGGGCTCCCTGGTATAAAAAAGACAGGGATCTCCTGGAGAGAGTCCAGAGAAGGGCTATGAAGATGATTAAGGGCCTGGAGCATCTTCCCTGTGAGGAAAGGCAGAGTGAGCTGGGGCTGTTCAGCCTGGAGAAAAGAAGACTGAGGGGGGACCTAATTAATGTTTATAAATATCTGAAGTATGGGATGCAGGGGGAATTGGCCAAGCCCTTTCCAGTAGTCTATGGAGACAGGACAAGGGGCAATGCCTGCAAACTGGAGCACAGGAAGTTCCACACTAACATGCGGAAGAACTTTTACACAGTGAGGGTGACAGAGCCCTGGGACAGGCTGCCCAGGGAGGTGGTGGAGTCTCCTTCTCTGGAGATATTCAAGACTCGTCTGGATGCCTATCTGTGCAATATGAGCTAGGGAGCCTGCTTTGGCAGGGGGGTTGGACCCGATGATCTCTCGAGGTCCCTTCCAACCCCTACAATTCTGTGATTCTGTGATCTTCATATACTTCTATGAGATGTGATTGAGCTTGGTCTAGGAGTGACAGGTCTTTGAGTTATCAGTGATGCATACAGTTTTTACTTTAGTTGAAATTGTGGCAATCGTCAGAATTAGCTATGGACACATACCATAGAAACAAGATAGACAGAATGATGTCGATATTTCTATGTTAAATGATATATTTTGAATAATATCTACTTTCTGGCAACCTGTAGACCAAATCCAGTTTGCAGGCCTGGAAAGGAAGGGAGACACTATCCCTTTAGACTCATCGGTCTTCTAATCTGACTGTCACTGTTTCACTAAACTACGACACTGTGTAATGCCAAAATATTTCAAGTAGAACACAAGTTGTGCATGAAATGAAGGCAAGATGATAACTATGATTTTATAATATTGACATTTGCAAGCAGGCTTTCAAACATAGATTTTCAGGGGAAGAGGGGGATTTCATTGATAGCAGAAAAATGAAATAAACCTGTAAAGTACACTATTCCTATGAAAATGCTGAAGCTATTGCCAACCAACCCCTTCAGAGTTGTTTATGGTGTTAGGAATCCTGCTGCGCTTTTCAGAAGGATGCAAATTTGAAGAACTGGTAATACAGTTATGCTTGCTTAGATTAAAATCACAGCATCACAGAACAGTAGGGGTTGGACAGGACCTCAGGGGATCATTGAGTCCAACCTCTCAGCTAAAGCAGGATCATCTAGAAACAGTTGCATGGGATCATGTCCAGGTTGGTTTTAAATCTCTCCACAGGAGGAGACTTTACAAACTCTGGACAGCCTGTTCCAGTGCTCTGTCACTTTCAAAGTGAGGAAGTTTTTCTTCATATTCAGGTGGAACTTCTTGTTTTCCAGTTTTTGCCCATTACCCATTGTCCATGGTCCATTTCCCATTGCTCATTGCCTGTTGCTGATTACCTGTTGTGCCCATTGCCCCTTGTCTTGTTGTTGGCCACCATTGAGAAGAGTCTGACCCCATTCTCCTGACATCCACTCATTAAATATTTATAAGCATTGGTGAGATCCTCTCTCAGTCTTCTCCAGGCTAAAAAGCCCCAGCTCGCTCATCCTGTCCTCATATGAGAGATGCACCAGTCCCCTAATCGTCTTTGTAGCTCTGCTACAAAGTAGTTCCTTGTCTTTCTTGAACAGGGAGCCCAGAACTGGATGCAGTACTCCAGATGTTGCCTCAACAGGTCAGAGCAGAGGGGGAGGAGAACCTCAAGAAAATCTCCCTTGCCCTGCTGGCCGTGCTCCTATTAATGCACCCCAGGATACCATTGGCCTTGGCACATTGCTGCCTCATGGTTAACTGGATATGAATTATTAAAAAGATTATATGAATTGTTACATTTGCTATGCAGTAGAAATGTAATGTGTATTTTAAATTTGTATTTTATGAAACAGGTTTATTAAAGCCATGGATAGATCTTAAAATTGGGTCTTCAAAAGAAACACATCAGTGGGATGAGTTGATAAATCCTTCCTCGAGTACTAGGGCATTTTTGTCATCCTGTTCATTGTCATGCCTTCTTCCTTCTACCTTCTTCATTTCCTCAGCCCTTCAGAAAAGAGTAGGAAATTCTGTTCTCTCCCACTGAGTCCAGAGAGATGCCTGTTTCTTATCTCATTACAATTTAGATGCTGGTAGACTTGCTGACAGGTGTTTCAGAAATTCCTTGTGTGAATCATACTATTGTTGGCATACAGCCTTTTTAAAGGACAACTGAGCTGCTGCTGCTGCATGGAAATGTTAACAAGCATTCAGTATGAATCAGTGAGGATTCTCCCTGAAGTTTTTGATGCTGCAAGGCCCCTTCATACATGTCCATATCCTAGCCATTGCTTTGACTAGATAAGACAGCCCAGGACTGTATCATATTTTTGCCCGATTAAAGAGATTAAAGAGATGCATCAAATCAACTTTGAGTTGTTAGAAAGCTACATGCTGAGGCTCAACACAGAACTGTGAGGAAAGAGCTCATTCATGGGTGTGTACAGCCCACGTATCACTCTGCTGTCAACAGTGCTGCCTTTGAAACTGAGAGAAAATTTCCCAAGAAAAAGTGAATTGCAGGATTTTCTTGGGTTTTTTTAAACCACTCATAATCACAGAATCATAGAATTATTAAAGTTGGAAAAGACCTCCAAGATCATCTAGTCCAACCACCCCCCTACCTCATATATTACTTACAAAACCATGTCCCTAATTACCTCATGCAATCTTTCCTTGAACACTCCGAGGGATGGTGACTCCACCACCTCCCTGGGCAACCCGTTCCAATGCCTGCCCACTCTTTCTGAGAAGACATTTCTCCTCATTTCTAACCTCAACCTCCCCTGGCGCAACTTGCAACCTATTCCCTCTTGTCCTATTGCTAGTTGTCTGCAAAAAGAGGCTGACCCCTGGCTCACAACAACTTTCTTTCAGGTAGTTGTAGAGAGCAATATGGTCTCCCCTGAGCCTCCTCTTCTCTAGGCTAAACAGCTGCACCTCTCTCAGACGCTCCTAAGACTTGTGTTCCAGACTCTTCATCAGCCTCACTGCTCTTCTCTGGACATTCTCCAGAGCCTCAATGTCTTTCTTGTAGTGAGAGGCCCAAAACTGAACACAGTATTTGAGGTGAAGCCTCACCAGAGATGAGTACAGGGGGATGATCAACACCCTGGTCCTGCTGACTACATTATTCTTGATGCAACCCAGGATGCAATTTGCCTTCTTGGCCACCTGGGCACATTGGTGGCTCATGTACAGGCAAGTGCCCCAAGCCCATGGCATTGCCTGCGGTGTTAGGACCAAAATTCAGGACCCAACACTTAGCCATGTTGAACTTCATTCCATTTGCCTCTGCCCATTGATTCAACCTGTCCAGGAAGTACCTATTTGGCCACCTATTTTAGATACTCCAGTTTGTGTCTCTCTACCTATAGCTCTGGTATAGGGAAAGAGTCTGAAGAAAGAATTGGGGAAGGTTGAGGATTGTGCATCCCAAAGTGATCACAGAATCACAGAATCACAGAATTGTAGGGGTTGGAAGGGACCTTGAGAGATCATCGGGTCCAACCCCCCTGCCAAAGCAGGCTCCCTAGCACATATTGCACAGACAGGCGTCCAGACGAGTCTTGAATATCTCCAGAGAAGGAGACTCCACCACCTCCCTGGGCAACCTATTCCAGTGGTCTGATCATTGTCTCACAAACAACAGGAAGGCACATTTCAAGGCGTGGTTCTGATGAATATGTGCATGGGCACAACTTTGTGTTTGTTTGGCAGGAGAGTGAAAGTGTTGAATAGACAAGGGACTCTTTTGAAGCCTGCAAGTATACCTTTCCCCAGTGTAGTCACTGCAGGTAAACAGAATCAGTATTTTGGGAGACTGACAGCTACATAACAGATCTCACTACTCCAAAAGTATAATGAATAATACTTGATTTAAGTGTTCATATGCATATGTAAATATAAGCATATAACATATAAGCATAAAGGTACCAGTGGAGAGATTGATACTTTCCAAATTGCAATAAACAGGAAATATTATTAATATTTTCAGTGTGTTTAAAGAGGAGATACCTTAGAGCCTCTTAACATCCTTAGGCTTTTGTGCTGTGATGTGAATATACTATTGTTGACCTCTGTGGGTATCAATACTTCATTCTATTAGAACTGCTTTTTTATAGTCAACAAAATCCACTTACATATACTTATATGTATCTTTTCCCTCATTTATAGAGACACATATTTAGATATTTACAGAACAGAGGGGGAAAAGGTAATTACATTTCTCTTAATATTTAAATCTGAGTTAAAACAGGAATTCCTAGGGTTTTTTTGGTTTTTATTTTGTTTTTTAAAAAACATAGTTAATCTTTAGTTGTTATATGAGCTCAATCTACTGGCTATCTGCTACTGTTTTGTGTTATCTGGACTCTTCTCAGGTTTGCATTTCAGTGCAGGACCAGTTACATTCTGTTGGCATTGGTAATTTTTAACTCAAGTTTTTGCACTCTCCTATTTCAGAGGAACTTTTACTGAATATATGACTGACATACGATGAGATGTCTCTACCTTTTTTTCTATAATGATATTCATAATTTCATACCTTTGTATCAAAACAAAATTTGTACAGTGCTCATAATTTTCTGTTCTACAGAAAATTCTGCATGAGTTGTGTCTCCTTTGGAAACTTTTGAAAAAAAATTCCTTGCAAGAAACTCAGTAGAGCAGTTCACCTGAAGCAAACTAAGTGCAGCAGCTTCAATTAGTACTAGAGCTAAGGCAAAATGGAATTAGAAGAGTTTCAGAAGGAATTTGTCAGGTTGGTTAAACTGGTAATTGAGCTTAAAGGTGAACCGTGAGGGAAAAAACACCACCCCACAACAAAAGAGTGGTACTCTTTATTGCTTATTTTTTGTTAAAAAACCCCCAAAACTCATTAAACCCTCAAACTTTCATCATACCTACCATTTTCTCCTCTCTGAGGTAACAGAATCAGTTCTCACTAACTCCTTGGGGACAGAAGAAAAAAAAAGTCCTTGGAGGATTTATACAGTGCTAGCTGATGAAGCTTCAAGAAGCTGTAATGTGAGGATTAAAATTCTGGTCAGTGGAAATATTAAACCTTTATTCTGCAAATGTATTTCTATAGGTAGCACTCAGTCCCAGTTTGTGACCTAAGGTGGCTCAGTTGAGTAAGTGTGATGTAATTCAGGTGGCTTAACAAATTATTATCTCCACACAAAAGTTACTACCTTGAGTGGAGGGCTCTGAGTGCTCTTACTCTATTTCAATGCCTGTTGTAACTACTTTTTCCCTTAGAAATTTTTTCCCTACATGTGATTCAGCTGTCATGGTAATGTCTGACATGTTATTTTAGTTACAGTCAAGGCACAGAATAGTATTGGTGTGACTATTCACTCTGGTATGCAACTGGATACAATATAAAAACTCTGAGAATACTTAGGGGGATTATGTTCCTTTAGCATTGACTCGGATTAAAATCATCCGAATGATCCATGTCTGCCTGTGAGTAGTTATGGGTATTTTATACACTGTTGTGTAACAAGAAAGATTTACTCATATCCATGTACTTAGTTTGAATGTAGTGTCAAAAAAATAAGTATCAAATCAAGTCCTTGCACCAAAATCTCGGTTGGGGGAAATTTAGTAGGATCTATACTTCAGAAATAGTCTTACTGACCCAGAAGAGGACCAGCTACAGTATTTTAAAGTTCCCTAATCCTCCTTGTCTAATAGCTCTGCCTAAACTGCTGCTTTTCTCTTCTTCTTGTGTTTATGAGGATACAAGTGCCACTGGCTAAGCCACCATCTTCCCGGCTGTAAGAGTGATATTTATTTAAATGGAGGGAAGAAATTATAATGAGAGGCCAGTGCTACTTTGATTAAAGTAGCTTACATTTCAAATGTAGGACATGTCAAACGTTGATACAACCTAAACAGGAAACACAATAGAAGTTGCAGACATTTCAGAAACAGTCCGTCAAAAACATACAGTAAAAAAAGGAGCGTTCACAAATGCACCCTACTGAATTGTCTGCTCCTTAGTTTTGTATGGGGGAACCTCATAAAGCCCCCAATACTTGCAAGACTCATGCTAGCCCATGATTAATAGTTTTCAATGCTGCCTTCGGCACAAACTATTGATTTGCTAAGACAATCAAAAGTTATGGCATGTGCATAAAGAAAGGTCAGTTTTACGCTAATTTTACTATCGCTCACTGTCATTTTGGAAACCATTCAGAGTGGAGGCCTTCAGGTGCTAATAGAAGAGAGAAGAGGCAATTTTAGTATCTTGTGGGTCACCTCCTTTATGGTGATCTTTACTTGAACTCATAGATTTTCACGTTCAAAATAAATAGCTTTTTTTATAGAAGGCTGCACAGCCATGCAGAAATGTCAGCAGTTTTGTTGTGGCTTTTCTGTTCCATACATTATGAGGAGGAAAACCTGTTGGATTACTTATGAAAATTGCAGAAATAAAGCTTTAATGGTGTCACCCTGTTGCTTGTACCAGGGTTATGGGGACATTGACAGGTCTGAATGTACTTGTCTACCCCTCCAAGGTCCCTGTCCATGGCCCAGGAACTCATGTCAGCCTCCCAGGGCCATCAGCCCCTACCCCAGACACACCACAACAATGGCTATTTCCAGCTCCCAACAACCCTGTCCTGCCTGGCCATGGGTACCCCTGAGCCAGGCATGCTCATAGGCCTATGTTCTGCCCCAGCCTCTTGTCCCTGTGCTCTGGGAGGTGCCCGATGCCTGGGGATGACCTGGGGACCCCTACCTGTCCTGCTCCTGTGTGTGGACCACCCACGCAGAACCTCTATAGCACTTAGCCCAAGGGAGACCCTGACAGTTGGACGTTTCCATTATCACAGTTACACATTAGTAAGAAATAAGCCTTCAGGTTACATTATTCTAACAAATAAAGCACTCGGGTTGTTTGCTGGGTCTGAGGGCAGGTGGTGTGTCCCTGCTGAGTCCTGTGTGTATCAGATGCTTCACCTCCTGAAATGCAGTAGCTGTACCCAACCTGTCGGTTTAGGAATATTCTCCCTTGTTTCTGCTGTCACCAAACGATACATCAGTACCATCTGGGAGAGCAGTTGGTCGCCTGGACCAGAGATGCACGAGGAGACTTTCTGCACAGCAACAGTAGAGTTAAGCACTTCTTTTTCCCAGCCACCAATGTTATAGACTAGTCCTTGCTGGATATTCGAGCTGGATGCTCCTGAAGAAGTCAATTAAAAAAAAAAATAAAGCCCACTAGCAATGAATGTCTAATGCAGCTATGTAACTTACAGCTTCAAAGGAAAACAACTGATGAGTTCCCTAGTAATGGTGTTAAAAGGGAATTGTGAGCTGAAGCTTATAACTGTCTTCTGAGTGCAGTAAAACTAACAAGCAACAGGGTGAAAGAGAAACTTGTATCTCAGGCAATCTTCATCAGTCGATTCATGCAATCAACTACTGGTCTCCCAGCATGCTGTATTCACACATATCTTTGAATGAGTTAACTAGTTTTTAGCTAAAGGCTTTTCTTCCAGTCCTCAGCTTCAGCACTTTGAAAGCTTTCCTGTATCTACTATTACTCCCATCATGATCTGCTTCGAGAATGAAAGACTATGGAAAGAACCAGAGAAAAAGTGATTGATGGAAGGAGACACATGTCTGGACAGAGCTATAGGTAACACTTTTATGTCTCTGTTAGAAGTTCTAATGCTTCCATTTCTGTAAGAAATCTATCCAACCTTGTGAGAGAAAAAGAGTCAAGTACTGGATAGGGAAATCCTGCTTTCCAGAGCCTTTCTGGAGCCAACAGTTCTGTTAAAAATATGACCCCCTTTCCCTTTTGCCTAAAAGAGACCACCATAAAAGCCACTTGTAACCCCTGCCCTTTCTTCCATGTGGTAAGGCAAGAAAGTCCATTGGGCAGGCTCTTGACAATTCTGTGGTTGAAATGCAGTTAGTATTTTGGAATCTGTCTGCCAGCATATATGCCAGCTTTCATTTGTAAGCAAGAATTTTGTTGCTTAACTTGCTGATCATCTTGACATTTTGACTCAACAGGTAAAAATTAAATAAGCTTCTGTTCAGGTAGGCAGAATATTTATGTTAAAATATTTTAGAGAGGTTTAAAACTCCATTTCAGGTCTTCATCATTTTGTTTAGCAGGTTACAGACATTGCTGATCTCCAGCCTGTTCTCAAGGAAGCAAGATAGGTGATTTTTTCTGTCTTTCAAAGAAGAGAAAAGCTCCAAAGTTTATTTTCACTGTAACATATGAAATTAGCAAACAGAATCACAAGGCTATATGGCATCAATATGCAATATCTGCTTTGATTCTTGGTAATTTGTCAATGTTCAAAAGACAAAGTAAGGAAGAAGCATTAAGCATCACATGGACATATTTGAAAATAACTGTAATCTTTGTGGGAGTGAAGTGTTCTTGCTCTTTTAATGCAAAATCACAGGGTTCAAAAGTAAGATCTAAAAGCCTACCAAAGTCTGGCATATGACAAGTGAGTTATTCTGCTAATATGCCAGAGTCTAAAAATGTAACTAACAGGATTGTCATCTATACACAATTTCTGGAGGCTTGTAGATATTTTCATGTTTTCACATAAGCTTCTGATAATATACAATTATGTTGACTAGTAGGATATGCTAACTGTTAACCAAAGCATTATTAAAACTAAAGAGTGCAAGAAAGTTTGCCCTGCGATGTTGTTGGTGTTCAGACACTTTGTGCTTAGTTTTAAAATCTCATCACTTTTCATTTTTTAATTTAATAGGAAGGAGGAAAATGGAAGCTGCTGTTAGTGGGACCATGCTTAGTTTGAGGAAATACTATTTTATATATGCACAAATGTAGTAGGTTAAATTGGGAATGTGATGAGCCATCTCTGGGTGGAGGCTTTGTTATCCTGAGCTTGCCTGACCTGTTAAGCGGTCCGGAGAATTTATTACCACCCTTTCCACTGTGTGAGGTTTGAAAACTTATTTTCCAAAGCAGACTGCTTCTGATACAGCTGATATTTTATGTCACAATTTTATAGCATCCTGCCAGGGGAAATTCAACAGCTAAAGTGATAACAAGTCTTCAGGTACTATCTTCAGGTTTTGCATCCTTGCAACTGAAGAAAAAAAAAAAAAAAGATGCCTCATTCATCTGGACCAAAAAAAAAAATCTATTTTCTGTTGTGCGAGCCAGAAAAAAGTCTACTTGATCTGGAAATTAAGAAAGGTAAATGGAATTGCCTTCCCAAGACTGTTTTCAAGAAGTTACAAAAAAGACCACAAATCATTACCTTACCTACCATTCAACTACAGAGGCACAGATTTTGAAATTTACTTCTTTCCCTAAGCTGAAGTACACCTAATTTTAAGCACTGCACTGATTCCACAATAATATTTTCCTACTATGGCATTAGCATTTTTTTATACACATAGTCAGTATAAGAATGGATGACTATAATAACTTTAAAGTTTCCACGACTATCTAAAACTTTGTGAGGCTTTTAACATAAATTATAAAAGCATAACCATAGAGCTGTGATCATTTGCATTAGACAAGGACTACTGCTTGGATACAACTTAAAAAGAGTAAAAAACCAAACCCTTTCCAGTAAGTTGCTTTAATATTCCTGTCACAGATGGGCAAACCATTTGTTATGGGATGAAATAAAAAATATATAACAGGGCTCTGAATTCGTATACAAAGATTAATGTGCCACCATTATTATATTATTCTTAAAACCAGGGAAGTATTCCTATAAAAAATGTCAATTGTGTATATGGAAATCATTCTTTGAATCAAGACATACCAATAGTTGTTTAGATGTTGCTTCCAACATTGGATTCTCTCCTGAAATTACATTTATGTTACTTACGTGTTTGACAATGACATTGTAGTCTTCAGAATGAAACTGATAAAGACAATTAACTTTTGATCTGGATTTATTTATACTCTGAAATCCTCTGCAACATCAAGGAAACTAAACTCTCAAGATCTAGACTGCTAGAGTAAAATTTCTAATAGTAACTCTAATTGTGTTGAACAGATGAGTGACTGTATAGGTAGCATTCCTCACAGGGCAATTTGGGAGCTAATGCAGTTTAACATCATCAGTTAAATGGTTGATGGGATGGAGAACACCATGGTCAATATCACATGTGGCACAGCATTAGTAGTCGGTATACTGCAAGGCAAGACTGGCATTCTGAGGGACTCTGAGAAGCTGGAGGAATGGGCTGACAGAAGGTCAGCAGAGACATATATTAGTTATTACTTCATATATGACCTAATATATGTCTTCTGTGTCTAATATATATGACCTAATTCTAGTCTAAGATTCATTTCTTCTTTTCATTTCATTGGAAATTCAACAGATAGGTGTACAAATCCCACCTGTCTCAGATATTTATAAGGACAAACTTAGAGCTGTGTAAGAGCTTGAACTCTTTCATTTCTAAAACTTTAAATTTTTTAAATATCTACAAATGTGAACCTTTTTCCCCCAGTTATGTTGCTATGTTATTAGCAACTTTTAGGCAAACATAGTAACTCCTGTGCCTAAATGATAACTGCAAATATTTATTTATAATTAGAACACAAACCACTTTTCATCTAGGACAAATCATCACTTCTCTATTCACATGAATTGAGTTGCAGTGAATTTTACCCTGCACCTATTCCAAGGTTAGGAATTTGGTCACATAGCTCTATGTCTGTAACAATCCTATTATTTGATCCTGTTTCAAACTTTCTCTGGTATATTCCTCCAGTTCTTTAAATCTGAGGCTGTCTAGTTTCTTAATTTGGGATGCAATTCACAGGAACAGCTGTCCTCGGGAGACTTATACCATTCTGACTCTTGGCAATAGCTGCCCTGTTAGTCTAATTAATTTTTCTAAAAGATAACTATGAGCAATATGCAGCTTGATTTGTAAAGAATAGATCTTACCAGGCTCATTTTATTTGCTTTGTATTGCACAGAATTTTTAACTTTGTGAGTGAAGGGAAATAGTAGATGTGCTGCAGTTTGAATTTTAGTAAACCTTTCAAATCTCTTGCAAAAGCCCACCCTAAGATTAATTTGTAGAGGCTTGGGTATGAATACTGATACATGGATTGAAAAGGGGCCAAAGAACGTTAAGTGGAGATTTCTGATAAGCATCAAATAAAAGGGCACCAAGATGGATTCTAAGCAGATGTCCTGGGTTTGCATGTCTTCAGTAGTTCAGAGGTGGGAATCAGCTGCAGACTGCAATGTCCAAACAACACTTAACGAAGAAAGACTGTGAAAGGTGAGGGGTTTTGTTTGTTTGGCAGGATGTGGATAGAAAAACATAAGTTGATAACATAATTGAACAGAAAATAGGTAAATCAGGCTACATTAATTTCAAGGTACATATTTATTTTACAGCTCAGGAAGGTAAGAAGAGTCGATGTATAGACAGTCTTACCCTATTCCTGTGAAACATTGCCTAGAGGTCTGGACATTGCATTAACAAACACACGAGGTGAAGGATATCCAAAGAGAGGCAACAACAACTAGGACAAGGTGACAGGAACTGATCCATAATGAAACATTAATGGAGTTAAATATCTTGATTCTCATCAGTATCAGCCATAGAAGAAGATTAATAAACTACAAATATTTGAACTGGAACTATAATCCTGAAAACGTCTAGAAAAATACAGAATTTTATAGCTTTTTTTTTTTATCTGAAGTTTGTGATATAACCTGCCTCTACTCCGGGGGAGGAAAATAGGATTCAGAATTATTATTTATGGGAAATTTCTAGTTATCTTCTTTTTTTGTAAGCAAACTCCTTTTAATTTATATTTATGAACATAAAACTATGTGGATGCAAACAAAAAAAATACTAATATGAGGTGAATTAGAGGGAAGTACAAATTGAATTATATGGATTCAAAAATGTAATCTTTGTTAGTTACAGTTGTGAGCACAAACAAATTGCTTAGAAATGTAGCAGGTGAAATCTTATTTTTAATTTACATAAGCAAACACTTTAGAAGATTGCCTCCACCAGATATGTGAAGTTTAGTCTTCCCTAAGATTAAATAAAATGCAAATATAGCCTGCTTTCATCACATTCTGTAAACATTAAAATTAAGATAGCAGGATCAGAAAAAATAGAATATTTATATTTTTGAACACCTTAATTTTCAACCTGAGCCTAGGATGAGTGGCATCACGCCATCATGTGTCCTGTTTAAAGGGCTTTTAAATATAAAGAAGTACGGTAACTCTCAAGTTTAACTGAAATACAGTCTCTCTTGAGGATTCAATCACCAGTTGATTTAATGTTGCCTATTTAATCATATTATAAACTACTTCAACAAGATGCTTGTGTAATTGCCTTCTTAGCAGAAAAGGATAAAAATCATACCTTGCAATTTTGGTTGCATTAAACAGGATATTACAGTCCTATGAACACCAAAAGGTTTGTCAGCATTTCCATTATCAACACCTATTTTCAAGAATTAAAAACATTTCTATAAAGCTATTCTACTGGCTGAAAATTCCCATATAGTGTCTCATCCTGGAAGCAAGCTTCCTCTCATCCTCCTCTGCCTCCACAGCTATTTCTTTGAATTTATATGGCAGTATTTTTAGTGGACCAAATCCACATTCTCCTGTTGATCCCTATCTGCTATTTAGTGCACAGCAGCTTAAAGTCATAAAATTTTGTCTTTAGAGATATCACTAAATGTATGTGCGTAACCTGATACTATGATTTTTTTTCTTATAAGGAAGCTGAAAAATTCAGTCATTTAGAAAAAATATAAATTAATTATAGAACAGAGTGTTTTGGGTTGGAAAGGTCCTTAAAGTTCATCTAGTTCTAATTCCCCTGCTGTGGGCAGGGACACCCTTCATTAGAGCAGGTTGCTGAAAGTTCCATCTGTTCTGGTTTCAGCAGGGATAGAGTTAATATTCTTCCCATAAGCTGGTGTAGTACTGTGTTTTGGATTAAGGATGAGAATAATGTTAACAGCACACTGATGTTTTTAGTTGTTGCCAAGCAGTCAAGGACTGCTCAGCTTCTCCTACTGACCTGCCAATAAGAGGGTGGAAGGCGGCCAAGAAGTTGGGAGGGGGCACAGTCAAGGCAGCTGACCCAAACTATCCAAAGCCATATTCCATACCATATGACATCATTGGTAACTGGGAGTGGGCTGAGGGCCTGGTGCAGAAGCTGGGGGACTTATGTAGAGTCAACTTCATGCTGATGGTTGAACACCTGCTTGCGTATGGGAAGCGGTGAATGAATTCCTTGTTTCACTTTGCTTGCACACGTGGGCTGAGAGGCTGGGACGTCTGGGGGTCTTGTTTGACAGATGAAGGTCTTGTGTGACAGATGGGGGTCTTGTACAGCTTGACTTGGAATGGAGAGATGTTGTTCTCTTATCACCTTTTTGTGTATATATTATTAATCTATATTACCATTATTATTTTCCTTTTTTGTGTGTCCTATTAAACCATTTTTATGCCAATCCATGAGTTCTCTCACTTTCGCTTTTCTGATTCTCTCCCCCATTGCATCATAGGGGAGAGTGAGCAAGCAGTTACATAGTGCTTAATTGCTGGCTGGAGCTAAACCACAACACCATCCAACCTGGCCTTGAACACTGCCAGGGAGGGGGCAGGCACAGACTCCCAGGGCAACCTGTGCTAGGGCCTCATCACCCTCTCCATAAAGAATTTCTTCCTAATATCTAATCTAAATCTACCCTTCTTCAGTTTAGGGCCATTACCCCTTGCCAATCCCTACATGCTCTTGTAAACAGTGCCTCTCCAGATTTCTGGTAGGTTCCAGTCAGGTAATGAAAGGATGCTATAAGGTCTTCCCAGAGTCTTTTCTTCTCAAGACTGAACAAGCCCAACTTTCTCAACCTGTCCTCACAGAAGAGGTGCTCCAGCACTCTGATCACCTTCATGGCCCTCCTCTGGCCTTGCTCCAACACCTCCATGTCTTTCTCATACTGGAGACACCAGAGCTGGACACAGTCCTACAGGCAGGTCCTCATGAGAGTGGAGTAGAGGAGCAGAATCACCTCCTTTGACAGGCTGGGCACACTTCTTTTGATGCAGCCCAGGATGCGGTTGGCTTTCTGGGCTGTAAGCGTGCATTACTGGCTCATGTCGAGCAAGCTCACATTGCCAGATCATCAACAAACACTCCCAAGTCCTTCTTCTCAGGGCTGCTCTTAATCCATTCTCCTCCCAGCCTCTAAATGTGCTTGGGATTTCCCTGACCCATGTGCACAACCTTTCACTTAGCCTTATTGAACTTCGTGTGGTTTGCATGGGCCCACCTCTCAAGCCTGTCAAGGTCCCTCAGGACAGTATCTCTACCTCCAGTGTGTGACTGCACAACACAGTTTGGTGTCACTAGTAAACGTGCTGAGGGTGCACTCAAAAAAATTATGAGTGGAGATGAGCTGACTGAAAGTGTTGTTCAGTTTAGCTACCTTAGACATATTTTTTCAACTTTTGCTTTTATGTGTCAGTCATAAATATGAAGACAACTTTGTAAGAACTTTTTCTCCGCAGATATGTCTGATGAAATACATTTTATCATAGATTTTAGTACTCCATAGTATTCCATGGTCCATCAGTGAGGAGAGCAATGCCTTTTGCAGCATTATTGTTATATTTAATGAGGAAGAGTCACATACCAAGTGATATTTGATCAAGCTGAATGAGCTTTTGGAGTGGATATTTTGGTCTGGAAAAAACCAAAAAAATTGGCTTGCATCTTAGTCCTAAAGTACTATTTATAGAAATAACCTGATTCCTCAGTTTCTACCTGCAGCTATGATAGTGCTCAAGGGTTTATGTAAAAACTGTGATCATACTTTTATTTTAATGAAGCAACTGTGATGTTGTTACACGTTCTTACATACTATTGCACAGCATTATAGACACAATGCCTCTGACATTTATAGTGTACCTACTTGGACACTACCACATTCTTAGTGCTGAGGCTTCTATTATTGTAGCTCTGTTTTTTTCATCCTCACGTGCTGTTGTTAGGACAGAAGACTGTGAGGAAAGGGGATTAAAAATGTGTTCATTAAAGCCATAACATAAGATGGTACAAGAACATGGGGGAGCTGGGGCCTTTACTCGGGTTTCCTGAATCCAAAATCAGTGTCCTTCCTCGAAAGATGGAGCTGTTGAAACAATTTTTGCAATATGTTACATCATGAAATTAACCTTTGCAGCCTGCAAGCCAATAGAACATATGGCCTATTGAATTTAATGTGAGTCTTGCAGCTAAAAATCCTACACACAGCTTTGAAAATATACTGCTACATTCCTGACTACTATTCGTACAAGGAAAGGTTAGAATTAAAGTTAATTCTCTAATATACTTTTCCATGAGAATCCCTCAGTAATGTGTAATGTGTAGCTTACAAGTTAAACACTTCTAAGTCCAAAGTCTGCTAGCAAGCAAAGAATACAATTGCCTACAAACCTCATGCCAGAAATCTGCACAGTAGCCAAAAACACCTGCTTTATATGCTGCATGCTGTCCTTGCTTGAGATATAAAACCAGTCCCACGCTGAAGAGCCATAAACTCCAAATATAAAACAAAATGGCTGTATTCTAAGGAAGTCTGTGAAAAGCCAAAATACAGATGTACTGCTCTGGAATAGCCACTTCTGGCAGTGGAAAAAATAATTGAGGAAAGTTAGATTGGCTGTCAGTAGCTCTAAGTAATTGTTGCAAGAAATCCATAGTTCAGGATGGCAAAATGTAAATCCTGCAGTGGGTGATTAAGCAGGCAGAGGCCATCTACAACACCATAAGGACAGTGGCCTTCCACTCAGGCTGTGAAGGGTTCAGAAAAGCTGTGTTTCTACAAACCAAGCCCTTTCTGGCTCACCTTTCACAAAACAAAAGATGCCCTGCATTTAACCCTGCAGGTTTCAAATGTCTTACCACAGGCATCACAGCTGTCAGGTAGTGCATTAATAAAGATGGATTTTAAATACCCATGCCTTGAGGCATGTAGGGCATGGGTGAAGTACTTGTTTCATCCAAGAATTACACAGAACTGTCCATAGCATTAATAATAACTTCTCCATTTCAGTAATTTTTTCCTCCGTTTATTTTGGGTTTTTTCCCTCAACAAAGCCCCTTTCAGTTTTCAATTGAACAAAAACCCAGCAAAAAACCTAAATCGTCTAGTGAAATTTATGAATTCTTTCATCAGAAGTCAGCATATTGAAGTGGTGGAAAACCTGTGTCAGTAACTGCATTTAAAGATTAGCAGAAGACAGTCAATTCATTAGCCAAGACAAGTGTCTTTGTTTTTTGCCTGTTCACTGAAGTTTTCATATATTTCACTTTTAAAATTATGAAATCCTTAGGTTTGTTCATCTATCTCTGCTGGTTGACATGGTGTGTAGAGATAGTGGGAAGAATGAGTGTGTTCTGGAGTCTGTGGGAGGTTAGTAGCCAAAGCTACTGTTTATATTAGGATTAATGGGAATCAGGGATATACATTTCTGCATGTTGAGATTATACATGTATAATGACAGTGAAAACAGTATGCTCCCTGAGCTCCCCACATACTGTCCCACAAAGCACCCACTCCAAAGGATTTTTCTTCCATTTCAGAAGCAACTTCTTCCAGATTGGAGTAAATGTTTTAAAATATTTCAGAAGTGAAATAGTAACTGTCTTTGTTCTTATTGGCTTGATACTTAGGCCTTTTGGAAATTAATTTCCAAATACTGAATTTTCTCTCAAAGTGAGAAATCTTTCCTTTCCTCCCTATCCTAACCTCTCCAGAAAAGATAGCTAAGCTTATATGGCCTTCTTTCCCCGTGAAGCAAAGCAAAACAAAACAAAACACAGACACACCCCCCCAACAACAACAAATGCCCTCCCCATAAAAAAACCCCCAAACCCAAGCATTTTGAACAATGTTTATTAGAAGATAATTCTCATTTTTCTGTATGCTACTAAATGTATCTCAGTTGTGCCTACTTTAATGTCTAATAATACCACTTCTCTATAACAAACTTCAGAATTTACATAAATGTGTGTTTTTTCTCCTCCATGAAAGAGATTATTTCTCCAGATATGTAAAAATTGAGTGCATTATCAATGCATTTTTACCCAGAGTTCTTCCTAAACCTAATTGGAAAAGGAAAGAAATAGTCCACTAATTTGTTTTTAAGGTGGAAAATTAAAATTTGTAAACTCTTTAGAGCAGGAAGCAAATCTTTGCCTTTGTAATACTATCTTTATTAGGGCCTTTGGGTATTATAGCAAGATAAATACAAAAAGATAATGCAAGGGATGACAGCATTTTGCTGGAGGCAACTGCATATTACTGCTGTGGAAGGAGGGCTTATCAGAAATGTGAATGCATGTATGCATTCTGTATTTTAAACTACATATTTTGTAGCGAATATTGAGGTGCATATTCATTAAAACCTAGCAAGTGCTGGAGGTAACTGTATAGATTTTCCAAAGAGCAAAAAAATTAATTGATTTGTTCCTTTTTTTACTTTCCTCCTTTCTCTCTGCCTGTTGTCTGCTTAAAAAAATAGTCACAAGTTTGTAAATACAAAACAACAAAAAAAAATGTTGCCTCTAGAGCTCTCATCAAAGACTAGCTCACACCAAATATTCTAATGAGAGGTAAATGAACAATGAATTAAAACATGATAACAAATATGTGATGAACTAGAGACAGCATAAATCAATAATTGCACTGAAGCTCTGTGGAAATTATACTGTCCTAGATTCTAGCAGGAGACAATTTGCTGCAGTATTTTGTGAACAGAGCTATCCTGTGGGATCAGGCTGCAGAGGACATTTCAGTGGGAGGAAGAGAGCAGTAGGAAGAGCAGTATGATTCATGTTCAGCATCTCAAGTGGAGGATAGAGCACAAGGATTGAATAATGAAACAAAGACGAGATATTCAGCATGCCAGGAAGGTTTCTGTTAGAGAGCTGTTAGAATTATTTAAAAAGGTTAGTCTATGAATAAACATGCTTCATCAAGGTCTCTTACACATGCAAAGGGAGATGCTAATGAATAATAAAAGAGTAATGGGGACTGGCGAAGAAATTAATGTTAATCTTATCCAAAGCAGATACAAATTAATATTGGAGAAACATTTTTGTAATCACTTCTCAAGGCAAAAATTCAATTAATGTGACTGAATCAATATTTCAAATCTCAGTCCCTTGAAAGTATGCTTGTCTCTCTTCATATCAGCATGCTCTCCTGTGTGATCAGCCTGTGCTATTCAAGTCAATAGTTGGGGAGACTTCTTAATGGGCTATTTTTGAGAAATTTTGTCCAGTTCTATAAATTACAATGCTGTATTTCAAACTTGCCTCAAGGTATTTTTCTGTTAGGAGAGCTCAGTTTACATAGGGTAATTACTGTATAGAAAAATAGATATCTAAGCCAAGGATAGTTTTGCCTTGAGCTTCAGGTATTTTATTTTTAATTTCTTTTCTCCCAAAGATTAACTGGCACACTGTCTACACACAGGATGACATGTCAGTGTGTATGACATTACACTTCAGCCTATGTACTGTAAACAACATCTTTTATAACAGCTAAAAAGACCCCAGAAAGAGAAGAGAAAAACAAAACCCAGAATAAAAGAAAAAAAAACTCTTCACTTTACCAAAATTAAAAATTGACTCTTCAGAAGAAACAACAGTATTTGCCTCCACTTTATTTCAGCATGGGTGACATATATAACCTTGGATAGGCAACCTCCCTCCTTGTGTGCAACCGAACTTAGACAGCAAAATACTTTTGCAAGGATCACAGGAATTCTGACTGTACCGGTGTGCTTCAAAAACTAAAGTATCACAAAGTGGTTCCTGGTTTCCATTACTTTGTCTTTTCTCTCCTCATTGGTAAAGCCACTAGATAAGTCTTTTCACGTAATAAGTGATCTTTCTTGTATACTGTACAATATAAATGCCTGTCATATTTTGTTTAAGGTGTCAGGGAATTGGGAAAAGTTTATGAAACTAAATGGACTCCTCCAATAATAGTTTTGCAGCTCTGGTAGATTGTGCTGTTTATGTTGTACTGCCTTGACAGGTTTATACAATCAGAGGTTCTAAAGCCACCATCCCGTGATAGATTGGAATTGTTTGAAGCACAGTGCACTTGAAAAATAGGCTTGTGTGCTCTTGTTTTCAAAACCAAATGGTGACCCACTTAGAATCATCCTATTAAAATAACTGCATGGACAGTCTCACTTCTGTACTTTTAATAGTTGTAATATCGCTCTCATAATGAAAGAAACATGAAATGGTTTCCATGCTGAACGAGCTCCCTAGAGATTCTGGGATTTGTCTCATTATATGAAGCTTTTCCATCACCATTGCAATTCCTCTTCTCATCTTTGCTTCTCATCTGAGTGGAGAAATTTCTGTCAACAGCTTTAGTCTGACAAAACCAGCATAACACTGAAAGGGGGGTATGCAGTAGATAAGATTACTTTTTTTCCATTTATGTAGAAAATTATACACAGTGTCCCTGCTTTAAAAAGGATTACTCTATGATGTGGACAGCATTCTGCTCTCTCATTAGAAGAGACAGACTACAATTTTATTTCTCTAAATAAGTCTGGGTTAGGCAAGGAGATTTGTAATTTCAATGCTGCTGCATTCAGAATAGAAAAGAATCATCACTTTTGCATTCTTATCAGAAGCCTTAGGTAAGCTCAGCATTCAGTACTGATCAGAATAACTCCTCACAGTCTGCAACCTACCACATGCCTCAATAATTTTATATGTGGGAAGGAATAGAAAAATAATGAAGTAAAATGTCATTAAAATAATACTACTGAGGAGAAAACTTAACAAAACAAACCAAAAAAATCTCAACCACAAAAATACCTAGGGAATTTAGGGACAAAGATTTCCAAAACATGTCCTGAATTTCCCTCTTTTTTCTCCTTCTGCCAGTTTTTAAACAGCTTACCAGCCAGGATATACCAGAGACTAGGACCTGATGTTGCAAGCAGCTCCTGGAGATACGTGGCCGATTGTGGATGAGCCAAGAAGGATCCCCAGGCTCAGAAACAAGCCATGAACTGTGAACTTCCTTGGACAAGAACCAAAAGGACAGCTACCACGCATCTTTGTAGAGTTCCATACATTTGTCATTTTAAATTAAGGCAAGTATGAGGTCATGGGTTTTTGTGTATGACAGTCTTTAGCAGTAGGGCTATGTATTTTCACTGCATAAAAGAAGCCAAAAAATATGTTGTCAGACTAATTTTCTACAGACCAAGACATAAATTAGGTGACTAAAATCAGGTGCTAAATCACATAACTCAGAAAAGCTTTTGTTTTCTATTGGATCTAACCCTTAAGTCCCTGATTTATGGATTCAAGCTTAAACCCTGGGTCATTTTTCTTTGTTCTGTAGTGAATGGACTAGAATGTGGTTCATAGAATCATAGAACATCCTGAGTTGGAAGGGACCCATAAGGATCATCAAGTCCAGCTCCTGGCTCCACACAGGGCCAGACAGGTCAGAACATGTGACTAAGGGCATTGTCCAGACACTTCTTGAACTCAGTCAAGCTCAGTGTTGTGACCACTTCCCTGGGGTGTCTGTTCCAGTACCTGACCACGCTTTCAGTAAAGAACCTCTTCCTAATATCCAACCTAAACCTTCCCTGTCACAGCTTCATCTTTCCCTCAGGTTCTATCCTTGGTCACCAAAGAGAGGAGATCAGTGCCTGCCCTTTTGCTCCCCCTTGTCAGGAAGCAGCAGACTGTGATGAGGTCTCCCCTCAGTCTCCTTTCCCGGGAACAGTATTGGCAGGTTGCATTTGCCTGGTATCAAAGACCCCTCAAAGCAATGTGACCACTTTTCTGATGACATTTCCTGCTCAGGGAGAATGTCATGCTGTGCCATTGTGGAGCAATAACAGAGGAGCTGTATAGGAGGGAAATGGATTGGGAAGAGGAAGAAAATAAATTCTAATTTAAATATTTTTTCATCTAAAACAGATGCAACCATTGGCCTTTAACAATCGCTGTTAAATTTAAAAGGAGTTCAGTCTCTAACACATCAGAATCCAATATAGACAAAATTTAGTGCGGTATTAAGGTATGCTGCTCAGAAACCAATTCTGAATTTTAATGTGTCTTCTTTCTCTTTGCTGAGAATACTGCTATGTCTTTCACACCACAGCAGTATTCTTCAGCCATTGTTATATATATCATGCCATTGCATACTAAATTCCCATTTGGCTACTAAGGACAGTTTGTCCTAAGACATTTCCACAGCAATTATTATCAAGTCACAGGAACCATGAGAACTAGCAGAATTTTCATAGAAACACAGCCATTCATTCTCTTTGGAACAATGACAAAATCATTTGGAAATGTCTGGGAGAGGATAATATAGGAACAGCTTATTTGCAATAATATCACATTTTAGAGGCCTCCCTGCTATACTGTGTAACCAGTTTGCTCCGGTAATTTCACAGAGACAAAACTATTGAATATTACTCAGTGAGTCTAGGCCCTGACTGCAGTTAACCAGATTAAGCAATATAAAGCCCTGAAGATATAAGCTTTTTCCTAGCACTGGGAATTTGTTACTCAGGGGAAAAAATCCCAACCCAACCCAACCTAAACCAAAGAAAACCACCAAAAAAACCCCAACCCCCAACAACTGTAAACCAAACCAACAAGCCAACACAAACCCAAACCCAAAACCCCTAAGTAAACAAATAAATAAACCAAGGAAAAGGACTTTTCATAGAAAATATTATAATGTCACTGAAAACATGAGTTGGTGTTATGTTGAACCTATTTCTCTTACCAAAAGGGTAATTGGACTAGCTTATTTAGCACATTAAATGTTAGGCTATACCTGCCTAGAAGAAGGAAATAACGATCAATTTAACCCAGTGTTTTTCTAGTTGATTTGTCTTGGTTTACCATCTGTGTCCATCTGCCCCTCTGGGCTGGCTGCAGAACGTTGAGAACCCTGAGGATGAGAGTGAGAGATGACTTTGCATGTTAGAAATTGCAATGAATTTTTGTCCTGCAATCCTGGATAAACTGGACAATGGCAAGCTATTTATAATATTTGTCAGGTCCTTTTGATCCTTCTGCAACCCCCAAGAGATTGAATTTCTTAGACTGACAAACAGTACCCTCTTTCCGTATATAGGTAATGGTAGTACCTTGAATAGCTTCCAAAGTGTGAGTAGTTCACTGGGAGGGCATGATGGAGAATTGTTTCAACTGGTTTTGAGCCAATGGTACAGAATGTCTTCATCATTTTTTGACAGATGCAGACATTTCCGTGTCTAAAAGTAGAACAACTTAATTACATTTTTAAGGATACATTTCACCTAATAACTGTAGAGAGAATCTGGACAGCTACCCCCAAAATCTTCTTGTAAGCATTTGTTTTTAGTCTATACATCACCGATATGTGATAGGTTTTCCTGCAAATTATGAGCCATGTGACTTCTTCCTTAAGTAATGATCATTAAATGTTGGTCACCAGAAGCAGCTTCCTTCTGTCAACTATGTAGCTAATTTAAACATCTTTGTGAGATTGGTATAAAACTTCATAGCCCTGTGCTTAAACTCTTAACGTGTTTGAACCTTGAATTAGTTTTCTGTGTTAATCCCTTTCTTTACAAATTGCAGAAAGACCAAAAAACCCCACAAACCAAACTTTAAGGAGCATATCACAAAATAACAATGGCCAACATTTTTAATACTATTTTACAAAGTTAAACAAAGATTCAAATTGTGGTTTTCAAATATAGTGAATTAAATGGCTAGCTCTATTAAATTTAGAGGAATTAGATATTAAGGGACTATGGAGAAATCTCACTTAGCAGATTTTTATGATAATACATAATTGCTATGCTACAAAAAACCACTAACAGAAATATATACCAAAAAAAGGGAATTCTAAAATAAGGAAAATAAATTGTTAAAACCAAATTGCAATGGCCATATCTTGGTTCAGACAGAAGGTCTTTCTTGGTCTATTACCTTGTCTTCTACTATAGCAATAGCAGAAGTGAGATTCTTAAATATATTCCCTAAGTTCCCATCGATTACTACTGAAGGAATTTTTGAGCCAGAGAAGGTATCTTAGCATTTGATAGCTCTTGATGTTGGGTGTTCTTCCCTCTCCCACCAATCACGGATTTGTCTTCTCTCTTAGTGAACTGCTGTGAATGTTTAGCATACACAATGTCTGTTCCAAAGTTTAATTAGCCGTACTATGAAAAAGTTCTTTGTCCTAGCCTCCTGTGGAAGTCTTGTTTAAGATTCTTCATATCTGACATTGGAAAAGACAATAAAAAATCATTCTGAGTTTATATTCGTCATGCTGTGCATGATTTTGCAGATGTTTGTTGTAATTTCCTTCAGTCATATATTTTCCAGGCTGAAGAATGCAACATTTTGATCATTCTTGTTCTTTTCTCTCCATTTGCTAGTTCTGCTACATTCTTTTTAAGATGGGAGACTCAAACAGCACGAAGTATTCAAGATAAAAGCACACAATGGATTTATGCAGTGGCAGAACAACGTTCTCTGTTTTGTTTGGTATTTCTTTCCCTATAATTTATAGCATTTGATTTGTGTTTTTGACTGCTACTGAGCATGAAGTTGACATTTTCATAGAACCATTTATAATAATGCAAGATGTATTTCCTGGGTGGTAATAGCTATCTCAGAGCCCATAATTCTGTATGTAAGGTTAGGATTGTTTTCTCATGTGAATCGTTTTACATTTATCTACATGGAATTTATTAGATTACGTTACCCTGATTAGAAATGTGAAGCAAATATTCAATGAAGATGAAAAAAAGATGAAAATGTATCTTAGCTGAATGACAGTAGGTTGTGTGGTTCTTGAAAACTGTGAGACAGATGAGGACTTAGGCAGTCTGACGTGGTTTACACAAGACTCTTCCTTCACTTGTAAATACGTGCTAAGAAGTATTTACTAGAATAGACTGCAATTAGGACTGATGACAAATTAAGACATGATAGTGCCCTACACAGTAATGCAGGGTTGTGTGCCTTCACAGGTGTCTGTGTATGTAGAACTCCCGTGTTAGAACATTGAGCTACTTACTGACTCAGGTTCACTCTTCCACCATGTAATGATGAAAAGTGATTTTGAATGAGTTTACTATATGTGAAAGGTACAAGCCGGTATGAACCTGGGCAGAACAACTGAGATGAAAGGGAGTACCAGATTCACCATTGCCTGGACAGTTTCAAACTGGACTGGGAATTAGAAAGCAAAAAAAAAATGGATTATAATAAATATTTTTTGCTGGTTCTGAGACAGACTCTTCTGGTGTGAAAAACATAGCAGTATTCCCAGCAGAGAAAAAGAAGACACATTAAAATTAAACCCAATTGACATTTTCTATGTGTAATTTCTTGTTTTCTATGAATTATTAGGTATATCCACAATAGAAGATCCTTCCAGTATCTCAGATACCAGTTGTATTTATTAAGATTCCATGTAAATATTGGAAGACAAACTGTCATTATAGCAGTAGTAAAAGCAAAATCTGCTTTTTTGGCTTCAGAAGAGATGAAGTTCACCTTACATTACAGCTATAAATTGAATTTATACAATGCTGCCCATACAAAGTATCTCAAATCACTTTACATTAAAAATACCTCAAACAAAAACTTAAAATGGCACTGAAGATGAAACTGAAGAGTGAGTTTTAAAATTAACTTGATAATTTTTTTCCTTCTTTCTAAAGATCTGTGCTGACTTTACAGTTCTGGTGTCTGATAGAAGTGAATCCCGCAATCAAGGAGTGTAAAAAACAAAAGACAAATCCAGCATTGAAAGGATTTAGGCTAAACTAAGGGTCAGTTGGCAACCCCTGAGCAGAAAACCTTAGTAGAATGCAGAGGAGAATACTGATTCCTATAATTGAAAATAGATGAAAAACTAAGGTGGTGAATTGCTTTAAAAAGTAATAGGGTAGTTTGATGAAGCGAAGAGGGCAAAAAGAAGATGGGAAGGTATCAAAGAAGAAGTTATCTGGAATGAAGTCAAACCAGGAGAAGTCAACAGCACCCTTAAGGAGTTTTTAGCTTGGATGGAATATAATAGGAAAATATTATTTATTCTGTCCACTCCTTTCACACACACTCCCATCCCCATCTTCAGGATAGGATAATTGACAGTAAAGGAATTTCCTAATTTCTTCTTAAAACATCCTCCCAGCTGGAACCACAAATATATAAATGTTTCCAAGTTAGATGTGTGATATCAAAGTATGAACATTAGCTTATTAAAAAAAAAAAAAAGACGAAAAGGGAAAAAAGAAATAGGGGTGGATGAGATGATAGATACTGACAAAGCAGACCTGTCTGAAGTCCTCAGGAAAGCTTACTTTTGGATCAGTAAAATAATTTTGCTTCTACAGCCATAATAGTCGAATATTTCTCTCCATCAGTTGACACTAGCAAGGCAGCAGCACCTGTGAAAACTGACATATTTTGACTATGTAGATCACTGCAGTTATCTATTAAGACAGTAGTGAAAAGTATATGTATGGTCATCATCTGTTGTGTGTTTTCATGACCTGTCTATAGCTTGCGAGCAAACTGATGTGATAGTGAGTTTAGAAAAACTTGTGTTATTTTTCATAACTTAGCTTGAGCCAGGCAGTTTATTTTTAAGGCAAGAATTGACTTTGTGTCAACAGACACCTAGATTTATGCTCTGAATTGGACTTTTTCAGGATGTGGTTTTGCACCACACTCTGCCAACACGTTTCTGAGTGAAGCATGAGGAGCATATGTTAGGGGCAATAATCTGAACACTCCCACTGGTGGACAGGGTTTGAAGTTGAGGAAATCAGGGAAAAAAAAAGAGATAATTTTCAACCCAAATGTTTCAAAAGTTGTAAAAGTATTTTTAAAATGCATTCAAGCTGCTGCTTCTGCTTAGCACCACTGAAAATCAGATTACTTTTTTATGTAATTGTCTGAATATGGATTCAATTAATGATTTTGGTCTTTTTGCACACCCCAGGTACACAGTGTGATTAAGCAGTTGAAGGTTTAGATATAACGTATACATGCACAGTTTTCTATGAGAAATCCATCTGGAGAACAGTGCAAGCCATACATAATGGACAGGATGGGTAGGAGGTCAGTTTAGCCCACGTCTGCAAACTGGAGTGCATTGAGCATGTTAATTATCAGTCTGCTTCTCTACACTGTCATGAAAGAACTGGGAAAGCAAATGTACTTTAGTGACAGGTCAGTCTTTACTTTGATTCTTTATATATCACCCAATGTTTAACTTTCTTGATTTGTACATTTGCCCCTCTGAAAATGTCAGCCCAGATTTCTATTTCTTTTAAAACTTTCCTCTGTAGGGAAGATAAGATATAACATTTTGCCAGGCAAAATGTAAAAGAAGTAGTAATCCTATAAAAAAAGAGGGAATGAGAGTTTGAGACTCAAACTCTCAGATGTTGCTAGAATGGGACCAAATACCCAGGTGGTTAATCAATGAGACATAAAGCTAGATGCTTACCTCAGTTCTAGACATGCATGATAGGAAAACTCTTGGCTGCTATGGGTACTATTTTGGGGAGGGGAGAAGTTGATGGTGGTGGAGAGGAATTCCACAAAAAAGACCAAAAGATGTTCCTTTTATTTATGAACTCTCTAAGAAGCAATGTAGATATCACCGAGTCCTCTCTGGGAATGGAAGCAAACCAGCTTCATCTGCACAGTAGCTCTGCATACTTCTGCTCTGTGTTGTGTGCTCACCCTAGTTGCTGTGGAACTAACAGGTATCTAACACAGCTCTGAGAGAAAACTCTGCATGTACATTTTGTCCACTCAACTGTAATACTGTTTTCTGGAAGGGTAAAATCTAGCATATGCCAAATTAAACAGTATAGATGTCCCATGTTCAGCCTAGAATTCATGAGCTGCCCAAGCTGAATCTGCTGTAATATACATAGTAACAGTGTGCACATGCCTGTAGGGTACAGAAGCAGTTTTAATGTTCTCTCTGGCTTAGACACGTATGTGCCATCTGCATAGTACTGTAAGTGCACACAGGAGTCTTCAAATTATCAAACTAAACACCTCACCTTAAGCTAAACACTGTCTAGAGAAGCAAATATTATCACGATGTGGTCTGGCTCCCTACTTTAACAAATAAAAGCTATTTTTTAAAGGATTTGAGAAAAAAAAATCCCAGGGAGAAAACTGAGAATGAGTTGGGCATTGCCAGAAAGCCAAACATAGCACAAAGGTGCCCTATGAGCTGAGAACTATAGTCAACTGTAATAACATATAGAACACATATGTTCATGCACAGCCACTGTGCACTTTGGAAGAGCAAATGAAATAGTCTGTGCTATCGCATAGCTGTGAAATGGGAATCGAGAGGTAGGAGCTGGCCAATGTTTTTCTGTTTAGGTAAGATACACTGTACTGAAATCCTGCAGAATTAGGAGATATTGATGGATTATTTCTCCACACAACGTACATTCTGAATATGTACAACTGCTTTAGGTTCCAGTTATACCATCAGTTTATCACTCAAAAATCTATACCAACCCTTGTTATTATAGTTTTCTGGATAATACAGAAGTACCGTCCATAATTTCTTTAAATTGGGGCATTGCTTCATAGGATCTCACAGTGATGTTCAGGGAAAAATGGCATTAAACATTTAAACTATCTAAATAGATTTCCTTGATTTATCGGGTCAGATATATTGAGCTTATCTAAGATGGCAAAAGGCACAGATCAGAGAATATAAAAATATTTTTAAGTCACATTTAGTGACACATAATTAAAAGAAAAACAATTGGAATTGTGGCGTAAACAATATAAGCAATATAGTACTCTGCTTTAAAATACCATAAACCAGACACTTTCCTCCAGCTCAAGAAGGAAATAAGTGCTTTCTATTAAATAAAAGAATGCAAGCTAGCAGCTTTCATTGAAATTGTACCCTGGTATGTAAATAAAGTATACAGTACTGATAAGGCCACAACCTATTACAGTATACTCTGAAACTGGCAAAGTGTTCAATCATAAGGTCAATATGAGCAAAAGGAAGGCTGGAAAGATAAAAGTTTTCTGCTGAGATTGGTAATTGGCCAGATGATGGGGTTTGGGGAAGCTGCTTCGCTTTCTGTAAATGGGAAAACTAACTTCAGGTTCAATGATTTACTCTTTTGGATGGAAGCCAGTCCTGTTAACATTGTGTTTGTTAAGTCCTGAAGCACGACAGACACTCAGGTCTCAGTGCAGCTATTGCCTGGCACACACCATCTGCATTTTTCCATTGCCCAAAAATGCAGCTGGTGGTACAAGTGAAGCACATTCCCACCTCTTCACTAGATATTACCACCACTAGATATTCCCTCATATTATGCTCAAGCAGGACACAGCTAAGTTATTTCTGGATGATAGTAAGAGTGCAGCTCAAAGGCACTGTGCATTTTTAGGGGGCAAATATGAGAGGAGACAAAACCTTCTCAAGAGTAAATAACCAATTGAAGAACTAGTGATTCTCTTGCTATAAAGAATTATTCCACAGAGTTCTTAAAGAAACACCATCTTGGAATGACCACACAGCTCCAGAAAGATGCTGCCTAGCCAGGATGCTGTAAAAGATCTACCTTCAGAGTGACAAGGTGCCTGAGTAATTAGCTGAATGTCTTGGGCAGCAAGTAATGGAAATTTATGTAAGAATATGACAAATATGCAATTGGGGAAAAATTGCAAGAACTGCTCCTTATATCTTCCAGCATAAAAGGCAGAGGTCATTAAGTGCTGCTGTGAGGATTAAGTTTCAAAAAAAACAAAACAAAAGAAAAGCTAAAAAAATAAACCAAACCCGAAACCCAAGGAAGCTGTTCTTCAGTCAATGGGGATAAAACAACATAGAAGATGCAAGAAATTTACCCAGGTTCAAAGTGAAACGGAGCAACTCCTTGGAATAGAAATTTATTGGGGGGGTTACTAGAAAGACAAACATCAACAGCCTAAGGCAGAACAAAATCATAAGGAAACACACACGTATACTCAATCTTATCAAGGCAAGCATCTGTGCTCTGCCTGGAGACAGGAGTTTGGGCCAGATAAAACCTCGGGCTAAGCTAGTGTAACCATTTTTTGGAATATCATTCAGCCTGTTCACCTCAGAAAGATACTATGAAAATATACCTATTCAATCACATTAAACAAAAATTATTTCCATGCCTTTATTCTCCCTGTTCCCTCATATTCAGAGTCGCAGAACATAACTGCAGCAAAACAGGATTAAAATCTGAAGCCATACATCCATCTGTGATCCGCATCTTTGGAACTCTTTCTATTTAATTATTTAACTGTGTTCTGGTTTCACGGTAACCATTTTTCTCTTTTTCTCCTTTTTTTGGGGGGGGAGGTGACATGGGAATGGTGAGGAGGGCAGGGGTCTTTGATTCTTTGCTTCTGAAGGTTTCACTTTTGTGAGGAAAATCTCAATGTGTTCTAATATTCTTTCCTTAATATACTCATAATCTTTATTGATTTCCCTTTGCCTATGTTTTACTAAATCTTTTTATGAACAGACTCCTGTGTCATTTATGTTGCATCAAACCAGGACTGTTTCTTGGGGAATAAGAGAAAAGACAGCACAAAACATTGTGCTATTTGGTGAATAATATTTTTCCTGTTAAATCTGAATCTCAGTTCAGTAATATCACACCTTATCTGAGAACTTCTTGCCCACTCAGATTTTTATTCATTCAGGCCCTCTGTGTTTTGGTGACTGAAGAGAGACTCTGAATATGTCTATATAGAAAGCAAATCTGAGATTGCTTTTTTCTGAGAGAGTCATGAGATCATTCTGCTCTGATAGCCACACAGATAGGCTCAGTAGCCCTGTGTTGAGCCTGGTTTAATGTCTTATAACAAGGCTTATTCTAAGGGAATTTCACTCCATCTTGTATTTCAATGCTTCTGTTTGGCTTGAAGTTGGGCAGTTTGCTATATCTGACCATAAAATATTGTAGACAGACAATTCCAACTGGAATAGAGAGGCAGAAGATTATTGCATGGGACCCAATAATCCAGCTGTCCTTCCTTTATACAGCCTACTCTGTTACATAGAAGGATTTGTTCAGCTTCAAAGGGTGAGGAGGGATTGAGTCATGATGGAAGAAAATACTTTGCTACAAATAAACATCTCTATTTGGAAGACTTTTTTAGAGACATTCTCTTCCAATTCTCTCCTGAAATATTGATGCAAATGTCCAGGCTTATATTTAGAGAAGAAAAGAATCTTAGATCTAAAAGTGTATCATCTTGTATTCAGGCCAGTTAAGAATATTGATAATTATTTTTATGCATATTCTAATTAAATATGTATGTATCCCCTTAAATTCAAATAGCACTTCACAGAGATTTAAAAACCCAGACCTCCCCAGCCCAGAGTTTACATCAGACAACATATGAGGAGCAGAGATGAAGGAACATGCAATGGTAGATGGGGTAAGTGCTACCACGAAGATAATGTGTCTCATTCCATTGTAAATGAAAGACGGCAATGCTGATAGGTTTATTTAAGAGCATGTAAGGAATGAGGAAGAAAAACAGATAATGCTGGAAAGCTTAAGAGGAGGGCTTTGAAAGAAAGAGGAAGAGCATGCACCCTACTGCAAAATATATCTCATATCAAGGCAACTCTTTGAAGTTGCTCAAATCATTAAACCAGGGCTAAGCTTGGCGTACAAGGCCTAAAATATAGCTGTATCAAAAAGCTGGAGCTCAAGGCAAGGTTCTGTAAGTAGGTACAGCTGGCAGGAAATCCCTGGATGCCTTGGATGTGCCTGTATTGTTTTCTGGGAGCCTGAAAACGCAGCGCAAGTCATGGCCAGAGGGTGCAGAAGACCTAGCACTTGAGCATGGCAGGGAGTTTCTAGACAGACAGATGGACAGTAGGTTGTGGAGAGGGAGCAACATGCACTGTGCTAATTGCTTATTGTTTGAGACCGGTACACCTCTGTTAATGAGAACAATGGTCGCACAAATGAAAAGGGAGGATTGGTTATGAATGTCAGACCAAAGTCAGTGTTCGCTGTTCTCCTTTTCAATACACACAGTCATGCCCCACCACTGTGGGGCAGGGAGCCCTGAGCCTTTCTAAAATTCCTATTTTCTCCCAGCAGTCTTATATTTTTCGATTGCAAAAGATCTTTCTGAGGAGATTGAGATTCTTTTTCTGTCAGTAGCTCATAAAGGGACTCAATAGGATTCTCTGGGGTTTCTAATCTTCCCCTTGCTCACATAATTGACCCTAAAATAGAGAAAAGCATGTAGCAGCGATTTTTGAACAATACTGTCTTTACAGAGGAATTTAGGGAACATTTTATTTCTCATCTTTATTTTGTGAGAGGCACAGGTAGACACAAATATGTTCAGTAAATTATTTCATAGAAAATAGTTTTCTTTGAGAAAAGTAAAACTTCTTTCCTCCCCCCACCCCCCATTAGCTATGGAGTGCACTGATACATAATTCTGCTTCTTTGAAGTGTGCAGCCAGTCTCATAATTCTAACGAAGCGTGTTTTTGTTCTGTAATATTCCATTGCTTTGTATTTATTAACCTGATACAATGCAACACGGTATTTATTGTGCTGTGTTTTGTTTTGACACACTGCATCAGCGGCTTCACAATTCAGTTGTATGAGTGGGTGATTTCTTACAAACGGTAGATATGTTTGTCAGGTGTTTATGACCCCAGCTTGCTTGATTTGTAACAGGCAAATAACGGTACTTGGAGACTGCACATACATGAGCACACACACAAATACAGAAAATGTTTCAAATATGCATTTCCCTCTACCTACGTATTCCTCTAGCCTGGAGGCACTTGAAAGGATATCACTAGGGCTAACAAAAAGTGTTCAACTCAGATGAAAGTACTTGAATTCTTGCTCAGTGGAAGTTCAGCTCAATTTCATGAACTATTAGTCATGCATGAACCAGATTCACATAAGCATTTAGGCTCCTAAAAGTAGAGAAATACCTATTTTCCCTTGATTCACATAAAAGCTGGGTACCTAGAGCCAAACTTAGATGAAATTTAAGCATCTGTGATCAGGAAAATCTGTCAGAACTATACAAGTTCCTGAAAAGACAAAACCAGACATACTTTCTGGCAAAAAATTTTCATATTGGCTATACTGTTGCACATGCTCAGGGATGGCACTACCTTTAGTGAGCAGGCAGTCTGGTCATCTTAGGCCACCATCTATGTGTTGCACCACCAAAATTTGGTTTCCAGCGGTGCTCACTTGAGATTATAGATTCAAGGATCTTAACAGCTGACATACTTGAATGTTATTAAGTCAGTACAGCACACCAAGAAAAAGGAAAATGCTACATCCTGTCTGGGGTCAAAATCTCTCTTAAAATAGTATATAAGAACCACAGTGAAGGTATAATTTAAAAAATTCATTCTGTTATTAGGTGCTGACAGAAACATTTTGACTTAGTTACGGCAACAGTACTTGACTTACGTAATAACTTAGAGCACTCGGTGAAGGAAAGGGAGTCCTAAAAGTTAGCCAGGAGATCTAAACTGCTAAATCTCACATTTTTATCTGTTACAAAGCTGTGGAGTATTGAAGATGAATGGATATCCCACCTGTTGAAGCTGAGTCTTTGTGAATGCAGAAGTTCTGACTTAAAAGGAGAACAAGAAGTCAGATCCTTTCTCTGTTTTTACTGTTCAGCTACCTGTCTAGAAGGTGCTAAGAAGAAAAATTACTTGAGTTTGGCTGCTAGAACACTTTACGTAATTTATGTGAGACAAATACTGAATTTTAATCTTGCAATTGGAAGTAAAAATATTTTATATGAGAATAATTCAGATTTCTCATCACATCTTTCACAGGTACAGCCCACTACTGCCTTGCAGATAATTTTGAAGACAAAAAAGGTAAAAACTCCTTTATGCTTGTTAATTTCTGGGACTGTGACAGATCATATTGTGAATCTTGGTGCCACCATCTTCCACATCACTGGGAAACCCTGATAGCATCTGAAATGTTGTGGTTTTGCATGGCTGGGTTCTAGTGGAGAAGGGGGGGCTACAGGGGTGACTTCTACAATAAACAGCTAGAAGCTTTCTGTAGGCCCGACAGAGTAAACACCAGACACGTCAAGGCCGGACCCATAGCTGACCAAGGCCAAGCCAATCAATGAGGGTCATAGCGCCTCTGTGAATCACATTTAGGAGAAAAAAATGTAATCAGCCACTTTTTATTACCAGAGAAGGAGTGTGAAGAAGAAAGAAACTCAACAGATACCAACGTCAATGAGGAAGGGGGAGAAAAGTTGCTCCAGGTGCCAGAGGAGAGATCCCCTTGCAGCCCATGGAAGATGGAGTAGGTGGAGACATATGGAAGATGCTGTGACCCCCATTGAAAAAAGCTCCTGCAGGACCTGCAGCCCATAGAGAGAGAGAGAGAGGCCCATGGCAGAGAAGATTTTCTGGGGTGACTTGTTACTCCATGGCAGACCAGGCTGGAGAAACCTGGGCCTGAGAGATTGCACCCCATGGAACATAGAAGTGACCCACACTGGGACAGTCGGTGATGATCTGAAGCCCCATGGGAAAGGACTTATGTTGGAGAAGTTTGTCTCCCATGAATAGGACCCCATGCTGGAGCATGGGAAGAGTGTCAGGAGTTCCATCCCTTTAACCCCCACCCCCACGGTAAGAGGGAAAACAATTTGTGAGGAACTGATCAAAACCTCTATTTTCATCTCCTCTCATGCCACCTTGAGGGGGAGGAAGGGAGACAAATATTACTAAATTTAAGTCCGGGGCGGGGGTGGGGGGGCATGTGTTTTAAGATCTGGTTCTCATTATCCAAATCTCTTTTCAGTGTGTGCAAAGTGTAGTGTAATAAATTAGAGAGTTTTCTTTCCTTTATTCTGTGTTGAGTCTGTTTTGCCATGATGCCAATTGTGGAATGATCTCTCCCTGTCCTTAGCTCCTGAGCCTCTCTATATCTTTTCTTCCCTGTTCAGCTGAAGAGGGTAGTGATAGAGCGGCTTTTGTAGGTATCTGACCTCCAGCCAGGGTCAAACCCCCGCAGGTGTGTATCCAGGCTATTTGCTTTTGAAATCATGATACAGGAGGCTGGTATATAGCCAGGTCTCCCTAATATGAAGTCAGACTGCAGTGAGGAAGTGTACTTGGATGCAGTGTGCCTGGATTCACTACTCTAAATGTAAGACATATTTGTTCTTTGTCCATCAGTCATGGAGTTACAGGAATTCCAGATCCTCAGCTTGGTGTCTATCTTATGTTTAAGGTCAAAGCCAGAAAAGTTGAGAGTGGTGGAATTGTCTTGGGCTATAATGACTCCAGTGACTGTGCAGAAGTGTCAGTTGGCTGCTAGGTTGGAGGTATTTTAGTCATCTTTGTCTTGTCCATTTCCTATTGCTCCTGCTGAAGTACTCTTTCAGGATTGAAGGGGTTCCGATGTTGTAACACAGGGAATGGGCTATTGTTTCATCCCACTGCTGGCCACTGTTCCAAATTCAACTCCAGATCTGTGTCTAAAACAAACAAGAAATTAGAGAATAACCTATATTCTGTACTGATTTTTGAAACAATGTATTTGGACTTTATTTTAACCAAAACTGAAGGGCAAAGAATGCATCATTAAACTTAAGTTTGTATGTTTCAACAAAGATGCACTAGTGGAATAAGAAAAAGAAACAAAACAAAATAAAACAAAACAAAAACGTCAAACCCAAAGAATTAATCTGGATTAGGGAATAAGAATAAAACAGCATAAAATTTAACCACTTCACACATGGAAGAAAATGCTGTGTGATGCTGTCTTTAAGACACTGCTAAAATTTTATCACAGAAAATTCAGACACTGAAATATTTTCATCAACTGATTATATTTATAAAATCCATATGAAAAGTGCAAACAGTCAGGGAGAATCATTTGGGATGCCTAGGGGTGTAGGGAGAATTAATTAAGAACTCCATCTTAACTGTTGAATTAAGATCTGATAGAATAATTTTATCTTCTGATGTATACTGTTTGCTCCTGGGACTACCTTGTCAAATTTGTGTCAACTTCTAAATACATTAAATACAAATGCTAACATGGCTGAGAGTTTTAATTGAGTAATGGTGGAAAATACTGAAAAAGTTAAAAACTAGCGTGTACTGGCAGACAAGACCCGCAAACAGAGCTCAGGAAGAGCTAGTGTCCTGTAGAGAAACTGAGTCAGGTAGCCGCACCTTGTTCTAGTCTTGTCCCTTACTCTATGAACTAGGTCTCCTTAGATGCTCTAGTGTTAACTAAGAAAATAGTATTGCTCTCACTTTTTTAAGCAGTAAGCTTGATGCTTCCATACCTGTCTACATAAAGCAAACACAGAAATGCCAGGTACTTCGTAAATACTCACAGAGTAGAGTCTTCAATCAACACTTTCAAGAAAATTAAGCATTTAAAGAGGATGTCTTTAGCAAACAGGACATTTGAATTGAAATGGGAGTTAATTTTTTTGGAAGTTCTTTAATGTCTAGGGGGTGCTTGGATATTTTAATAAAGAATTTTATTAAAAACACTGCATGTATAGATTAAAAGGCCTCTGAAATTACTTAAGAAAACTAGACAATAAGACAACCCAATGCCTGAAGATTACTGTAGATAAGTGGAAGTTTTGGTGCATTAAAGTGAATAGTGGAAGCTACCCTTACACATTGATGGATTTGTAATTAGTTGCAGCCATTTAGGGAACAGACTCGGTTGTCACTGGAGCAGTTAAATGAAAACCTTCTCTCAGTGCTCCATAACCACAAGAGGTACCTGAAAGACATATGATTGTTTGAAGAGTAAGATATAGAACAGAACAATACTGATGACATATTTCAAAATTCAGTATTCATTGCTGCAGTGTTCATTTTGATGTGAAAAGATATAGCAGAAGATAAACAGTCCAAAGAAGGGAAATGAGAATTCTTATAGGTTTAGAAAACTTCTATTGGAAGAGAGATCAAAAAGATTAAATCAATTTAGTTTGTAGAAGAGATGAATAAAAGGTGGCAGGCTAGAGTTATATATAATAATAGTATAGTGAATGACGTCCCATTCGGTCATATTCCTGCCTTCCTTTCACATAGCTTAGAACATTCAAAAACCTAATAAAATTAACAGTGCTGGCAGCTTTTAAAATATTCTTAGAGCATGCTAGACTACTCATGTCACATGTTTTTCTTGTAGATTTCAACATTTTTTCTGACAGGTCTTTTTGATTTAAGTGAAAATCTATCTTAATGTAAATTAACCTTTTTATGACCAGTAAGCATCAGCAATGAAAGTTTAAACTTTGCATTTTGCAAATAACAATTATTCAAAGCTTTTATTTGTGAAGGAAAACAAAAGTTAATGTCATCATAATCCTAAATAGATGAAGCAGCAGCGAAGAAAACTGCAAAGTAAATATGAAATTTAATAATGGCCCTCCGACAGCTTGCTCTCGGATTGTTAGGAATTCATTAAACAATGGTTGAGCAGAACAGACAATTAAATTATTCTCATATGAAGTATCTATCCATATTATGAATATTGCATACGACAGTACACATTTCTGAAGGGAAGTAGTCAACAAATTTCATTTCAGAGAATCAGCAAGAGGCTTGATTTCAGCCTCCAGATATACCCTTCTTTGTTTCCCAGACAAAATAATAATAATAAAAACTATAATTGGGATGCTGATGTACAAACAGAGTTAATATACAGAATCTTATGAATGTAATGTAACCTTTCGATAACTGTAGACAGAGGATTATGCCAGTCACTTGACAGATATTTCACATACACATTTTCTGTAGACTTATAAAAAACAGTACAGGAGGGTCTGGTAAAATGTTAATGGCAGCTTTAAAAAAAATCAATGAGATTAAAAGTCAGCCAAAACAAAGACAAACCCAAGTAGAATTTACAGTGCTGTATATCACAATGTGGAATGAACACCAAACAGTGAGAGAAATTTATCTCATGCTGGCATTCAATCTTACTGTCATGTTTTGTTAATTTTAAACTTCACTTATGACTGATGAGCACTAATCAAAAATAATCTAGGAAAATAAAATTTCTGCTTTACCGGGGACCTGAAAATATGGACCATGGATTTATTAGGAATCAACTAAGTCACTGGTAAATATTAAACAGCATATCTAAAAGAGGTTTTAAGAGAATTCTGGATTCATTTAAGGAGAGAAACTGGAATAGAAAAGATGCTTTATGTAGTGTTTAAAGCTAGAAAAAAAAACAGTTGCAACCGTTGGTGGTAAGAATTTTGTAATTATTAATGATAAACACCAAAGATTAAGATGAACAAAAGGAATATTAATGATAAAATAAATATAGTCAAAACACCTTAGATGTATGTTTCTAAATTGATATTTTCATAGGAAAAGCTATATGCAAAATAGAAATATGTCTTCTGTGCAGATTTATTCCCACTGCAACCAGATACATAGAGTTAATGAACACAGGGCCCAGACTGTTATCTAATCTTTGAAGTATGGCTTTTCAGGTCATAATTCAAAGCATAACTGCTGTGACCATCTGGCAACTTGGTGGGATGTTATTCATAAAAATGTATTCGTCTCTTAAGAGGCCAGAGATTGGACCTAGCCTATGGAGTGTATTAGTCCATGCCATTAGGTTTACTTCAGATGAAAGAGGAGAAATAATCAGGGCAGTGACTGAATACTCATGATTAAATGCTTCCTACTCTAGTGCACACTTCAAGAACTGCCTGAGCAGCTTTCCTTCATTCCTCCTTCTGCTCATCTTCCACTCTTCTACACTCTTACCACTGTTGGCATCCTGGATATTCAGCCTCATGTAGCCACAGGACGAAGTCTTAGAACATTCTCGCAGCCCCTCTGGCATGACTGTCTCACTGAAATGCTAAGGAGTGACAGATGGGCCACTTTAAATTTAGATGCTGAGATCCAGACTATGCTGAAAACTTGCAAGGCTTTCCCACTTCTTTAATAAATCTAAAACTCATTAGACTGTCTCTTGTTTCAGTATGAATAACATTATTTTTCCAATCACTGACAAATGTAATATTGCCCTACCTATAGAGACTTATAATGATTATTTTCCTAGCTTGTCATTTGATCTTGCCATGACCCTACCACACCTTTCCTGGTGCCTCTCTGCCCTGCCGAGTTATAAAAGTGCTTTCTCCTCCTGCCCTTATTTAATTATTTCATTTTAATTTTTTGCAGTTATCTATCTACTGGCCCATTTTCTCAACCTCCATTATGTGCTACTTATATTTTCAGAAAAGCACTTTAGCATGTGCTTTTGCCGTCAGAATGAAAGAGAATGCCAGTGTATGACCAAAAGTGCTCCAGTAACATCAGAGATCCTTTGGGCTTTTCTAGACTGTGTGTTTTAAAAAGTGTTCTAAAATGTTTTTATCTGGGCTGATTTTGTTTTAAGGATGATGATGATGTTATGCTTGTTCTGCTGATTGAGGTAGATTGGCATTAGGTACAGAACTAGGCATGCCAGTTGTGCAAATGCTCTCTGTATTAGTGATACATTCTCGTCATATTTTTCTTTTTTGAAGAAAAAAAGCACAAAGCCATATCTGTGCTCATCAGAGCTCGAATGCACTGAGTAGATGCAAGGCAGGTTGATGTTTTTAACCTGGTTCAAACAACCAAGAAATTCTTTCATCACTGTGGCTGAGTGGAGGCCAAGTAATGGAAATAAGGCATGCCCTGTGTTTTCACATCCTTGCTTTGCAGAGTGGCAGAGAGGAAAGAATGTGATTCAGTGTTCTGCTCAAACACGGATTTGGTGGTTATGAGGAAGGAGGGGCAGGGGGCAGAGAGAAAGGATTCATGCTGCTTGGCGTGAAGCACACACTTCACCCACTGTGTGAGACAGTTGTGAATGTGTAGCCTCCCCCTCCGGTTGTTCCTGGAGGAAACTTTCGTTCTTTTCTGTTGCAGCATCTGGTCTTAAATCTTGGGTTATAGATTCTTTGTTTATCTATCAAGAGAGGAAGAAAAATGAGTATGAAACCCCTTTTTCAGGACAATGAATCAGGATGCCAGGTACACAATATATTCTTGACAGAAGTCAAAGGAAGAAACATCTTAAATCTTACAGGTCTCAGACAAAAAACAGGCCTTCACAACCAGCCCACACATGCAATTTGGACTCCTGTCATGGATTTTCACCAGAGGTCAAGGCAGTCTGTATAGCTAAGGAAACCAGTCTTGCCAGTATAGGAAGGTCTAAAAGATCAGCACGCACTTCTGAAAGTGCTGAAGCAGCTCCTTGGGAAGTATGTCAGGGAAAACCATCTCAAGACTTTTGATAAAAAGGATTTTATCAACAGCAATTTAGAGACATGTCATCAGTAAAAACCCGAGAGCAATAAGGCAGTGAAAGTAGTTCCAATGACCAAATCTAGAGCACAGTTATTAACGTGTTGCAGTTTTGCATGGCTGGGTTCTGTTGGAAAAAGGGGGGCTGCAGGGGTGGCTTCTGCAAGAAGCAGCCAGAAGCTCTCTGCAGACCACAGAGCAAACACCAGTTAGCTCAAGGCCGGAGTTGTTGCTGACCAAGGCCGAGCCCAACATCGATGGTCACAGCACCTCTGGGAATCATATTTAGGAGAAAAAAAATGCAAACAGCTGCTTTTTGCCACAAGAGAAGGGAGTGAGAAGATGTAAGGAACTGTGCAGACACCAAGGTCAATGAAGAAGAGGTGGGGGGTGAGGCCCTCCAGGTGCTGGAGAGAGAGAGAGATTCTCCTGCAGCCCATGGAGAAACCCATGGTGAACCAGGCTGTCCCCCTGCAGTCCATGGATAATGATGGGGAGCAGAGATCCCTTCTACAGCCTGTGGAGAGAACAACCCATGCCAGAGCAGGTTTGCTGGGGGACTTGTGACTCTCTGGGGGACCAGGCTGGAACAGTCTGGGCATGAAGGTCAGCACTCCATGGAAGGGAGCGATACTGAAGCTATTGGTGAGGAGATGACGCTCTGACAGAAAGGACTAAGGTTGCAGAAGTTCATGGAGGACAGTCTCCCATGGGTGGGACCCCATGGTGCAGCAGGGGAAGGGTGTGCAGAATGCTCCTCCTCCAGCTAAGAAGGAAAACAACTTGTGAGGAACTGACCAAACCCCCCATTCCCCAATTCCCTGCCCCTCCCCATGCCACAATGGGGAGGGGGGAAGATGAGTGCGAAATCATCACTAAAGTGAAGTCTGCTAAGAAGGGAAGGGTGGGGCGAGATGATTTAAGATCTGGTTCCACTGCTAGACTCACTGGGTGTGTAGTGGAATGCAATAAATTAGAGTTTTCTTTCCTATATTCTGTGTTGAGTCTGTTTTGCCCGTGATGCCAATTGCGGAATGATCTCTCCCTATCCTTTTCTTGACTCCTAAGCCTCTCAAAATATATTTTCTCCCCTGTCCAGCTGAAAAGCAGAACGATAGAACAGCTTTGGCAGACTTCTGGCCTCCAGCCAGGGTCAAACAGCCACACAATGTCTCATCATCACAATAGAAGGACTGAGTGACGTTCTCATTTGCACAGCGATGATATAATAAATAGTATTTATTATACTGTAAGGTGTGAGTAAAAGTATAGCCTGTAAATGTGTTAAGTAAGCCTTCTGCCTTACTCTGGAAAGTATCTTCTGGACTACTATCTCCAGTTTTGGGCTTTGCTTTTAAAACATGTGTTGCTTTCCCCAGATGCTTTCCACACAGATATTCAGAGGTCTAGAAATCAGCTCTTGTGAAAAGAACTATGGTCTTTCAGGTCTTTTAGCTTAGAGATGTAAGAACTTAAAACTGAGAAATGTGATAGAAATGTTATTTTCTGTCCAGTTAGAAGAGGAGAAGGTGGTATAAAAAGGACAGGGATCTCCTGGAAAGAGTCCAAAGAAGGGCTACGAAGATGATTAAGGGCCTAGAGCATCTCCCCTATGAGGAAAGGCTGAGTAAGCTGGGACTGTTCAGCCTTGAGAAGACTAAGGGGGGACCTAATCAAAGTTTATAATTATCTGAAGCAGGGGATGCGGGGGGAATCAGCCAGCCCCTTTTCAGTGGTCTGTGGGGATAGGACAAGGGGCAATGGCTGCAAGTTGGAGCATAGGAAGTTCCGCACCAACATGCGGAAGAACTTTTTCACAGTGAGGGTGACTGAGCACTGGAATAGGCTGCCCAGGGGGGTGGTGGAGTCTCCTTCACTGGAGATATTCAAGACCCGCCTGGACGCCTATCTGAGCAATATGAGCTAGGGAGCCTGCTTTGGCAGGGGGGTTGGACCCGATGATCTCTAGAGGTCCCTTCCAACCCCTACAATTCTGTGATTCTGTGATTCTGTGAAAGGAAGGAAATGATGACAGGAATCTAGAACTGCTACCTTCCAAATCCCACAATACTGGAACTAGGATGTTCAATTGAAGTAATAGGACACCAATTGAAAACACAAAGGAAGGAGCAGTTGTGCGTGAATCACAATGAATTCCTGGATCTGTCTCCTATAAGAGAATCTGGTGGCAAGCAAAGGGATCAAGGAAGAAGAAGGAATTGAAAAAAAATTCTGGAGTAGATCCACAAAGGGATGGAAAAAGAACTAGGGAGTGATTTTTACCTCTAGAATCCCTAATACAATATTTGTAGATATAAAAGTACAACAGGGATGGGCTGCAGAAAATGGGCAGGCTTACATGCACTTTAAATAGCCTTTCTCATTACTATTGTCTGAGACAAAGTACTATTAGTCTGTTCTGGAAGAAAATTCTTTGCATTTTTAACACAGATCTATATTTTATCCATAGCAGAACAAAAAGAAAATTAAGACTTTCTCTCTCTCTTTCCTGAAAACATAGTATTTTCATGATGACAAGATACTTTTAAACAATTTGTAATATGGAATGTTCAAATACCCCTGGATATATAAGCAATGAGATTAGTATTTCAAATTATATTTGTTTAGACAGTTATATTTTGAGGGGGTTTAATTTTGTGGGTTAGAGAAAATCAGACTGGAGAACCTGCTATTCTTATTCTTTCAATGTTATTTAAGGCTAGGCAAGCCTTGGAGGGCATTAATCTTCTCTGAGTCCCAGAGGGAAGGGAACACATTTTCCAGGCTACTGGTGGAATCCATCTATCTCTGCAGAGGAGATTTTTCATTGCCTACTCACTGAACAGCCTAACAAGGAATGGAGTGGGCTGCAAAGCTATCAATGGATTCTGGAAATGTGCCTTGCCCAGAAATCACATTTGAGCATCTTATGATCCTCCTGCAAAAATAAAATAGAAAATCTTACACTACAAATTTAGAACAAAAGCAAAATTGTTTAGACAAAGAAATACATGTCTGCAAACTGATACTTCCCTCTTTTTCTTTGTCCATACTGGACTACCAGCCATAGCTGACATACATAAGGAACTTTTCTCACTACCACAGCCACTGACAAAAAGTCTGCAGGGATTTGTCCTACAATTTAATTTTAATAAAAATGCAATGCTTTCAACTATGAAAGGAAAGGCAGGTACTGACGTTGATCATGAGACTATTGGCTTTCTACTTGAATACATATTTAATCTCTTTCTCACTGCGCTTTCTGGACTTGCTGTTGCTATTCTCACTTGTATAGTACACCGTCTTCTGCTCTGCCTATGGTCAGATTCAGGCTGGAGCTAGTGAAGCTAGCTTTAACTAGTGGGCATACTTCTCATGAGGGTAGCTGTGAATAAATGCCTGCTCAGTGCTTAGGTTTTGACTTAGAAAGTAATTCTGTTTACTCCGCTGTAGATTACGAAACCTTTACTATCTCAGATTATATTGCTTTTTCCACAGAGGTGCAAAACTCCTGACGTTGTCAAAGTAACTTAGAGTACACGTTAATTCATGCTGCACTTCTCCCACTGAGGGTGATCAAAGTAGCCTTACTGTGAGAAGAATTAACCTTATGCAAGTTTTACTGGCAGGGAAACTGCAAGTCCCATCAAACACATAGGACTACATACTTTATTATATGTAAAATTGTTTTAGATAAAACCCACAAACTCCCCTCCCACCCCAGGCTGAGACCAAATTTAGACATGATTGCTAAGGAGAAACTATTTCCAGACAAATAATCAGGTTTATGAATTTAAAAGGTCTATGTTTCCAAACGGTTTTATTTTTCTTCTTAAAGACAAATATATTCTCAAATGTTGATATATTTGCAAATGAAGAAATAGATAGTTCCATTCCCATTTGGTAATACTATGAATACAAATTCATTAATTTCTTTGGAATAGCTATTTTTGCATCATGCTAGGTGCAGCTATATCTTGGAAACAGGTGTTACAAGTGCATGGAAGAATATTTGTACTCTTGAGGATATTCATCATGGATTATTAGAAAGAAGTAGGATAGAATATAACTTTATTAAAAATATGTTTCTTTACACAAAATGTTCATAGTATGAGAGAAAAGTCTAAATATTTCAAAGAACTGATATGGGACATTTACAGAGAAGTAAAACTTTCACAAGAAAAGAATAAGGCCTTGTGAGATTGAGCACATATCAGCACATTTTATTTTTCCAGAACCTGCACCCATTCAAAAAGCAGTATTATATAGGATAAATCTCTCCCAACTTTGACTTCTACAACATAGACATCTACATTTGAGCTTAGTTTTGGAGGACACTTTACTTCATTCTAAACTGGAAGTTTGATACTGAATGACTCTGTGACCAAACATTAGGCTTTATCAGAATTTACTAGTTGGGGTTTTATCCTTACAAAGGCTCGTCTAGCAGGTAGTGCTCCAATTGGGACAGCCTGCCTAACGGGCTTCTACCACAACTTAGCCCCTGAGCAGTCCACCTAATGGGTCTGAAATGCAACAGGATTTTATGTTTCTTCTCCTGCTGCAAGACAGCCTCCCTTGCAGCAGACCTAAATGCATGCCAGAAGTCTGGTTTCTGAGATTTAAAGACCACAGACCATGGAAAACTTTGGGTGATGTTATCCATGGACTGTGTCAAGGAAATGTGAGTATAAAAGCACTTGAAGTCTTTGATGAAAGTGGCTTTCCATTGTGACTATGTTGTAAGATGCCCAAAAACCCTAAAAAATGTGTATTGCCTGTTGCACAAGCTGAAAGTTCTTATCAAGACTCCCAGAAGTTTTTGCTTTTAGGAAAGCCTGCAGCAGCCTCAGTTTTTTGTAGGATGTCAAAGTTAGTATACTGGATAAGTTGTCTTTCAAGTAAAAAATACAGCAAACCAGAATACAAATGTTTCATTCTCTCATAAGCCATGGCCCAGGCCTCTTTTGGTACATCCTTTCAGACTGCAGGATACAGGTGGTAAGGGAGTGTGATTCTTTCTTCTAATACTAGAGCTGAAATGTCACTCTAAGTCTGGCCTTGCAAAATAAAGTGAAAATGCTAGAAGTGTACCCAAAGAAACGCAAAATTACTACTTTTGGCATTGTAAAAAAGAACTCCTAACATTGTATCTAATTGTCTCAAGGGGAGGGAAAAGAGTTAAGACTCCATCTACATTTGCAGGTGGTATCTCAAAGTACATGCAAACAAGTATATACTATACATACACAAAAAGAATCAAATTAAAAGGCACAGGGTTGTACAATGGCTCTAAAGAGGTCTTAAATTGTTCAGTTTGTAGCCATCATTGGATCTCACCCAGTCTAGTAGCCATTTATCTGAAGGTGAATTTTTCTCTTCTTTTTTGTATTTATGTATGTACGGTGTATGACACCAGTGTCAGTAAAGCTCCCGTCTTTGCACACAAGCAACTTTATAGGATGGTGGCTGACTATCCAGGTGACTTTAAGTTTTTGGAAGTTCTCCTAATTTCTTGTCACAGCAGAGAAACTGAAGTACCCACCAAAAAGCAGGTAAAGGCATCTAGATTCTCTGGAGACCTCCTGGCTGAGGTAAGAAGGGCTGCTCTTTGTGGCATTAAGAGCTTCACAAGCCGAAATGGACATTGACATATGAACTGCCTCCAGCTACAGTAGCAACAAATAGGTCCTGAAGTTTGAGGGACTAGCATCACTGATTACCATGGCCTGAGACATGTGAAGTTTTATTTCACAACAGCTAAGGCTAACTTGTAAGCAAAGCCATGACTTTTCAAACGTGATGGAGACTGGCTTGGCAACTACATCAGCCAATTCCCTCAGGATCCTGGGATGCATTTCATGAAGTCCCATAAATTTGTGCACATTCAAGTTCTTCAGGTGGTCTCAGACCTGTTCTTTACTCACTCTAGGTGGGAATTAATTCCCCGAGTCACTTCCTTGAGGTACAAGGACTGACTTGAGACATGTCTTGTCCTTTGTTAATAATTGGAATTTTGAATATCTAACTCCATTTGGACCTCTGTAATAGATGCCTAAATGTAGGTTTCCTCTTTTCAAACTGAATTACATTACTGAATACTGTGACTCCAAAGTATGTAGTAATCCATAGCTTTGTGGACAAGTCCTCCATGTTCCAGGCATTTCAAATACTGCAGTATAAAGCTGGCAAACTAGATCCTACAAATTATGGCTGGCTCAGATTTCAGTGTATTTTTGATATGTAGATTGCTTTGAAATTGCAATTGAGGCCAAACTAAGATCCTTTAAAAAATGCATACACATAAAAAGTTATCAAAACTGGAGTTTTATTTTTATTTGTAAATAATGAATTCTCACTGAAGACAATGAGATTGAACATGTGATTACCTATTGTGAAAGTAATGAGGCAACTACTTGACCTCTCAGTTTTGCACTCTTTTAGGAAAGATGTTTCAGAGTGCAACACCATAGGCCCTAGCTTGAGGTTTAGCTATCTCGTCCGAACATGAAAAACTACAGGATGAGATTTGTAAGGTGTCTGGCTGAAACAAGGGAGAGAGAAGCTGACAAAAGTCAGTGATAGTGCTGTGAGGTTGGGCTGGCCACATTTATAGTTGCTGTGGATTGAGGAACATCAGGTGTCAATAGCTACAGTGACAATGTACAGGTGAGAGTATCACGCTGACCAAGACGCCATGGTTGCCATGCATAAGCTGATTTGGCAACTGGAAAGCTACGGGGTGATCTCACTCATACCTTAATAGTCCATTATGGCCAGTGCCAAAATATAGCAGAGAGTGGAGGCTTACAATGGACTATCATGGCCTGAAGGCAGTCATGCCACCGAGTGCTAGAACTCCAGTACAAACTGCTATCAAAGGCAGCTAAATGGTATGTCACCACTGATATCACTAAGTCATTTTTTCTTTATTTCTTTGGCAGCAGAGTGCCAGCCACAGTTTGATTTCTCTTGGAGGGATATCCAGAACACCTGAAATCAATTGAACCGAGGGTGGAAACACAGCCCTACCATTTTCCATGGACAGAGACAGCCTACACTGGAACAGGGTGAAGCGCCTGAACACGTGAAATGTATTGATAACACCATCATGTTTGAGAAAGAGAAAACAATAATACATATTTTTCTGAAAGCTGGTTTTGTCATTAAAAATATGTGAGCATGCCTGCATACGAGATCCAGTTTTTAGGAATAAAAAGGCAAGATGATACCATCATCATCTCCCGATGGATGTAATCAGGAAAATAACAGCCCTGTCTCTATCAACTAACAAAAAAAAAAAAAAAGAAACACAAGCTTTCTTGGGTTTTTGGGAGAATGAATATTTCATGTTATTGACTGTAAGCCCTCTCTATTGGGTGGCGTGGAGGAACACTGGTTTTGAACTGGGCCATGAACAGCAGCAAGCCTTTGTACAAATTAAATGGAAGACTGTGCAGCAGCACTTTAGTCAGCCTGGACAGGACAAGATGTGAGAAATGTACTTTACACTGCACCCAGTGACCACAGAATAACCTGGAACTTCCGGCAGAAAGCATCTGAATAGACGTAAGTTGACCTATAGGGCTTTGGAGATGGAGATTTAGAGGATCCAAGGCCCACTACATTCTAACTGAAAAAGAAATATTAGTAGTATGTGAAGGTTTTGAGCCACTTCAGAGGTAGCTAGTATTGAAGCACAGCTCCTCCTGGCACCATGACTGCTGGGCTGGATGTCCAATGGGAGCATCCAGTATACGCATCATGTAACTGATGCTACATGCAGTTGCACTCAGAATGTAATGGGTTCAAACAGCCAGGCCTGACTGCCCAGGAGTCACAGAAGATCACAGGCTGGCCAGAAGATAGAAACTTCAGAGTGCTGCTGAAGGAGGTTGAAAGATACAGGCTACAAAAATTCTAGAATATTGTTGAGAGATTATCTTAATATGAACATAGGTACCTACTAACAGCTTGGTATGCCACACAACAATATGAATGCTTTACTCCATATACAAAGAAAGATTAGATTCAGCAGGAACATATTCATTGCTGTAGGGTATTTTTTTCTTTTCTGTTGATGTGATATGGTGTAAACATTTCAGAAGTTCAGGCTAGGCATATTTTCAGCAGTTTGAAAACAGAAATAGTGTGAAGAATTGAGAGTTTGAGGTATTTAATACAGGCACTCTAGAGAAAAATGGGGCTAATTCAGTTTCTATTTGTATTCACTGAAGTTAGTTGCCTTTCCATAGGTTTCTAAAATTTCATTAGGATGAATGGAATGGGTTTCAGTGGCATTGCGATGTGTCCTAGTTAGGGTCTAGACACCACTCTGAAATATCGAAAGCTTCTGTAGGTGTCTCATCATATTTGTCAGCTGTCTACAGATGTTTTGAATATCCTAAGACATTTAATACCATAGAATCACAGAATCATAGAATCATAGGGGTTGGAAGGGACCTCGAGAGATCATCAGGTCCAACCCCCCTGCCAAGGCAGGCTCCCTAGCACATATTGCACAGATAGGCGTCCAGACAAGTCTTGAATATCTCCAGAGAAGGAGACTCCACCACCTCCCTGGGCAGCCTGTCCCAGGGCTCTGTCACCCTCACTGTGTAAAAGTTCTTCTGCATGTTGGTGTGGAACTTCCTGTGCTCCAATTTGCCGCCATTGCTCCTTGTCCTGTCTCCACAGACCACTGGAAAGGGGCTGGCCATTTCCCCCTGTATCCCATACTTAAGATATTTATAAATATTAATTAGGTCCCCCCTCAGTCTTCTTTTCTCCAGGCTGAACAGCCCCAGCTCACTCAGCCTTTCCTCATCCGGGAGATGTTCCAGGCCCTTAATCATCTTCGTAGCCCTTCTCTGGACTCTCTCCAGGAGATCCCTGTCTTTTAAATATGGCACTGAGTGACTTTGTTTAAATAACTGAATCTCACTGGGGAGCTACTAAAAATATTCAAAGTCTAGTATTCTACCTAAAGGCTCATTTCAGTGGCCTGAACATAGGTTTGGAGTATCCAAAACATCTGCACAGGGCTCACAGGTATGACATAGGACCTATGGGAGATCCAGGCCCTTCTGAAGTACTCATTAGAGGTTAACCAGGATATGACTGGTGTTTGAAATGGCATAGACATCTGTGTTTAGGCAATAGAAACAACCCCCTAAATGTAGATGTCTTAATCTCAGGTTGAATTCCACCCAAATAGCCTATGTTTAGAAATTTAATTAATTAAATTGATTTGTGAAAGTTATTGAAAAACCAACATCTCCTACTGAAGTCAGACTGGTAGTCAGGGGAAAAGGAAAAATAGAAAAAGGATCTGATTAGTGAATAGACACATCCAGCTTTCACTCTCTCTAAAAAAAATTAAATAAATAAATATTTTGAAATGTAATAAACATTTTTTTTGGAAATTGTAATTACGGAGAGGGGAGAATACTCAGATTGCATGAATATTCACATTTGTAGATGAATCTGCTTTATCCATGTTTGCATCTCTTAACTAACTTGAATATGTTCAGGCAATCAAATTTAGCAGGCAGGATCACACACACATAAGCAAGTTTCAAAGTCACAAGTATTTTCAAAAACTGATTGGCACACAGAGGGATTTCTTACAGAATTTCTTCCATGCTCATCCAAACACGAACAATGATGTGCAATTTTATCTGACCTATGCTAGGGAATGAATTTTAAACATGAATACCGATCCATGCAGTAAAAGAATCTATCTAAAAAAACCCTAATCATAACAACAGAAATCAAATTCCATTTAAATATTTCTGGTTTGCTTACAGATACTACATACAGAAAACAGGCTAAATTGATTTTATGGATTTGTTTCAAAAAACACTGTTTTGTGCTGATCTAATGACTAAGGCACAGATCTAATGACTGCTATGTAGTGAATGCAACCCAAAGCAGTTTTGGTGTACTTGAAGAGTCAGCTGGCAGAGTGGAGGTATAAGTAGTTTGTGCTTTCAAAAAATGCATCAGTTAGTACAGGATAACAGTATATGCTACATGTCACAGAGCAACAGGACCCCTCCTGCACTGTACGGACACTCCTGTCACCCTCTGTGCGATCTCTATGACATCATTTATCTCTTGGCACTGAGGTCACTTCTATCACACTGCCTTCTTTCCCTTGCTGGTGCTGCATTATAGCTCAAGGTTATGGTCAGCCATGCTGCACCAGTTTCCATGTTCATGCTACAAGTCTCCACCACTGTGTGGTGTTTTGGTGGCTTTATCACCTAGATCTGTGCTGAAAATAGCTTGCAGGTTTGAGAGGTAGAGAAGGCTGGTTCTGCAGCCAGGCAGAGGAGCCCGTGGAGCTCCAGCTCACACATGTTTATCCAAGTGCAGCAGCTGGCTGTTAGGGGCAAGTTATGTGGGTGAGGTGCTCTTGGAGGAGACATGGAGAAAGGTGCTCAGGGAGACATGGAGAGAAGCTCTTGGCGGAGTCTTAAAGGGGAAGCTCTCAGGAAGATATGTATGAGAGAGGTTCTTGGGAAGACACAGGCGAGAGACTTTCGGGGAAACATGGGGAGAGGCTTTTGAAGACAAATGTGCTCCTATGCACACACTTGGGGAGATGTTTTTGGGAAGACACAGAGAAAGATCCTCTGAAAGATGGCAGGACTTCGTCAGATGAGGGAGACTGCATGTGTATATGAGAGACTTGAAAACCTGAGAGAAAATCCTGAGGACCTTTCACACTTAACCTTGTTCAATTACACCTCATGGGTACACTGTTACAAAGGTAGATTAAAGGATATTTTCTGTTGCATGTGATCTTTTAAGTAAAAAGCCATCAGAGACGGTCTCAGGTTTTCAGATGGCCTTTGTCACGTTGTCATACCCCTTCACTTCTCATCATTAGCACTTCTTGTCTTTAACCTTCAGATTGTAATTGACTTTGATCCCATCATCATAAATCTACTTCACCTTCCCCCTCCCCCTACCACACGGTACTTCTGCTGCTGACCTCATCCTTCTTTTATCTAATTGTTACTCTTTTTCAGCATCTCAAACAAATAAGAATGGCTTTTCTGTCTTTGAATTTATATATCTTTTTTTTCTAGTGCAAATTTGGAAGATGATTTCTTTACCACAGAAGAACTAGATAACTCTGTTGCACTTTCAACACAATTTAACAACCTGTTTTAAACATAAAAAGTGAGTTCTTTACCTTGTCTTTAGGTTATGTTAGTGGAATTGAACATCACTTCTATCTTTTAATTTTCCTACTATTGATTTGTCAAGTTTAAACTAAAAATTTTATAAGGCAGCATTTGATTTTCTCTATTTGTTAAGCTCATTGGAAGGAATAAGAATAATGGACAGATGTGTGTTTTAATTGTGTTGGTCTTTGTATCTTCATATGGAAAAACTTCACAAAGCATAGAGCTAGTACATTCAGTACAATACAGTTCTACAACTGTACTGTGAGATTTCATTTCACAATAACCCTGGATGGAGGCCAGATGCCCACCAAAGTTGCTCTATCATTCCCCTTTTCAGCTACACAGGGAAGAAAATATCTATTGAGAGGCTTAGGAGTCAAGATAAGGACAGGGAGAGATCATTCTGCAATTAGTGTCATGGGCAAAACAGACTCAACGTGGAATTAAAAAAGAAAATAATCTAATTTGTTATACACACACACACAATGAAAACAGAGTAGGATGAGAAGTAAAAACAAACCTTAAAACACCTCCCCTCACCACTCCCTTCTTCCCAGGATCAACTTTATTAATGCTTTCTCTCCCTTCCTCTCCCCCTCAAATGGCACAGGGGGAGACAGGGGATGGGGGTTTCAGTCAGTTCCTCATGAGTTGTTTTCCTTCTCGGTGGGGGGAGGAATATTCATGATACCCTTCCCCTGCTCCAGCATGGGGTTCTACCCACGAGAGACAATCCTCCACAAACTTCTCCAACATGAGTCCTTTCCCATGGGGCTTCAGATCTTCACCAACTGCCCTAACCTGGGTCAATTCTATGTTCTATGGGGTGCAATCTCTCAGGCCCAGGCTTCTCAAGCCTGGTCCCCAGGGAGTCACAAGTCTCCCCAGAAAACCTTCTCTGGTGAGGGCCTCTCTCCCTCTCTCTCCATGGGCTGCAGTTCCTGCAGGAGCTCATTTCAACGGGGGTCACATTGTCGTCCATATGTCTCCACCTGCTCCAGCATGGGGTCCTCCATGGTCTGCAGGTGGAGTCTCTGCTCCCCATCCTCTTCCATGGGCTGCAGGGGGACAACCTGTTCCACTATGGTATTCTCCACAGGCTGCAGGGTAATCTCTCCTCTGGCACCTGGAGCATCTCCTACCCCACCCTTCTTCGCTGACCTTGTGTCTGCACAGTTTCTTACATCTTCTTACTCCCTTCTCTAGCGACAAAAAGCGGCCTCTTGTGGTGTTATCCCAGAAGTGCTATGACCATCTGATTGGCTCCGCCTTGATCAGTGGTGGGTCAGTCCTTGAGGTGTCTGGTGTTGGCCCTGTCAGACCTAGGGGAAGTTTCTAGCAGCCTCTCACAGAAGCCACCCTTGTAGCCCCCTTTCTACCACCAAAATCATGCAACTCAATCCCACAACGTGGATGCTATTTGAGATACAGTGCCTGAGTCACTAATTTAATGCTGTATCTATATATTTATTAGCCATCTCATCCTGTGAGCTTATCTTATTGAAAATGCTTAAGTTGCTTTTATATATTTCTGATGACCTTCAGATGGCTATCAGGTTCATCAAATGGGTGATATAAGAAACAAAGAACAATGTTGGTACAAACATAAACTCAGGTTCCAGTCTGCCATGGCATCAAATAGAGAAGGATCAATTCTTTAAAAAAAGCAAGAAAATGTCATTTCAGGTCCCACATTTTTCAGCATACCATTGTGGTTAAAGCTTTATCCCTGTAAATGGAAGGCTAAAGTTCTAGATCTAATTGAGACTGAGGATCCACTTCCATTGGAAATGTTGAGAATGGGTATTCTTGTTTTTTTCTGTTGAGGACAGTAATGTCATGGTGCCACTGGGAGTACACAGGTCATGTAGACTGCATAAAAGCAGGAAGAAGACTTCTGCCTCATCAGATGATCAAGATATCAACTAGCTGATCTCCCCTAGGGAGAGGAAGATCTATTAGGACAAGCTACAACTAATTCTCATGGAGTTTCTTAAGGATGAAAGATCATCAAAGTTTAATTTTATGTTTAATACAGATGTTGAATGCAGTGTGAAAGGAAAAAAAGACAACAGAAAAATAGGTGAGCAAGACTTTCAATATAAGCCATGTTGCCTGACCTAGTTAAAAGGGAGCATTGCCACTAATAGGCATAATGAATAAGATATACACAGATAGAACCTCAAAACATTCCAGCTTCCATCTTTGGGATAATTAGGAGCTTAGAGATATGTCTTAATTCTCAATTTGGAGCTTTAATTATAAAACTGCAATGACATTAAAATCAGTCATTGACCAATATGGTAATTTCATGTCCATTAGGACATGCCTTTGCTCTTGATGAAATAATGATCATCATTCAGTGTATTTCCATCCATAATTATTTGATTAATGAAGAAATGCCAGTTTTAACTAGCAATGTCTGTCTGTCTTAGAGGGGTTTAAATTATGAAAAGCAAAATCAGTACTTATTGAATACCAGAACACAATAAAATCATAGCATATTTCTGGAAGTAAAAATGAATAAATAAAATTTTAAAAAAGGTTTAGCAGGAAAGGTGCTGAACAGACTCAACCTAAAAATACTTATCAAGAACATCATATATTTCTAATTAGAGTGACATCTATTTTAATTTAAGAGAACTGAACTGGGGTTTATATGTATAATTAAGTATGGGTTCTGACAAAATTGTTATTACTATTACAAATTTACTAGCTAATAGCTTCAGGATGAAGTCACTGACAGTTAATGATATCTATGACATATTTTCATAAGTTCTGTAACTGCTGCTCCAGAGGACCTTGTTACCATTACAAATCTAAAAAAAACAGGCTCACTTTTCAACTCTGTTTCCTTTTTATAGCTAAATGTTATGCAAAGGAGTGGACACAGCTCAGCAGGGTCATTTTGTTTTATAGAGCTGCTTGGAGAGAAGGAGTACTTTTATCTGTTAGGGTGTGATATATTGTTTGGCTGTTCCACAAAGTACAGTAAAAATGGCATGAAAGTGGAACTAAAGAGGGGATAGGATGGGCAATAGAACTGAGGGATCCAGATTCATCCAATATATTGTGTTTTTCTGAATATCTGGAAATCAAACCTTCTGTTTATGCCTGTGCACCCTTGGTTTTCTGAAGACCTTTGGAAAAAAAAATGTAAATAATGTAATTGTTTCTCATTAGCTGCTTAGAAACAGTTGTCTAAGGCATATAACTTGTAGTGATCTATGTCTTTCACATGATGTTTGTTTTAAAGACATTTGAATGCAGGTAAAAAAGAAAAGTAAACATAAAAATACATATTGGAGACAATGTTTAATCAGTGATAGAGATATGACTTCTAATCAGTTATTTACCTGGAAAATGCCTGTGTGTTTCTTCATTCTTTTTTCTTTTTCTTGTTGAAGCAAGGCCACTGCCTCCTGATATTACAGCAAAGGGTTGTAGAATACTTCTGAAGGTGGCACTCTAATTTGTGGCTTAAGTAATGAACTAGAAAAAGTAATTAAGTTACTTTTTAGCTGCAGGTATAAAATAATGTTTTAATATTTTGTCATCTATCATTCTCTTCTGGATGATGATCAATCATGAATTAATAATACCCAGGTTAGTCATTCCATTCTGTAAACCACACGAACAATAGAAAAGCAATTTGCACCTGAAAAATAGAAGCTTATCAAAAACATAGGACCATAAACTGTCCCTATCAAAATAACGTGAAAAACCTTAGGACCATAAATTGTCTAATGATGGTGAAATCATCTTCACTGAATCACAGAACGATACAATTGTTGAGGCCGGAAAAGACCTCAGGAGATTATCTAGACGCCATCCCTACCACTTCAATAAAATATGCAATAGTTAGAATAAAACACAATAGTTTTCAGTAAAACATGTAGCAGACTAAATCCTCAAAGCAAACTTAAACCGTTTAAGTACTGTTTATTTGATTTGACCTCCTCCACCTGGAAGTAGGTTATTAATTTTATTTAAAATGTATTTTTCACTTCCTGTTTCTATCTAAGACCAAGAGGTGAACTGTTAAAAGATTACAGAAGCCCAGAAATAATGCAGAACCTTTTCAGATTGATCTGCAATGTAGAATCTGAGAAGATGCAATGGAACTGAGATACAATACGTAAAATGAAACTATTTAACTTCCCTTCGTTGTTTTCAGATTTTCATTAATACAGATTTTAGCTTTGATCTGGTAGACCATATGATCAAATGGGAAGATCACATTGCTTCATCTTTCCTATCAGATTGCTATTACTCTGAGTTTTGGATTGGTTTTGGGGTGGGTATTTTTGTTCTTTTTTTTTTCCTTCCTTGTATATTTTTTGAAAGACAAATGCACTATTACCCACTAAACATCTGTCTTGTTCACACACCTAGCCAGCTCTAGAACTCCTACAGATTTCAGTAACTCAGGGTCAGAACTACAGAGGCAAAGTTCTATACATTAGGAGTTCCAATCCAGGTGTTTCATTGCCAAAGCCCAAACTAATCCAAATCAGCTCTTTCTAGTTAAAGGAGGGAAACCATTAAGTGATTCACTTCATTCCAAGACACTTGTCTGACAATGACGAGGATAAATCACCCTCACATTTCGTTTTGGGTACGATGGGGTAGAGACTCAGCAAAGGATAGCTTATTCGGTGATCAGCTGTATCATGTTCTAGGCATTTCTTTTTTCTCTTTCTGTCCTTATTGACCACAGAGGGAGCTCTAAGCATTTATACTTCCAGCATAGGTGCTTCAGCTAGAAGTTTCCTGTGAAGGATTCAGTTGGATCAGCAGCCTTCCACTAAGATGTTCTATGAATTTCCACTTTGCACCTTTTTTCAAGTTGTGGTTCTTTTTTTTTTCTTTTCCCCCCTTCTTTTCCTCCCCTGTCTGACTTCTGTTCTACCATTTTTGGTGTGTGGGCAGACCAAACACCTTTTTTTTCTCACAGTGAGCTCAGCATAGACTGTGCTTGTCTCAGCTCATTTTGTGAAAATACTTACATGCTTATAAAACAAACAAACAAATAAAAAACCTCAAATACTAACATAACTAAATAAAAATTGATGATTTGGGTCCAACACAAAAAACTCTGCCTACTGTTTCTTAAAGGGCTCTAATTGTCAATGTGGCTCACTGAAAATTCTGCTAGTTTTCCTTACTCCTTCACCCAAATACATTAATCTATTAGTGCCCCACTTCTGTAACTGCTAGCAGCGCTACACTGATTTTCCCCACTCTCATTCCCTCTTTAGCACTCTCTCCTAGCCCTGAGTATCTTGTGTCCAGTAATGTGAAACTGTTCCAACAGTCTGGGAAACTAACCATCACTTAAAGCTGTCCTTGTGTGTGTTATGAGGCTAAGATCCTTACAGCCCCTGCAATTATCTTTAAAGATGTCTCATTTTGCTGCCCTTTTAAGTATTACAGCAGAGGGCTTAATTCATTGTCTGAAAAGGAATAAAAACTGTTGTTGGTTGGCTTTTTTTGCTACTGCTTCAGTATAGCTCCTCCCCCAGAACTTAGTGCATTTGTAATGGCATTTTTGTCTTGCTTCTCCTTCAATCATCTGTTTCTTTCTTTTTTTTTTTTTTTTTTAAATTATTATCTCAATGCATTTGTTTACATAAAGTACTCTTCTTTCACCCAAGGGTACTGTTGTATCCTGGTGTGTCTTAAGACATCAACTAAGTGTGCTAATACTTTTTGACATTCCATGACCCCTGAGGAAAAATGTGGAAATGTATTCTGGTTTTATATTAACTAAGACTTCAGTTTATGAAAAACTGACAGACAAATGGAGTGGAAGTGATACATAAGACAAATATAACTAGACATCCTATTTAATGAACTGACATTTCATTTGCCATCTATACGGAAGAAGGTGGTTCCAACAGGAGAAGCTTTGAAGTATGAAATTTTGCTTTTTTTTCCAGATAGAAGACAGTGCTTGGGTTCAAAATAATAATAATAATAACAATAATAACAACAACAACAACAACACGTAGAATAATGTGTAACGTTTTGCAAACAAGGTCAAAAAGTTATATACTAAAAATACCCAATCCTTTTCTGGTGATGCCATGACTGTCAAAGTGGATATTTTGAGTCTGATATGGACTTACTTGGATTTCTTTTCTTCTGCACTTTACCTTATGTAAATATTTGTATTTTTGAAGAAAGGGTATAAAATGTTACTAATGAGAAAGGGATGGGTGATTCACAGAGGAAGAATGTGACTTGCATTAGCATAAAAAACTATCCAATATAACAGTTCTGGAGGTCTGCATTGGCTATGGAAGGAAGATTACCAACCCCAAAGTCTTCCTAGAGTAAGATTTCAGTCAAAGTTAGGTGAAGCAAATCCACCCTGAGGACTTTAAGTCCCTTAGTTTTGAAAATCCCAGAATTAATCAAATTCTTTCCACAAAGTTAAAAACTACTCAGGTTTTGGCAGAACTCAGCGTCTTTTATCTATAACCCCAAAGATTATGATGTGGCTGCAAAGCATAAAATGTGATACCTTTCCAACATTTCATACCACATTCCTAATTTTCATCTCTGGTAGGTAGATGTTTAAATATCTTTTTAAATTCATTTCATTATATGAGTTTTTCTGCTTTGTGGTTCATCCTATGCCTTGATCAGAAGTTTGTTTGCTAGCCTCTATTCACTTGCAATTTTGTATTTGTCTGCTTCCATTATCTCTTTGTTTGTGTTAAGCTTTTGAACTTTCAGTCACTCTTCCCATTAATAACTGTGATATGACACATTCCCTAAAATGAAACTTTGTATATAAACATTTCAAAATCTTGAAAAAATAAGTCAATGTTTGAGTAACAGAATATACTATATAATACTGCTAATCTGTGTCTCCCCTTAATGCTATCTGCAGCTCTACAGGACAACTTCTTCAGCCTGGAAAATTATGTTCTGAAGGAACCAGACATTTCAGTGAGTCTAAATTTAAAGTTAGAAGATTATCACTAAAGCCGATCTATTGGAATTACTTATCTGAGCCAAAGTAATTCAGGTGCAGCGAAACACTTCTAATTTTAAATTTAGGAGCACTGAACAGTGAGTGGGATTCTTTGGCATAGCACTTAGCTGCTACCTCTCGCTCCTTCTCATTCTTTTTGCTTTCCAACTTCATCCTTTTAAAGCCCATGTTTCCTAGACCCAAATGCTGATGGTGGTAGATTAAAATTTTATCACTATATATTAATGAAAAAAAACCCATTTACCATTACAATTATACAAATTTTAAAAATGGATAAAGTATATTTTATTTCTAAAATGCTGTAATAAGTTACACCATGGAACACTGTAAGTGATACAAAGATTACTCTTGGGAAAACAGTATAGGAGGGTGATAAACCCATCAAATGGCTAATAAAGTGAGATTTGTAGGGGTTTTCATTAAAGACGACTTTGAAAAGATTGAAGTAAATAGACTGCTGGACAGGGGCAGGAGTAATGTAGGCAGATTGTTTTAATGTGGACAGACTGAGGGGTCATGCCCTTACTTGTTTCTCAAATACTCTGGAAGAAGATGGGAACCATTAAAGGTGCTTTAATGTTTGATGATTATATCCTTCACATGCTCAGAAAGACCAACTGTCCCATTAATATGCACACAGAAATATTCCTTGTGAGCTCCTTCACTATTGTCAGCAAGGTGCATAATACAGTTATCACCATACTTTTAAGAGTTATTAGTAATTTTGTGGTTAAAACCATGAAGATCCTTCATTAATATATTATTTAAAATTCTAAGTTTAATGTAAGATGAGGAAAAGTCTAAGCAATTTTTAAGAGTGAAAAAGATTTCTGTTCCCGTTGGAACACTATGAAATGGAGTTATACCATGTTTTTATTTTGCTACATCTTCTTTAACAAGGAAGTTTATGAAAGATAGAAGATGAATGCAGAAGGAACTTTTCCTTAGTTAAAAAAAAAAAGGGAGAGAGAAAAAAAAATTCCTACTGCCACATCCTTGACATTCTGATTTTTAGCTATTGTAACAACTGAAAATAACCAAAAAGGTTAAGGGTGTGATCATTAGCATCAGCCAGTGTGTTCTTGCGACATGAGATGTGATATATGGTTGTACCCCATGGAACCTCAGTTCAGATGGCAATCCCAGATTGCGTAGAGTCATTTGCCTGAGCAACAGGAATAACAGTCTGTTTAGGGAAAAAAATCCCAACTGTCTCAGCCTGTGCTCATAGGAGAGATGCTCCAGCCCTCTGATCACCTTCATGGCCCTCCTCCAGACCAGCTTCAACAGCTCTATGTCTTTCTTATGCTGGAGCCCCCAAACCTGGACACAGTCCCACAGGTGGTGTCTCATGAGAGTGGAGTAGATGGGAAGAATCACCTTCTTTGACAAGCTGGGCACAGTTCTTTTGATGCAGTCCAGGATACAGTTGGCTTTTTGGGCTGAAGGCACACATTGCTGTATATTAAGAAATGTATTGAAGGGATTGAATGCTCTCTCAGTAAGTTTGGAGATGACATTAAACTGGGAGGAAGTGTTGATATGCCTGAGAGTAGGGAGGCTCTTCAGAGGGATTGAACAGACTGGACCAATGGGCTGAGACCCATGGGGTGAGGTTTAATAATGCCAAGTGTAGAGTGCTGCACATGGGACATAACAACCCCATGCAGCGCTACAGGCTTGGGGGAGACTGTCTGGAGAGCTGTCAGGCACAGAAGGACCTGGGGGTGTTGGTTGACTGCAGTCAACTGAATATGAGTCAGCAGTGTGCCCAGGCGGCCAGGAAGGGCAATGTATCAAAAATAATGTGGCCAGTAGGTCTAGGGAGGTGATTGTGCCCCTGTACTCAGCATTGGTGAGGCCACACCTCAAGTACTGTGTCCAGTTCTGGGCTCCTCACCACAAGAAGGACATGGAGGTCCTGGAGCGAGTCCAGAGAAGGGCAACCAGGCTGGTGAAGGGGCTGGAGGGCAAATCCTATGAGGAGCGGCTGAGGGAGCTGGGGATGTTTAGCTTAGAGAAGAGGAGGCTGAGGGGAGACTGCCTACAACTACCTGACAGGAGGTTGTAGAGAGGTGGATTATGGTCTCTTCAGCCAAGCGACAGGTGATAGGACAAGGGGAAATGGCAAGAAAAAAAAAGGGTAGAAGAGGCACTTAGGGATATGGTTTATCTTAGAACGGGAACGGTTGGACTCAATGATCTCAAAGGTCTTTTCCAGCCTTGTAATTCTGTGATTCTGTTTGATTCTGTCTATTCTATTCTTAACCTAGGTGCTTGGCTTACTGGCTAGCACGGTTTCAGGCAGCAGAGAACTACATTTCTAAAGTTAATAATATTGATAAATTTACTACAGCTTTACTGAAGGGACAAAATGTTATAAAAGGTAATTGAAAATAATATTCTATGTACTGGTTGTTATTTTATACTATTATTCTTGTTGTAGAGGGCATGGCTAACCTCTAACAACATCCATCCTCTCAGACTTTGTTTCATAATTAATATATAAAATTAGTAAGCACCTCTCAAGCTGCTTTTTAAAATGAAATATGACACGGCTTTGTAATGAGGGTTGACATTCCATGATTCATTTTAATCCTTTCTAAAATGGGCACAGGTCACATGACATATAGGTAAATATGTTTGAAGATGCCTTGAATTGCAGAACTAGTCAAGGCTATGAAAGTATTCAACAATTAATGTAGAATCTATCCATTCTTTCATGAATAAAAAAGTGAATAGCTACATTAAGTACATGTAACCTGTCACAACATGACTTGTGCCTTCCCCCGGGTAACTCCTGCTTATATGCTCTGCTCATTCAATTCTATAATACATTTTTAATAATAAATAACAAATTCAATAATAAATTTGGATGTCAGGTGCTGAACTTAGGAACTTGCCTTTTTCATTTCTCAGTGTTAATATCTTTCACATCTAACAGGTAAAATCAGAGACGAAACAGACATGGTATGAATAATATAAAGACTGTAATGTATAGGAAGAAATAAAAAGAAACATAGAATAAATATGGAAGAAAGACTGATGTAAAAATAATTGAATCCTGTAAATTTTCCAAGACTATTTAATAAAGGAAATAAATCAACAAAAAAGGAAGGAAGGAAGGAAGGAAGGAAGGAAGGAAGGAAGGAAGGAAGGAAGGAAGGATATGTGACATATTATCCAAGATCTTCTGTTTCAAAGTACTTTGACACCCAAATAGATACTTAGCAACTAATAGGTAAATTCAGCAAAGAGATAAATGAGGTTTCAAAAATTATTAAATGTATTGTGATATATTCTCCTTTAAAACAAATGAGAATTAGTTGCCCAAGTCTTTTCAACGATTTTGAAAAAAAAACTGGCAAATTATGTAAACTTTTTTTTTTGCATACAGATGACCAAATGCACATAAACAAGTGGTAGAGTTGCTGTGGAACAAGAATGTGATCAGGATTAAAGTTAATGACTCAAAACCTGAATAAATGCTTCATCTTGGTTTTCAGTAAAGCTGATATATCTGAGAATGGGGCAAAGACAACCTATCTAACAGTCTGGAGGATATGAAAAAGAGAACTATAACATCCAAAGTGGAAGCCAATGTTGAAGACCTTTGTCTTCAAAATGAATGTCATCCCAACATCCTGATGTAATACATGGAATAGTAAATTTCCATGTATTAGATATTTCCAAAGTAGAAATATCTCAAACTAGAGGATGGCATCGTATGACAGGGAAATAAAAATGCACTCTGTATCTTTTAATATGCTATCTGTAAGAAGTTATCTGGTCATTTACTGGCTGTTAGACTGACATTTATTTGTGCAAAAATTTTGAGAAAAGTATAAAAAAAACATGCAGAAGTCGGCAGAAATCAGGATAAAACATGACATATTTATCTATTACAGATTGCACCTTACAGGACTAATCTGATTATATAAAAAAAAAAACAAACCAGAAAACCAGGAAATTGTTTCATGGACCATCAGCTCCCTTAAATGAGTTAAACATTTGACATGGTAATGTTGTGGTTTAACCCCAGCAGACCACTAAGCACCGTGAAGCTGCTCACTCACTTTCCCCCAGTAGGATGGTGGAGAGAATCAGAAGAGTAAAAGTGAGAAAACTCATGGGTTGAGATAAAGACAGTTTAACAGGTAAAGCAAAATCCACACATTGCAATCTAAACAAGGAATTAGTTCAACACTTTACATCAGCAGCCAGGTGTTCAATCATCTCCAGGAATGCAGGGCTCCATCATGTATAACAATTACTTGAGATGACTAACACCCTAAGTCCAAATATTCTTCCTTCTTTCTTCTTTCCCCAGGTTTATATCGCTGAGCATGACAGCATATGGTCAGTTGGGGTCAGCTGTCCCAGCTGTGTTCACTCCAAACTTCTTATGCACCCCCAGCCTACTTGCTGGTAGGGTGGTGTGAGGAGCAGAAAGGGCCTTGACTGTGTAAGAACTGCTCAGCAGTAATGCAAACACTACTGTGTTATCACCATTGTTTTCAGCACAAGTCTAAGACATAGCCCCATACCAGCTACTCTGAAGAAAGTTTACTCTATCCCAGCCAAAACCAGCACAAGTAACTTAGGAAGAATTTACTTAACCTGGAGTTTATAAGTCTGGAGATGAATTGTAAGGTGGGTTGGTAACAGTAAATAAACATGGCAAGGAATTATGGTGAAAAATTAACTGCCAAGATGGAGGGAAAGTGTTAGTTGATTCCTTATGGTCTGTATCATAACTGATACTGCTTGACTTTTTTGAATAATCTTGGCTCTAACCAAATTATAGTATTAATATGGGTTAAAACTACACAGCTGGAAGGTAGTGTCGGTGCAGATACGTTATAGAGACAATTAGACAATTCTGAGACCTCAACAGCAATAATAGGATGACATGCAAAAGCATAAGGTTTAAGGTCATGAGCTTAGAAAAAGACTGCCATGATAATTAGGGAACAGGAAAGCTTATCGTATTGTTAGAAAAGAACTGGAAAACCCATCTAGGAAAATGGAAATGTTTGTAAATACATCTAGGAGAGGGGGAAACATAGAGGAGGATGAAGAATTACTGAAGCTCAGGTGCTACACTGGCCCAGTGCGCATCAGACATATCCAGGTCTTAATTTCATTTAACCTAGAAATTCTCATTCCTGTCTTGCCAATAGATATCATGTGGGAAGAAATTCTAGAAATTCAAGATGGAACTTTGTCTACTAATGCATTTAATGATGTGATTTTGTGCTTTACATTTTCAGAGACCTTCAGCCAGAGACTTGAACAGCCCCTTCCAGTCTGTCTCTGAGAGAACCACACTTGTCCTTGGGTCTTCCTTTTCAAAACCAATCTCCTCTCTCTTTCTAGCTTTGAAGGAAGTGCCCGGGGCCGGTGTGCTGAAACACTTAAAATTTTAAAGAAAGTGAATCCCTCTCATCTTTTCTTGTTTCACCTTATTCTTGAATAATTTACATCCATGAGCCTTGCGACTTTCTTACATTCTACTTCTTCTTTCAAGCACTGTCATTACAATACTGTCATCTATTCCTGCATTGGGTACTCTGTGGCTCTTTTCAAAAGGAATATGAATACTGAACTGTGACGAGTCAAAAGGTATGAGGTGGAGCATTGGTCTGAAGTTTATTTTGCAAAGTATGCTCTATGAACTTCCTTACTTACGAAAGGTCCAAAAACTGAGGGTGTTAACAGCTAAAGACGATGCCAGGATAGTTCATGGTTCACCTAGGGGAAAAATAAAAAAGTTATTCAAATTTGTTGAGGCAGTCAAGTCATAACATGAATTGTTGATGTCCACTGGCCTAAATAGGCATACAGTCTTCCTAAATAATCATGACTGACCTCTTGTGTCAAAAAACCCCACCCCATAAATATATGAAAAAACCCACCAAAACCCAGACCCCTAAATGGAATTTTCAATTGATTTGCCTTTCTGGAATTCCAGTGTTTCTGTTAATGTTTTAATAATACTTTCACTTTCATGTCAAAATCGAATACTGACAATGAAAATAGGAATAATACAGAAATAAAAGTGTTTCTTTACTAAAAGGGTAAAGAGAAAATCCTGCAATAAACTGTGTATGTTACCATGTTACCATACAATTTATGAAGGGAGAAACAATAAGTCTTCAATCAAGCAACAGGGATTCACTGGCTAAGTTTCAGGCTTCTTTGAAGTAAGTGCTTTATATTAGATTCAGACTGCCAAATTTAATTTCAGCAGACATTTGGTCTGGCATCAACAAGATTCTCTTTTGAAATATACCTGGCACTCAGTACCAAAATGGTTTGCCATCACTGTCGAGCTCAGAGAGTCATATTCATCAGTTCTTATTTTTCTTTGCATCAAAGGATATTTACTGACATAGATAAAACAGCCTAAAAAAGAGATAAATATGTAATTTACTTCCTTCCATCGCTGTGCACTTCACAGTGAGGGAATGGGAAAGTCTTCTGCAACATGAGAGCTGTGTGGTCAAATCTTCTTGGAAAGATATAGGATGGGCAGCTGTTGTTCCAGTGACCAGATTGAGTGGAGTGCTTTAGTTGCTGAGATGTTGAACAGAAGAATGGAGGCAACGCCTCATTCTATTGCCACTTTGAAGGAAAGTTTTGCCCATTCATTTTCTTTCTAAATAAAGGACAAATGAGCCCAACCTCAGAGGAAGTTCTTGTCAATGGCAATCCTGCAAGAAAAGAGGTATCTTTCTATAGTGCCAGACTAAAATATTTATAATCTGGAGGAGGGTGGAATCATTTGTCCTCAGTGTTTTTATTGGTTAACTTAGATTTCCCTGTCAGTATGGCAGCTGTTCTGAATCACATTCTTAGGTCTTATTTCCCTCTGTCTTACATTTGCTGGCATCTTACCAGGCTGTTATGAATCCCATAGTGTAGGTACTTCCTAAAAATGCACACAGATATTGCAGCAGTCAGTGCTACGAGGCCAAAGTCTCTTCTGTATATGTATTCTTGCACAGCTTTCTTCAATTCTTCCAGCCAAGTGATCATGGCAGTAGGTGGATCTTGCAGACATTTGTGTTATCCTATTTGTTGAACAGTCACCACCACTGCTTAGTCCTTTTTTGTGGTGAACTTGGACTGTGATTAATATATTAAGAAAATTGGTATAAAATTCTCACTCTTATTACCGGAAGACCTATATAGGAAATGATATGGGTAAAGTCATTGTAGAATTCTAAATGGATTTGAGAGGTCTTGGTAGAAATGACTTCTGAAGAACTATCAAATGGAATGGATTATGACACATTTTCATAGGTTATTAGAGCCTTCCTGTGGTATTCTACAGAGGAAACATTCTGTGCCAGATCCTATAGAGTTCTGAACACATTTCATTTGATAGAGATATAATATGATTTAGTAAGTCCGATGGAAAATGAACAAAAAACTCTGATTAAGTTTTACTGTATATCACAAAGTGATGTTTCACTATAGCTAAAAAAGCTATAGAATAAAGGAAAAAAATCAGTGTGTTTAGGTTTTATTTAAGGATTCTTTTTTTTAACTTTGGAGAAATGCTTTTGACTTTGTGAATTGAAGGGACCTCTCACCCACAATATTAACACATTTTCACTGTGGACGTGGTATGCTTATTATATTGATTCAAAATTTATTTCCTAACTTTCTGAAATAAATTTACATGTCTATCAAGTGTGATTTTATACTTATATGATGTCTACTATCATGGCCTAAGTTATTTTGTAATGAGATTTGGTGAGTTCCATATGCTTGTGAAGATGCCAAAGTTGAAGTGTTATGGAAAGCTTTAGACAATGAAAAACTGGTCAGATCATCATGATAGGAAGGTATTAATATTTAGGTACATTGTTTCAGGCCCTCTAGAAGGGAAGATCCCAAAACTTGTTATTCCTATGATTGTTATACAGTGGAGACAAAATATATACAATTATTTTATAAATTAGAAAGGTTTTTATCACAGTTGCTAGGCTATTAGAAGCATACAAAAGAATTATATGAGGCACTCAGCATTTGAAATTCACATTTAACTTATTCAACCATTAGATTGCTGAGATAAATGACTAAGAAATCACACGAAAAGATGCAGAAACAATTTCATTTTTAATTGAGAGAAAATCAGAACTCAAAGCTGATTGAAACTAACCGTATGAGCAATTTCCATTTAGCAAATGGAAATGAAAAAACAAACAGACATAAATGTAAATCATATTCTATCTTCTTTAAGAAAAATTACCTCTCTGTGTCTTGTCTTTGAGCTTGGTAACTATCTAAGTGCATTACCTTTACTTGGGATGCATGATCTGCAATGGACTATATTATAGAAATAAAAAGTTAGCCTAAACTTTTGCAAATACAGACATCACTGTGAAATATAAACATTTCAAAATAACTTGGAATAAAGAAATTTTATTTTCAAGGAATTATGCTGCTCAAACTCTGATTAATAAACCAGACATCTCCATGGTCTTCCCAGCACCCTTACACATTGATCCTCTAAAGTGAGAACACAGCTAGCCCCATGCTGGGGAACTGTGGTTTAAAATTCTGATGAAAAATGTTCGGATGGTGAAGAACAGTTAATCTCTTGTGTTATGATTGCCACATGCTGGTTTCCTATAAATAAAGATGATTGCAGGTACCAGAAGATTTTTCTTCCTTTTATTCCTGTTTGAGAAACAAATAGTGTGCACGTACCTGGAATAATCTTTGTGCTGTTTATGGCAATGATGAAGTTGTGAGGCCCAGATTTATTCTAAGATTTGTTTAATTGGGGACATTAATTTAAAATACGTGCTTCAGAAACTTGGTGAAAACACTCTCACTGAGCAATGGGTATGATAAATATCTGAATATATGACAAATTCACCCTAATGTAAGATTTATTACATTATCAAAGAACATGTGAAATAATAACTTCTGTAAAAGAAGATATGAAAACCACGCATTGTAATACTGTTTCAAAGTTCTTAAGTTAATTGGTCACTAGAAGAAGAAAATAATCTACCAAAGGACAGACTTTTTAAGACACAGAGAATAGTAACTAGAGGCCTATGTCTAAACAATTGTGTCCTGATGAAATCTTAGTGAACTACTGCAATCCTGAATTAAGCTTACTGCTAACTGCAAAGCTGTGCAGTGGAGATGGTAATGGGGCATGACATAATGGCCAAAAGCATGGAGAATGAGATCCTTGCCAATGAAGCTTTTGCATCCTCAGAAACTTGATCATGTTTGAATTTACTGCCCATAAAGAGAGATTTATTAGGATAGCTCATTCTTTCCATGGCAACCCAAATACGCAGAATCATAAGGCGATATACAAGGTAATGCTGCTTGAAGACTGATGTCGAAACAATTCTAATGTTTCAGTGTGACAGGACAGCCTTTCATATCTGCTAAATAAGTATGTAGCAGAAGCAGTGCATGTTTGCTATTTGGAAGGCAGCTGGGGACCACAGGAAAATCTTTTTCCACAGGCAAACTGTTAGTGGCAAAGCTGGGAAGACACTCTGCTGTTTTGATTTAATTCTTTATATTAATGCCTCAATACTCAAATCCTATACATATTGCTTCTATTATTTTATAGTTACTGCCATTTCATCAGAAAGGTGAAGCTTTTCCTGAAAAAAATATTGTGAATGCCCCTCCACCCCCAAAAAACCCAAACAAACCAACCCAACTAACCAAAGAAAATAAATAAAAGAAGAAAAATAAAAATTACAAATGTACTGAAAAATCCATGTGTAATTCAGATAATGGGAACAGTCTTGGTCTTTTCTTTAGACTCTGAGAATAAACTTCACCAATCATGCTCAGAAAATAGCTACTGGGAATACAATTATGCTTCCCTGTTGGGACTTGCCTGAAGACACGAACAGTTGGAAGGGCTCTCTCTAGGAGACATAAACAGTTGGTGCGTGGTTTGTTTAAAATTATCTTCATAAAGGTGGTGTCATGAAAGAGTTGGCATCTTGGCTCATAAGAGAGAAAATAAAGATAACAATGATAAAATCTCCTCTCGCTATTAGGAGCCAGTAACAGTACCTTAATGAAGCAAGTGAGTTGTCCAAACAGACAATACTTTTTGTTAAACATGCTTTATGACAGATTTAGATACTGATGAGATCTCAGAGGTGCAGCATAGCCTAAAGACAATCAGATTTGCTATCAGTCTTCATCTATCTAATGAAGGCTTATAGCCCTCTAATACCTGTATAAAAGTAAGTGATTCTTTACATCTCTTCTCGCATCAAGTCTGTCTAAATGAATAAAGTTGTGACAAGGATTGCTGAAAGCATAAATGTCTGATATTTTGTATGACTGTCATTATCAAAGTAGATGAACCTTCAACTTTTCTTTAGGGCAGCAGCTGGCTTTCCGCTTTCCTTGACTTTCTCTCATGTGAGATGAGAAGGATTTATTCACATCTGTGGAAATCCAGCATACGAATGAGAGGTATTTCTTGCTGATGGTTAAATCTGCTGGGGAAAACAGAAAAATCAATGGGAAATGTGCATTGGGTTTGCTTAGGGAAGGCTGCTGTGTTGCACCCATGGCATAGAAAATAAATAGCTCTTTAGCCTGGAGATGTTGATCTTGAAAATTTTGAGCAATTTCTCCCTCAGCATGTATTCATTCCCAATCCCACTCAAGGGCTGGCACCTGGAGCTGTTGCTAAGTGGTGTATCTGCCACATGGTGGAAACATAATATTGATTTTTAGGAAAATCAATTCCCAGTTTTACAAGATCAAAACCAGAAGATAGCAAAAGAGAGACTGGACTTTATTTTATAATGATAATCATTATACTATACAGATTCTTGAAAGAGATGCATGGCTAAGAGACATCATATTGATTTACTAGTAATAAACTCTGCCTGTTATGGTTCTAACTGAGCTGCATGCATCTCTAGATATAACACTATTGATCGCGAGCAGTGAGTATCTTCTTATCTGTAAATAAAGGATTCCATTCTATTTCTCAGGCCTTTCAAATTGGTGAAAATGTGCAAAAGCACAAAAGAATGGCAGATGTCACTGAACCAGTTTATTGTTAGGAGAAAAATAAAAAGACTTTTGAGTTTTCTCAAAACTAAGAGTATCAAGCCTGGAAATGGATCCTTTGGGCAGTATTATTAAAAAAGCTGGCCTGACCCATTTCTGCTGATTCCCAGTCTTTAATTAGAAATATATTATCAATTTACTTTCTGTCTTTAGCTGTTAAATCCAGCTCATCTCACTTATTTAATCATGACTTAAAGCATGGAGGATATAAGAAAGGGTGTTTCATTGAAAATAACATAATGTTAATAAAAACTATTTCAGTAATAACAATGCATGTGTCAATCTAACACTTTTCATATATATCCTGGAATAAACTAGTGATAATTTTTTTAGCAAAGTATTTATTAAGTTACTGAAAATACTGTTTGTCATGTTACTGGTGTACACAAGAAAATTTGCAGCCAGAGTAGCAATACGAACTTCAGTTTATGTAGTAGTCTAACATCTTATTACCATAGTTTAACAAACTTTTGTCACTTCTAGAAACAAGCCAAACTATTTAGGCAAGCAATAGACATGCTTATGTACACCTATCTAAGTGCATTAAACCAAAACAATTTGGTTTAAAATTGTTTTGACTCTGAAATAAACTATCCTAATTCAGATTTTCTCTGTTAAAATCCTGATTCAAAAGCTCACTGAATTCTTTGAAGTATTGTTACGGATTTTCATTGGTTATGCATCAGTTCCAGATCGGTGAATATTTGTAGTGAGTTTTGAGCTTCCTGGATGAAAGGAGCCATCTAATCACGACCTATAATCGTTTTATTATAATTCAGAATGATCCCTGTTTTTTTCCCCATGTTCCTGTGAAAGTATTATAATGTGCAAACATCTTTTTTTCTTTATTTTAGTTTTTTCCTCCCACAGGTATGGAAAAACAAAAATAAATAAACAGGAAAAGTAAGAATGCAAACTAATGCACTTTATCAGCATTTGTGACTTTGATACAATATGGATATTGAAAGCAGCAATATTTTTAAGGTGATACTTTTTTCTTTTTGAATCTAAGTAATATCGTATCTGACACTAATTTACTGGCAGAGAAATCTAAACAGCAGTTTAGAGCATACTAAGACTGAATAAAATTTCTTCTCTTAACTCAAATACTGTATAGCAAATAATGTCAAGATTACTGGTATACTTACTTTCGATACTCAATTTCAATCTGTTTGTCCTCAGGTTGATTTTTTTTTTTCCTTTTGAGGAACCTGTAGCTATCCCTGGAAGAATGATGATATAGGTCAGAGGATTTTTTATGTACTGTGAAAAATTTCCCTGGTCTTGTGTCAGATCCATCATGTGTTGCTAAATAACTTTTAACAATATCCAGTCTTACATTCTATTAATCACAAGTTTGACAACCGTTTTTTGTAGACACAGATGAAATTCACAAAGGCAGATCAGCTAACACATTTCAAATTGGTTTACTAGTTTAGCTTGTGGTAACTAGACATCACCACAAGGCATAGTGAAAATGTTGTCACCCAAACTGAATTATTTTGTCATGGCTAGTCTTGTAGTGTTCAAAAATTTAGACTATTTTTTCCCCCTCTGGTTGGTATTTAGGGAATGAAGAGGCATATGTCATCCTGGGTCAGAAACTCCACTGTACAAATAATATACAATCTTATCTTTAGCAATGAACAGAGCAGGTGATTATGGCTGGCTGCATTAAGGCTGGACATATCTTTTTTTTTTAATGTTTTTTGTTTTATTTTCAATAGAAAGAGTTCTCAACCTCTAAGTGCATATGAAGTACTCAAATACATTTTAACCCTATTGAGACCGAAAGTCCCCACTTTCTCTTGAATTCTACTTGATAACTAAAAAATTACAATAATGTGTCACACAGAAGTATGGAAGACATTTGACTGTTAGCAGCTTCTATCCTTACCAACAACCTTGACCTTGAACAACTTCAGAAACATTTTTTTCTGTTGTATCTCTGCCAGGATTTGCAGAGTGTTACTTTTTTATGTCATAAGCATTCAGAATAAATTAATTAGCTTATCTGAGACATATTCTTTAATATAGGGAATTTCATAATTATTTAAAAAAACCCAAACAAACAAAACAAGGAAGGTTGAAATCTAAATTTGGTAGGGATGCAAAGGATGATATGCAAGATATGTAGCAGACATGCCAACAGCTATTCATAAGCCTGTATCACAAAGGGTATATAGATCAGCTGTATAGTGATATAGGAAAAATTGGGCATGTCACCATTTATTTTGGGGTGAGAATGACAAAAGATCTGATCTAAGACCAAAAGAGTTTTATATCAAATAATGTAAAACACAGTGAGTTGTGTTGGCCTTTGAACTAACTGGGCATATTATTGTTCCTCCAAGCCCTCCTTTCTGTCCAATGCAATACTGTAAAAGCAGGAGCCATTTGACCAAGCGTCTGTGATTTCTTTGTGACTGTATTTAAGCGTGCTGAAGTGTACCCAAGGGCTATCTATACCAGTACATGGTAAAAGCAAGACTGGGGCTTACACAGGGGCTCTGAACTAGGGTCATTTTATTAAAGAAATCACGGAGTGGGGAGAGAAGCCGTTGTACTTTTACATTTTATCTCCCATGCATGCTTTTGTGGAGTGGCTATAGATCATGCGTTGGTTCAGAAGCCACAAAGTAGTTCAGAATTTCACAGTGTGAGCAGTACTTCTACGAGAATCTGCCTAAAAAGGCAAGAAGCATGTGGAAGGAAACATCCTGACGCTGAAGGTGAATTGACAGCGGCTTCAGTTCATGCTCTGTGCAGAGGTACAGGAGTTCAGTATGCAGCTGTCAGCAGGAAACTGCATGAATATTACTGCAGTGTGTTTCACAGGAAACAAAGAAAAAAAAGTAGATTGCAAATGTCTTTAGTGCTGATTCCTTTCCCATAGTTTTTTGATTGCCCAGCACCACTGGGACTGTGGCATCCATTTGCAGCCTTAGAATACTCAAAAATATATATTACTGTTCGTTTGTATGCATGCCTTAGAAATAGTCCCTGACAAACCTGTTGAGCAGCTGAGTAAACTGCAGAAAACTTTCAATATTTTTGATACTCCGTGAGACAGATCTTCAGAAATGTCATCGTTGTCCTATGACATTAGCAGAAATGCAACAATTCATTTAATTTCCATTCATCTCTTGCAGAAGAAGGCTCTGTGACAGATTCCTGCCCTAAGTTCCTGTAGTCATTATTTCCACGTCACAGAGTCAATTTGCTTTCAGCCTCAAACGGACCTTTGCTGCTTAGTTTTACCTTTACAGAAAGAAAAACTAAGCAACAACACAGACTTCATGTTTTGGGCTCTCAGAGTAAAAAAAATTCTCAGGCATTTACAAGTGCAAGTGCCTCTCTAGAACACCATTCCTGGAGGTAAGCAATTAATGATTCCCAGGCAAGAAGAGCTTCACACAGCTCCTAGTGAACCTGAAGGTGCTTTCGTTTGGCTCAGAGGACAGAGTTTTTCTTCACAGACTATTAATCCATTCTTGGCATGGAGAGATACAATTCCGTCAAGTGGCACTCAATTTATCTGGCAGCAAAGGTACTTTTCAGTAAGATACCCTATTACAACTGTATCTGCAGGATCAGGCCTCTCCTTGGTAAGTCACGTAAGTAGCTTATACTTTAGGTTAATAATTAAGAATGGTTTGACTGCCCCAAATGGAATGCAGCACTAGCATATTTTTAACTGACACGCGATGAATAAGCAACATTTGGTAATTACATCAACTTGAGGGTTTGATCCAACCACAGATGTAAGTATGTAAAGGTAAGGGACTTGAAAGCGGTGGTTTAAGTGCCTGACCCTTACAGAGTGCATATGTAGTGGTAAACACTGCCTGCGATTTTTCCTGAGGGCAGAATGCTCATCATCTATATTGCATAATTATTATAACTGTCCCAAACACAGTGGACGTCTGTGGCAAATATCATTCTCCCAAGCCATTTCTAGGAAAATGTGATGACTTGACATGGAGGTGAGCCATTCCCTATTCACAGCAGAGTCACTATGATATGGAGAAAATGGTATGACTGTAGGTTTTCCCTTGCCATCTGGCCTCATGGTCAGAGAGGGTCTCTTGGGAAGGTTTAATGCTGGAGTATAGATGGGGCTGCAGTGGACTCCAGAAACCCAAGGACTAGGAGAAAACAGGACATAAGCCACTTACTCAGAGGTAACCAACGAGGAAAGCTGAGGCAGCAAGGGTCTGATATCCCTCCCTATAGTTTTGATGCTGTATGACTCTTAAGTGTCTGAACATGTTTTGGTGTCGGAGCCCAAAACCACTGACAGAATATTTTAACATACTGAACAAAAATTCCTACTTGAACATTTCAAATTTTTTCTTTCAAGGAACTTGGAAAGGTGTATGTTTTTCTTTTAAAACAACCATTACAGGAGAAATAATAAGAGTATGCTGGAAGGAACTATGTACTCAACAAAACTTCCCCTTCCCCTTGTCTCTTCAGCATGGGATCTATGCTGGGTTATGGTGGAAGGAGGTACTACTGCACAGCGCTGTTGGACAGCTGAGCAAGCGGAACTAAAAAGAAAGATTACAAAAGCATCTGTGACTAAGTGATAAATGTAAAACTGATCCTGAGAATGTGGATTGCAGTTTCAGCTACCCTTTCTTTCCAAGTTATTACCAGGCAATTAGGTTAAAATGATCTTCCTTACTTAATAATCCTTAGAAGAAAAGGGGGGAAAAAAAAACCCCGCATAAAAATATTGGTTAGGTATTGTTGTGCTGACACAAATGTCTTATTCACTAATCTGTAATGTCTTAGTGTTTTCTTAAATTATTCTAACTCATGTTCTGTTGCTTGTTTATACCTTGTTTATATACTCCTTGGGTTTTATCCAGTACCTAGCAGAAAACCATCCTGAAACATAAAAGAGGGCTATTAAATCCTGGATGGTGATGATAATGCTAATAATAAAAGTAACATTTGATGAATTATATCATTCTTTATTTGCATGAAACAGGCTTACATTTCCTTCTGCATTTTAATAATACAGTAATGGTTATTGTAATGAACTCATTAAATCTGAGAGTCAATATTAATGGACTATGAGAAGGATCTTTATGAACTTCATTGGCAGGCTACAAATAGTGGATTAATATAAACTGCAGAATGAGTCAATTGGTTGTATAGTTACGAGTAATCAATTTATATTACTAAAAGTGCCTTAAGTTAGAAGCAAACATTTTAAAATACTGGGCTGAATCCTTGTTAGATGTAAATCAATAAAGGGAGGTCAATCCAAACCAGCTGCAGTTTTAGAACAGCATTTTAGCAAAGGAAATGTTGTTTGTATTCATAAAGATATTGTCAATACTGAATCATCAAGCAGCCCCCAGAATATAATGATTCCATGTTGATATAATGTGATTTTAATGGATATCTGTATATTTTAATTGGTGTAACTGTGTATCTATATAATACTTTCATGCAATTTTAATTATTCTAGTTTTTGTCTGTGTATCTACGCATAATTTTTAAAAAATTTGTGTCCCATTTTCAAACTTTTCTCTAAGCAGCAAGAGTTAAACACTTACTTTATTATTTTAAATTACAACTGAGTTAATTCTGTTGTGCAATTGCTTGTGTTTAATAGCTGTTGCAATGAAAATTATAAGAGCTGTATTAAAATTGGAAAAGCTGACAATGTGGCAGTAATTCAATTATGAACATCCAAACAAAAAAGAACTGCTAAACATGGAAATGCTATCCTAAAATATAAAGGTTTTATTAAAAGGAAGAGTGACACAAGTTACCATAAAGTGGTTTTAACCCCTCTTTGCTATACCCTTAACTGGCATGTCCAGATACTGCACACTGACACTTGCTCTATAGCAGAGGTGGCCAACAAGGCCCTAAATTTGAACTTTCTTAGTGCTGCCAAAGGTTTCTATTTCCAGGTTTATGTCTTCGTTAGTGTTGACATTTTTGCAAAATTGCTGTGCCCAAAGATGTAGTAAAGCACCCAGGAGGTTGGCATGATGACTGGGTCCTAGTACACGAGGCAGTGAGCCATTTAAGTAAGAGACCAGTTTCTCATTTTTCTCCTGGGTTTGCTGGCACCTACTAACACTTGGTCTCCACCTGAAGCTTTACCAACTGCCAGAGCCTTGTCACAGATCTCTTCCTGTCTGAAAAAGTCCACATCTGATAAGTACTGCACTTATCTCTGGACCTTTGCCTTACATTTCTCTTTTCACAAGCCTATTTTCATATAAACTGTAGGAACTCAAAAGCAACCTCTGAGACGTCAATCCCTCTGTTGAATTTGTCTGAATGTTAGCTGGTAAGTTAAAAGGTGGAGAGATGGGCACCCCATGCACAACTAAGAGAAAATAATTTTTTTTCCTTTATTAAGTGTGGAAAAAAGACAAAGGCAAATATTATGCAAAAGGAAGTTTAGCCAGCTAATCCCTTCTGCCTTTTCTGATTTTATTATTATGTGCTGTTATGCAATATATTTTCCTTAAAAGCTCTGCAAAATAGACCTTTTTTTTTTAGTTTTCTCAATCCAACTTGAATTAGAATAACTTCCCCCCCGCCCTCATCCCTTGACCCTAAAGTCAATACAAACTACATGTAAGAGTTTCTGATCATCAGTCTGAGTCTGAGGTTCAAAGTGTTTGTATACAGAATTTTGATGTGGGCAAGGAAATACTGAATGATCTTGGGATGTGTCATAATGAGTGAATCATCTCAGATTCCATTATTGTCTCTTTCCATATCCTTGTCTTACTCAGCAGGTTTCACCTCATTGAATGTATTTTTTACAGGCGAGTACTGGTTCAAAATACACAAACACTCATTGTAGCAGCCACAGCAAGTCCCTGCTCGAAGGCAAGAAACAAGCAAACAAACAAAGAAAAAAAATGGATACCTCAACCCACTCACACAGATCTGTCTCTGGAGCATTGCATGTTTTTGTAATGTATCTCAAATAGAGAAAGAGAGAGAAGAAAAGAAAAAAAAAACCTAAAAAACAACCCAATCCCAACCCACAGTATTTTCTGACCTCAGGTACAGACTTTTATCTTGGCAGTGTTCTGACCTTTTACTTTTCTCCTCGACATTTGACCAAATGGCCAAGCCTATGAATCTCATTATTAAGAACCATTCTTGTCTTATGGGCAGAAAAAACTTTGTTAGCTGATCTTTTGTGTGTTTTTTCACAGTTATTCCAACAGCTTAAAAAAAAATCTATAAAACATTTATAAAAATAAAAGTAATAACTTATTTCCTCTTCCAAAGTTTCTTTCTTTTGGAGGGTTTTTTTGCTTGTTTGTTTGGTTGGTTTGGTTCTTTTTTGTTTACTTGAGTATATTTAAGAACATAATTTACTGGTTTGGAAAGATGTTTATATAAACCTTAACTGTCTACCAGCCACTGTGAAAAACTATGCTGATGCCAGATAGTAGAGTTATTTCTGGGTGCTAGGAGTAAAGGTTTTATTCTTCATATATTAGAGTAGCAGGAGCCTAGTAAGTTGATAAAGTCTCCAAAAAAATACTTGCAGCATGTAAGGTTGAAGGAATCACAATGTCTCAGACCAGTAAGTAGTCATGACCAAGTGTAACTCTTGTGAATCCAAACAAAGTCTCTAGTTTCTGATTCAACATAAGCTGTGTTGAGCTTATAAAAATATTTTTAATTATCAGTTATAATATGAACTTTCTAAGTGAAATGTTGCAGAGCTGTTTTCTGTAGGACAAACACAACAAACTTTGTAGAAAGCTTTGATGGGAGCTGTGTCTTCTGGAGTCAGGATATAACCCTGGGGTGATTTGTTCATGTCCTGGCTCAAGCTTGATAAGAACTCAAACCAAGGATTTCCACTTGCAAATAAACTGTTTAGTACAGCTTATACTGTGGTGCTGCCACATCCTGTGGCCATGAAGTAGATCTGATTGGTCCATTGCACTCTCAGCTTTGTTTCTAGTTATTCTATCTTCCCTCAGAGATGTTTTGTGGACTGGTATGGACATGTAGGATACACAAACTCCATGCCAGTGGCAACTGTGATTCAGAATATCTTTTAAAGGATGAATAATATCCTAAGGGACTGCACAGCTTAACTGTTGGTGCTTGTGGGCAACACTGCCTTATTGCCACCATCCGAGCCTGTAGCCTATCTCCCTTCTAGATTAGTTGGATGAGTCAAGGAGTTTAGCTGGTTGAGTCCAAGGTCAGCTTTATTGCTGATAAGATGTGTTGCAAAGAAGCTAAAAACAAGGTCCTGCGCTACCTTTCCCATGGGAGCTACTTTTAAACTGTGGCTGTACCGCCAACCCCCACCTTGGCTATATTGCTATGTTGCAGCTACATCTGAACTTGGGCTTGTCCTTCACCAGTCTGAACCTGGTGCTGGACAATCACCAGATTCTTTCTGACCCTGGATACTGTCACTGGCCCTGATCCTGACCTGGACTTGCCACTTTTTGGGTCAGGTCACTATTCCTGCTTGCCCCTGATCCCAGTTCCATCACCTGGAGGATCAGCTGGCTCTGGCTGCTTCCTGAAAGCTAAGCTCTCAAGCTGATTGGAAAGTGAAGGCCAAGAATTTTGTTTAACTGTACAAGAACTTTGCATTCAGCCTAGCTACAATGGTCCATGGCAGCCTCCAGCTCCACTGGACCATGCTCATCCCCAACAGTCAATGTGAAATCTGAAACGGACATATTACTATGATTTAAATACTTAATGGACAGCTTTTGCCTGGCTAATCAAGTCTGATACTTTAGTGTAGGATTTGTTTTCCTTTTATACTTATAAAATCAGAGTTATTTTAATGTCATATTCCTCTATTATTTTGTAACAGCGTATGGCTACATTATTCCCTGCTGTAGAAAAAGCTATTAAAAATCAAGAAACAACATGAGTTTGTCTTACTCTAGATTTCTTGCCTTTTCCCCAAATGAATCTTCCTTTTCTGATTTTGCTTTTCTTTTTATCCTATGTTTCAAGCTATCTTGGTACTACAGCTAATCCCTCATTCATATTTACAATTCCTCCTCTCAATGGGTATGGGCCAGTAGACAATGGAGTTTTGCTATCTTAAATATGCTGAGGATCTACTCTCAGTTGCTGGCATTGTGGTTTGTCTTTAGAATCTTTTCTTTTCCCACTCCTCAGAATATGTGTACCCATATGTGAAAGGTCGTTACTACATTGTTGCTGAAAAGTTATCAAACCTTTTCAGACATAACTATAGGTGGCGACATGACATAATCTTTCCCAGCATGCTTTAGTTAGGGTGCACTGAGAAAGGAGTCTGATCTATGATAATTAAAGAAATTTAAAAAAATCTCTCCCCACCCCTGCCTTCACAATGCTCTCTTTGTCTACCATCTTCATGTTTCTGTTTTCTTTGCTGTGTGTCTTCCCAGAGCTCTGGTGGTGAATGTTAATGATGAAATCTTTGGTTCTACTCTATCCAATCATTCAAAGAAAATTAGGCCCCACAGAATGTATACTTTAAGCATGATGATATATCCCCACAAAAGAATAATAATGATATAGAAAAGAGCTCAAATTCTCATCAGTGAACATTTCACCAACTTGTCAAGAAAGAATGAAATTTATTAAGAAAAAGCTTGTGGAAAGGATGATATTACCTTTCTTTTTTTAAAGTCATTTATTGGTTCTAAGAAAAAAGGTTAGAAAAATATGAGCAGGGAATATGCCAGAAAAAATAAATTAACACCTGCACAACTCTGCCATTTTAAAATTATGTTTTCCTAAGCAATTCAGCATGAAGAAATGATAGTAGGTGATATTCCTGTTTAGTCAGAAGTGACAGAGCCATTTGATTTCATGAGCAGTAAACAGGACATACAACCTCAGTAAAAAATAACAGCAACCAACTAGCAGATTCAGCAATAAAACTAGATTAACATAATGGGGAAACAATATTGGAACAAAGTGTGGAGATTTTTACTTCAGTTACTCTTGTGCATATCAGAGAGTCAGCTGATATAACTAAAAAAATGCACATACTTTGATGCATATGAGGTGAGAATTTTGGGTAAAAGTTTTAATTACTGTGATCAAAAAAGCAGAGATGAATTAGAGATTATGTCTCCATCTACAATGATAAAAAGGATATTTTCCTGCCTAGCATTTTATGGTTCTGTCCTCTGGTAAAGATTCTATGTTGTTTTCCACACTAATCTTTATTCACTCAAGACCTTTTGCCTTGCAGAGTGTATCTCTTTAAGAGCTTTCTAATTTTTATGGTGGTGGTTAATTATACTATACATGCAAATGTTAGAAGTTATTTGCTGCCCCAGACAAGTGGAATGTACCATGATGTCCTATACTGTTGCTGTTACCAGACTACAAATTTTGCTAGGTTTATCATCTAGTCCCTCTAGGATCACAGAGACTGCTCATGTCCACTGCTGATACAGATACCCAGAGGGCATAAACATAATGTAGTGCACTAAGTAAATGACATTACTCAAAGATGAAAGTCATGAGGAAAAAAAAAAAATTCTAAGTAATTTCTCTCTGTTACCTTAGCAAAAAGAGAGGAACATCAAGGCCAATATTTTGCACTATTAAGTCAACCTGAAATTCAGGGTACCAATAATTATGGGAGTTCTGTCTGGCTTCCATAGCTCCACTCTAAGCCAGGCACATTGTCACCAAAGGAAGTGCAGCAAACTGCAGAAGGAATGCAAGAAAGGGGTGGAACAGATGGAGCACGATGACTTTGGTGGTCCATAATAGGGTTGTCACAGATATTTAAAGACAAATTGAAAGCTAATTCTGATTTGACTCATTTTTTTCAATAGGTAGGAGCTAGGACAGTAAAAGAAAGTTGCTTCTTAAACTCATTTTTCCTAACCCACACTAAGTCTATAAGAAAATTTGATCCATCTTGAAAATTCATAATCTTTAACAGGAAGCAATTACTAACAACTATGGATTTTTCTGATGACCTGAGACCTTGATGGATGTTATCAGTATATATTGGAAAATTTAAAATTTAAACAAACTTGAAACTGTTATCTTTAGATTCCCACTTTTGCTGTTCATTGCAGAAAACAAAATCCAAAATAAAAAAACAAGTTCATAATCCAGGGTGAGGGGAGGAGAGAAAAAAGGGGGTTTGGAGATCACTGTGGTCAACTATATGATAACCAGCATGTATAGAAGTCTCTTGCCTTGGAGTACATCACTATCTCTTTTTAAATGAAAGTGTCTCCCGTTAAACATGAAGAATAAAAGAAAACCAGTAAGTTCCTCTCCCCATCTTCTTTCAGTTCAAGCCTTAAAGAAAAAGAAATATGTTTGAATCACAGAAGTCTGCTGCACACGTATGAAATGAGGGATTGTTCTGCTGTGTGAAGAGAGAACAATCCTTCATTGCACAAGATGAACTGCCTTTTCATCCTGGAGGTTTATGATTCTATCATACGATTTCTAAGAGCACACTGTAATCTTGGGAACAAAACCAAAACTCTTGACAGACAGAAATCAGTGAATGAAAAGGTCTGTTAGTGATAAAAAAGTTGGGTACTGAGAGATTTCCTCTGCTCATCTGTATACCAGTGGGTGAATATCCAAACAAGGTCTAATGAACAGATGAACAGTTTAGAGGGAAAGTTCAGATTCTAAAAGCCTTTATGGTTTCCTTTGCAACTAAATTCTTCATATAGTTTTGCCTATGCTTTCATGGTGAAGCACTTTTGCTACTCTATTTCACTGTTCATTAAGAAGTTAACCCTCATATTCCTGAGAATCTGTATGTGTGTATCAGTGCGTCAGCCCCACTTCCTTGGCTTAGTGTTTACATAAGGCCCCTGGACTGAAAAGGAATGGCAATATTTTATTGTTGTTAGGGGACTATGCAAAAAGAAAGCAGTCTTGAGGAAATAGCAATGGAGAGAAATTAGAAAATACTGGGCAAGGAAGAGAAAACAAGGAACATAGAGATGATACGGTGACGTAAATTTAAGTCTCAGCAGTTTTAAACAAGTGCTCTTTCTCTGAGGAATACGTGATATTAACAACCACCACAAGACATCCCAGCTCACAAAGTGTTCGGAATCTCTTATAACGAGCTTTCAGGTTAATTTTTTTAATTTTTTTTTTTCCCCTGATATGGTCAGAGATCATGATAACTTTTCACAAAGGCCACTCTACAGTGAAAACACCAGTAGCCTGAAATGGATCTAAACTAATGAACTAGGTCGTTTTCAAAAGCATGTCAATGACCCGCTTCCTGGAGAGGTTTTTAAATATGTCTGATAATAGTGAGGTGTTAAAATATGCAGATACCTGGCTATACTTTTCCCCCTCAGAAATGTCAGCACACTTAACTTTTATTGATTTTGATGACCTTAATTTCAATGAGAGTGGACTAGCTAGACACTTTCAGAAAATCCTACCAAACATCTCCATGAAACTTAAAGCCCCTAAATACCTTTGTAAATCTGACCCTTTTGTACTTTTAAATACTTAGCATCACAGAGAAGGGCAGTGGGATTTGAACTCTGAATTGCCTGTGGTTTAGACAAGTAGGTGCTTTTGAAAATCCTCAAACATGGGAATGAATTTATTACTTTATACTCTCCTGTGATATTTTCTTCCTTCGGTCCTTTGACATTAACAAATAAAATATGCAGGCATGTGGTTTATAGTAGGAAAGCAGCGAAGTAGGACACACACACTGCAGTAAAATAGTAAGAAACAAATGAAGGTTGTGATTGATATTCATCCTGGCTAAATCTGAATAGGAAACAGGAGAACAGAGATGAATGTACTTGAGACAAGATATAAAAATTAAAATAGCAACAATAGCCATTATCTTACTGCTTAGCCACTTGGACAGCAAAGTAATTTAGTTACTAACATAAGTGAAATGGAGATGGCATGCATACAATTCTTACTGCTAGTTTCACTGGAATTTCCAAGGACATTTTCTCTTTCTCATATTGAGAATATTCCAATAAAATTTGAATTCACATTCAAATGAAAATTTCTGCAAAAGATCAATATATTTTTAAAAATTATATCAAAAACATCAAAAGGTATTTTGGCAATTGAAAACTGTTGTTGCAAATGTACTGTTACTACTTTTATTAATCTCTCAACAATCAACCCATTGCCCTCAAAATTAAAGAAAATCACAATAAATATATAAATATTTCCTGTTCATCCTAAGACGTTTCCTGCAAATAAATCTAGGTTTAATGTGGCATGTTCACAATCTATCTGTATCTTTGGGCTTGTGTGACTTCGGTGCAGTTATTTTGGTATCCATACTGTCAGTTGAGACCATCATAGAATCATAGGTTGGAACTTAGGTTGGAAGAGACCTTTAAGATCATCAAGTCCAACCACAGTCTAAGCTTGCTTAGTCCACCTCTAGACCATGTTCTCAAGCACAAGACCTACACGCCTTTTAAATACCTCCAGGGATGGTGACTCCACCACTTCCCTGGGCAGCCTGTTCCAATACTTGACTATCCTTTCAGGAAGTAAATTCTTCTTGATATCTAATCATATAAATTTCTATAAATGCCATCTTCTTTACCTTCATCAATGTCTTTCCAAGAAGGAAAACGTGGATGTGGGACAAAATTTCCAGGGTGGATGGGATGGACTCTGGCAGTGGGTCTACAAAAAATCAATCCGAACAGTTGACCTTGTAGTTTATCTAGGTCTATGCCTGCGTCCACACTATGGTTGTGTCATCTCAAGGTACATTCTATCCATATGTAAATGCCCTAAAACTCCCCTTAAATCTGAACTTCACCATGAGTTGGCCTTCACCTAGTTTGGACATCATCCAAATCTGACCTGATCTAATTGACCTGAATTTACATGCCACAAATAAGATAAATGCACCCTTACAGGACCAGAAATTCATTGTTTGTATTGGATTACATTTTATTCAGTAAGCAATCTACAGGAATTAATGGGGCAACTTTAAGGGCATGTTTATTAAACTTGTCCTCTTCTCTACCACTAATAGGTAGACTGCAGTATTTTTGATGAGCAGGACATACTCCTAGAATTATCAGAAGAAAAACGTATGTAAGGCAATGATCACATGGATAAGTGTCAACTGCACAGATCTGTGTCTCAACCAGCAGCGAACTCCAAGTCCAGTTCTTTTAGATTTTCACTTTCCAGAATTTCAATGGAGATTATTTTCTCCACAGCAGAACTCCACAAGGCAGATTTGGTATATTTGAGTCTAAATTAAACTTCTCAATGTAGATTTGATACATCTGAGTTTAAATTAAACTCTGTTTCAAATAAAATTTTAAGCTTGGAACAATGTACAGGGAGCATAGAACAAAAAAGTCAATGGTGTGATGATAAGATCAAGGTTGTGAGTTTTATTCACTTCAAAAGAATAGCCTGAAACCTTTAACATTTATGAAAATAAAGTATGAGTTGGTTGTAAATCACAATGTATAGAAACCTTTGTTATAAATAAAAAAGCAAACAAATAAATAAATATATAGATAAATATCTCTTTAGAGTTTTAGTTGCTCTGTTGCTGGAAAGTACATAGCTTTACCTTCAGATTTGGTATATTATACCTTTAGGCTTTGGTTTGGTAAATATGATTGATAAAATTTTCAAATGTATCTGAAAAGAATTTAAAAAAATAATAATACAGGATGGGAATCAGCTTATTTGATACATATGTACACACCCTGGAGGAGTAATATATAAAAAAAATTGCTTTATAAAACCTTATAGGCTATGTGTATTTGGACCACGTTTGCATCTGCTTCCTTGTAGTCCTGTACATCTCTATAGGTGTCTGTAATGATGCCTCTCTCTACAGAGCTGGTGTGCCCTTTTGTGCTTAACTATAGCAGACAATACAAGTTGAGATAAACCTATCTCCAATCTACAGTCCTTTGACATCCATATTTGGATGAAGAATCACCTACATTTTCCCAAAGTTTGCCACAGAATCTAGAAAATTTAAATTTAATTAAGATTATTAATCCTTTCAGCTCCATTGATCCATTACAGGTAATGTATGTTTCTTGCCTAGCAGAGTGATGGCTGTGGTACAACATCAAGCCCATAGAATATTCATATACTTTATTTTTAAAAAAAAAAAAGTAAAATATTCCCTAGAAAGAGGAATTTGAACCAGTTAACTCTGCTTTCTACAGTTCTTCTGCTATTATTGAACTATAATGTTGAATGTAAATCACCGGATGAAATGAGTCCTAAGTGGACAATACTAATTACACCCTACCAATTCTCTGTGTTTTCAATGGAGAGGTAAACAGATAATTCATGTAAGCAGAATTTCCCCTCTTCAGGCCCTTAAGAGCACTTACAGCTCTCCACAGACTGTACACAAAATATGTGGTCTTATTTGCCTAAATATCAATAAAAATGGTGGCACAAGTTTGGGAGCAGGACTCAGACCAGCCCAGGGACCCCAGGGTATTGACTTGGGGCAAAGCATAAGTCTGTGGTGCCATGAGTATTAGAAATATTCTTATTGCTCATCTCATTTAAATCTTATTGTACTAGAGCTGTTATGCCTAGTGTAGGGAGACAATTTACATTTTGTCTTACGCTAAAGAAAAAGGTTTTTTTAATACATTAGATTAAGAAGAAAAATTGCTTTATTTTTGTAAGTGAATTCTGGATATGAATGTGGAAAGCAATCTAAGCAATCTGTGTTTCTGTTTTTTGGGTTTTTTTTCTGTCTGAACAATAACGATTTCTATGTCTCAGACTTCTGATATTACAGCTTTATATGTGGCTTTCTTCAATATCAAGATTCTGTAAATTACTCTAGATAAATAAATACTAGATAAAATATGTCCACTAGTTTTCTATACTTAACTGTATGTGATGCTTGTTTTTGTTATCTAGCAGGATTTAATGCTCTCTTTTTAAAAGCCAAAATTCTTCCCTTTGATTTATTACTTGATTCATGGATTTGTCTTTTGAAGTTATAGCAGTAATTGTTTTTGGAACTAAATAAAAATAAAATTGGTGTGAGTAATCCAAGGGCTTACCTTATAATGTCAAGGTGCCTTCCTCCAGACAGTAAGAAACTTCCCAATTGTAAATTGCTACATTTCCCACTCTAGCGAATTGTTCGCTGCTATAACGGTGCAAATAATGACATATTCAATCTACTGGATGGCTTTGAGCAAGTACTGCTATGACATTTATACTAAACCTCACCCAATTTTCCCAGCCATCTTACTCTCAAATGTCTTTAACGATATTTGGAGCCCCTGGACTCTGTCACGCTGCATGTTGCACCTTCGCCATGGCCCGCCTCTGCCTGAAACTTCCCCTGGCAATGTGAGCTGGAGTTTGCCTCATAGAGATAACCCATAATGAAGTTACACCACTGCTATACAACTCCATGGGCGGCTAAAGGGAAGTACTGCGGCTCATTATTTTTCTTTTGCCCCGTTATTGTAGTGACTGGGGAGCAAGGGGATGGTAATTTATTGCTGGCAGACATAAGCAGCAGCTTTTCACCACTTATACCTCCTCTCCTGCTACCCAGCGAGCTGGAGCACCACCCTCTAGCCAGCACCAGTAAAGAAATAAACAGGCTTTTTTTTAATTATTATTTATTTACTTGCAAGACATGGAGAAAAAGATAGGATACACTTAGTCCCTGAAGTCCAAGACACTTTATACCTAACAAAAAGCCATGACACATAACAAAATAAGAAATAGAAGAATATGCACTTTTCTCTTGCTTAAAGTGTTGCTACTTCATTGGAGCTCTGATCCATTATTTTTAAGTATAATTCTTCAGCAGAACCAGTAACTGTGACATCCAAAATGATAAAAGGAGGTTAGGACAAAAAAAGTAGAGGACAGCAACGGATATACAGAACAGAATGTATAAACATAGTCTATTGACCACAAAATTTTCCTGCATGTTATTCATATTTATTGAAATGTTCCCCTTTCATTTCACAGACACAGTAAGGGGAGAGTCATTAATACGTGTCTCTATAGAGTTTTAAGGACGCTATAAGAGTTGTTATATTGTTATGCAGATGGCCCTTGGTCTAGGAGGCTTGAATAAAGCACCATTGTGCTTCTAATTAACTCTAAAATGACTATGCCAATTGCTTTGTTATATTTGAAACCTTCTGTTCTCATATGTTTTGATGAGTTGTTTATTCACAGAAAATACTTGGATGTTTTGTTGGCCTCAAAGCAGCACTCAGAACAGTACTGAAGTTGGCAGAATGAACTTACACCCACTTGTCAGGCTAGCAGAATGCATTAACAAACTTCAGGAAGTGTTCTCCTAGACCATCATTGATTGAAGGGTAAAGTCTATGACTGTAGCCTGTAAATATTTCCTGGCAGTAATTCAATATAGCTGGAGCTCACTGTTCTGTAATGAACTGCAACTCTAACTTCCTGCTAAACTAAGCTAGCACCCAGGTTCCTTACAGAACCCTTTACGAAATGAGGCTACCATGATCCTTACTCAACTCTTTAAAAGATTAGTAGTAAATTAAATGCTGGCACACAAAGTAAATTAGAACATCAAACGATACTGGAATAATAAACTTTAAACAGTGTACCAAATTATGTTCAGCTTGCAAAAGGCAAGATATGTAAATTAAGCCCAACGCGCCAGGCAACCACTGTGCACATAACTGCGTGAAATGTAATGGGAGGTGCATGTATTTATAGCCGTTTTGAAGTTATTTGACTGATTCCTGCGTAGGTAGCCTCCAGGAGTACATTAAGGCAAATGTTGACATATGGTTTAGTCCTGCATTTGCAAACGTATACTGCACAACCACATTAAAACAACAACAACAACAGCTCACATATGTTTATTTACTGATCAGGTGCTTGGGAGAAAACAGTTTGTTTCTTGGATGTTTGTTTCTTCACCTAATTTAAAGGATGCTCAGATGTAAGCATGGATACCTGTGCTTTCTCCAGGGCTTCCCACAGATTCTTGTGCTCCCTGCACGTGGAAAACCTGTGTTTTTTTGGAAAGGAGGAGATATTATGCATAAATTATATCCACATAGAGAAAGGGAAGTGGGGAGAAATGGGAAGCTTCCCTTATTTACATGACAGAAGTATGAAATCCCATTTCCTCTCCAGGTAACTGCACTGCTGTGTCAGGAGGTGTATATGAAGTATGTGGTTGAGTTTTAACCTAAGTAGACTGCATAGGCCTAGTAGGGGTTGAAGATAAGAGTTATATTTTACAGACAGAGAAAAAAGAAACAGAGTTCTTCAGAAATATATAAGGCAATATCCAGAACTGTATGTTTTGGCAGACATCCTGGCACAGTGATGCCTAAGAACAGTCACTGGATTGCTAGCAGAGCAGTCCAAGCTGTCACAGGGCATGTCTGCAAATGAGGTTTGACCTGAGGTCCTCTTGTCCAGTCGGATTAGCAAGTTCTGCATGCGAGTCTATCTGCATTGCTCCTTACGTGTTCTGGCTGAATGTCCCACACTGTATATCTGAAACAGAGTTAGTATTCCTTTTTAAATGGGCACATTAAAAAGAAGAGGAAAGCACACACAGTTCTTTTCTACCCCACTCCAGGTGAATGCTTTCACCTTTGAGCAGCAGAGCAGCGCTGACTCTTGCGCACTTTTTTCTCTGGTGTCATGATGTGCACTCCTGCCAAAACAGCTTTTTAAAAGGAAAGGATTTCAGTTCAGTGATCCTGATGAGGTGTAGCTCAAACCCTGTGAGGATAAGGATGTTTTAAACCCCATATTTCTTGGCTGATTTTTTTTACTACTAAGCTGACAGAAGCAGTGCTATTCTTTTCTCTGTACATGTTTCTGAATAATTTTATCAATACTGATGGGCCTTTAGACAAAGCCTTAAGGGCACCTGTATGACTGGCTGCTCACAATTAGGCAGCACACTTCTAAAACCATTCAAAACTGAAGTGCTAGAGGATATTTTAAAGAGTATGCTTAAGCTCCTAAAGAATATTCATTTGAAAACTGAGATGTCCATAGAGGGTTTATGTGCTGAGGTTTATGATCCCAAAAGCCCACCAAATGCACTTACGTCCTTGTTCAATCTCATTATACTTATCTCCATTTATGTTTTAGTTCTGAACACTATGCTGAGCATAGCACGGAATTATCAGAAGAGAGACTCACTGGTTAGTTTTCTTTTTTTGTTTTGTCTGATGGAAAAAAAAAATTGGAAAATTTGTCACACTGAAAAGCAAACACATATAACAACAAAAGGCCATTCTCAGTTTAGAAATGTTCAAGGAAAAATACATATTATAAAAACAAACAAAACATGAAGTACGAAATGTAGAGCTTCCTACTTGAGAAGGTTTAAATGCTTCTGAATTTCTATTTAAGTTTATTTACTATGAGCAATATCATTAGACTTTTTACTCAATCTTCTTGCAAAGAGTAAGGTAGCCACTCCTATTTAAAAAAAAATAAAAAGCAAAAAGGAAATGAAAAAGAGAAGCACCTTAAATCTGTATTTGTCAGTAATGTTTTATTCCATTGCATATGATGTTTATATAAAGGATTAAAAAAATATATTAAAACGTAAATAACATCACAATAGCTGTTGCTTTGTGAGATCTGCCCTGCATTAGTACAATTGATTTTCACATTATTTTGATGCTCCTGCAACATTTCTACACTATTTTAAATGCACGGATTTGCTATAAGGATAGGATATTGTCACAATCCATAAGACAGCAGCTAGATTTATGGGAACCCTGAAATCAGTTTAAAAACTCCTCAAGTCTCTTCCCAGAGTGAGCATTTTCCTCCTGGGTCCAAGATCTCTTTAACTGTTCTAGGGCTCTGTCTTGAGTCTGGAAAAGAAGTTCACCATGATGTTGCCAAGCAGTAACTCATCCATCACTCATGGTACGTTCTGTGAGTACTGATTGCACAATATCATTTTCTCCATGTATTGAGGATGCTTCACTTGTCAGAGGCCTTTGAAAGTAGTCAGCTTTCATCAATGGATCTTGACAACTTGGAAAGAATGAGTCACCTGAAGGAAGCCTAGGGCATCGCATTTCAAAAGTGATATCTGAAGACTGATTATTCTTTGTCCTTGACACCCTGCCAAGGGCTAGATACACTGAACATTTGGGAAGTAATGGAGCCTACAAATCACTGGTTGCCTACAATCCCACTCAGGCCACAAGAGGATAGCATGCCTGACTTCAATTCAGTTTTTATTACATGTTGTAAACTTTTGACTGTTCTGATCTGTGTTGTCATTGATGTGCCAAGACTGGGCTCTGACAGGGTGTCTGACCTGATTGAGATCAACAATGCTCTGTTAAATCATAGAATCATAGAATCACAGAATGGTTTGGGTTGGAAGGGACCTTAAAAAATCACCTAATACCAACCCCTCTGCCATGGGTAGGGACACCCTCCACTTGACCAAGTTGCCCAAAGCCCCATCCAACCTGGCCTTGAACACTTCCAGAAAAGGGGCAGCAACAGCTTCTCTGGGAAACCTGTGCCAGTGCCTCACCACTTTCACAGGGAAGAATATTTTTCTAATGTCTAATCTAAATCTACCCTCTTTTAGTTTAAAGCATTGCCCCTTGTCCTGTCATTACATGCCCCTGTAAACAGTCCCTCTCCAGATTTCTGGTAGACCCCCTTTAGTCCTTAAAGCTGACAAAAAACGTAAAATAACACTATAGTAGGACTTCCTTTAATCAACAAAAGTCAATAGCTGTGCCATACAGAAATAAAACACATGGGGTGTGTTAACGTGTGTCCCTAGATGAGACAAGTGGGTTCCTCACAAGTAGGAATGTACTGCCAAAGTGTCCTGTGATGTATGAGCCATACACTGTGACATTCTCTTTCTTGTTAGAGAAGCCTTTTTCCTGATGTACTTAGTGCTACTTATTGTTTCAATATTTTCGACCCAGAGAAAAATCACCAAAAGGCTTGTCTGACTATTGAGGATGTTCTGTTGGTACTGTTCTAATATATTCTATAGGATGATCTGTATAGTAAAATTTAGGACTAATTTTCTGTAACATTATCAATGCTAGTGATCAAATTGTCCTGTTAAGTGAGAATCTACAATTGAATAACTGGGGTTTTTTTCCTTCACATTAAAAAAACAAATAATAATAATAAATGTCCTGTAAAAGCTAAAGGAGATAACAATTACTGTGTTCTCATAGCCATTTGTAATTCTAAGTGAAGAAAAAAAGGACCAGTCTGGCCCTATTATCTCAAAGCACATTTCTGATTTTAATTACATAATTTAGGTACAGGATGGCCAGTCATAAAAGGAAAGATGGGATCCCTCAGAAAGAAAATGACACCATATCCTTGAAAAACATCTGCAAACAATACTGTTCCTTAGTTGTGTATCAAAGTTCTGCCAAGTCAAATGATACTTTATAGTGCAGCTAAAATCTGAACCAAATGAGCACATCGAGAAGATGCCTGTACATGGAGAGTAACAGAACCATTTTAATGTACACCGCTGAATCTGCAGGATGTAAACTAGCATGAATTTAAAAATTCATTTTCCCCTGAATATTTAAAGTCAAGGTGTATATTTTCTGGAACCACCAAAGGGTTTTGGGGTTTTTTTTTTTCATAATATAGCATTGATATAAAATAATTTTACAAGGTTCTATATTGTCTGTACTATCACTACCATTAACCTGTAGTACCATTTAGAAGGAAACCTTCAGATATTATTTATCTTACTGGGATCTATAAATCTTTCCAACTACTTAACAATTGAACCAGTATTTATAGCTCTCTTGTTGAATACAGACAGATAGCTCATTCTAATATATAGGAAGGAAAGCAATAATTCACAGATTAAATAAAACCCTTTAAAGTTGCAGATGCTTTTGATCCTAACAAAGCATAATGCCCTCTGAAACAATAGAAGTGTCATGCAAACCAGTTATTTATATTTCTATAGACTGGAAAATTTATAACGTGTTGAGACGGATATTATTTCCTAACACTGGCTCTATCTTTTGATAAACAAAGTGTGACAAACTGAAGTATATTTTAGCACTGTGGCATTATAGGAATAGTTTTTCAGTGATAAAAATTTCAAGTAATGGCCATTTAATATATTGACAAAAATTTCCTGACCTTGTCTAGACACCTACCAAAACTTTATTTTTTTTATAGATGTGGTACTCAGCAGAGTCTGAAGGCACTCAATTGAATGAGTTACCACTTAATTCTTTGGGTCTGCACAAACTAAAAAAATCTAACATCTGAGAAATTTTCTGTAATATTTAGCATGATTTTTCTTTAGTTTAATGTCCCTAATTCTATATTTTTGTCCTTTACAATAACGTGACTCCATCTATTTTGGTAATTACACTCCTTCAATAAATCTACATAGGCAATGTAACATATCTTTGACATAGATAATTAAATACAATACATCAAATTAAAATAAGAAATTGCAAACCAAAATAATCATTGATAAGGAAATGATCTTGTTATAGATTTGCAATTGATTTGTTATGACTTAATTTCTTTAAGCAGTTAGGAAGTCATAGAAGCATAGAATCATGGAATGTATTGGGTTGGAAGGGACCTTCAAAGGTCATCTAGTCCAACCCCCCTGCAGTAAGCAGGGACATCTTTACTAGATTAGGTTGCTCAGAGCCCCATCAAGCCTGCCCTTGAATATCTCTAGGGATGAGGCCTCTACTATGTTTCTGGGCAACCTGTTCCAGAGATTCACCACCCTCATATATAAGTTTTTCTAACATCCAACATAAATCTACCCTTTTCAAGTTTAAAAACATTACCCCTTGTCCTGTTGCTACGTGCCCTTGTGAACAGTTAGTTCTTCCCCCATTTTCTTGTAGGCACCTTTCAGGTACTGGAAGGCTGCTATAAGCCCCACCCCCCCGAGCCTTCTCTCCTCCAAGCTGAACAAGCCCAAAGAAGGCATTGCATAGCTGAGTTTTTCCATATTTTTTGTAACCAGGTCTTCTGTCCACTTCAGCAGCCCACGCATTTCCCAGTCTTTTTATTTGGCTGCTGATTTACCTTTCTTGTTGCCATTCAAAGTATTCATCAGATTCAGCACCAAGAAGGCCTTGGCTTTCGTAATCACATTCCTGCTATCTCAGACAATACAGACACAACACACGCACATACAGAGACACACAGACACACAGACACATGACTTTTCTTTGGAACATTTTGTTCGCCTGTGGAGTTGTTCTACTACCTTTACTTAATTGACTGAAGTCCCAGTTCCTCACCTGCTGTCTTCAGCATGTGATTAAATCTAATTCCCATCTCCTTTTTCCAGAAAAAGTGTTATGTTGTCCATCCTGTGTTAACATTGACTTTGTATTTGCTCCTATTCAGCTTTTTCCCACAGTTTCTTCCATTTGTCAAGATAATTCTGACTCCTTCAATCCCGCCCTTCAACATCATTCCAGATTGTCCCAGCATTGTGCTACCATCCATCAAATAAGTCATTGATTAAATATTTGAGTAGAAATGGGCACAGGATGAAATATCAACCTCCCTCCATTTTGACAAGGAACCACTGATAACTAAAAGAGGACTGTGGTTTTCAATATTTTTACATATTTTAGGGGAATGTGTTTGCAAAAATACATTAATGTGGAACAGTGTAAAAGCTAAGCCAAATCCTCACATTTAAATGAAAGTATCTAGTAACAACAAAGGGAGGAATTTCTGTGACAGCAATAGATTTACCAAGTACTGTTTTTTTACTTATTAATAGTATTACAATTATGATTTTAAATGTTTTATACTATTTACCACATTTTATGTATATTTGAGATATTACATTTAAATTAAATGATAGAACTGTGTTTTATTAACATAATTAAATAATCCAGTTAAAAAAACCTCACCAAACACCAAGCAGTATTTGCTGCTGCAAAATCTCAATGTCTAAATCTGTGTAATGTTTCATAAATGTCTAGAAAAGAGAGTTCTGCTTTGTTTTTTTGTATTGGTCTTAAGGTGAAATGCCACAGAAAGGGAAAGGTAAGAGAGTTTCAGGTCATTTTGTCTCTGTATCCTTCTCATTTTAAAAATAAGATAATGACAAAGCAGAATTTAATGGAAAATTAGAGTTTTCCTGTGAGAGGATATTGCTGAAAAGTCAACTCATTCGATGCGATGTAATTGTAGCTTTTTCTTTTTGCAGAGTGTTCTAATACAGTTTAGTCCTTAGCTTGTAACTTGGCAAGAGATTCAGTTGAAACAACAGATGCAGGAGGTTTAAAGTTAGGATTCATCTCATCTAACTTTAGACACCCAGAAGTCCATTGTCTAATCAGTGAATTATTTAGGCACTCTCTCTTGTTAATGGAAAGAGAGAAGCATCTTTACTCCTTCCTAGAATAAGTAGGATTAATCTAACGTTATTAGAGTTGCTTATCTCTCTCAATTGACTAGTGAGAGAATCTCTGTACTCTGTTTGAGACAGTGCAGTGGTCTAAAACTTGGCTTACACAAGAGGCGAGTATATTTTAAGAATTAGAGTCAGCCATTCTCACTTTATAAAACAAGAAGCCACCATGAGGAGTTAAGAAGTCAAAGTCTGAGTATGAATTTCTAGGATAGCCTATGAATTTGATACACCTTCCAGTGTGAAAATAGGCTTTCCTTTTAACAGCACTTGCTTTTTTTCCCCCTCTTTATTCTTTAATGATATTCTTCATTCTTTAATAAATAACACAACTTCAAGCTGAGTATTTGGCACTTTAGATTTCCCTGAGATACCACAAAGGCCACATTTATCCTAAGGAAGTTACCATCTCCCCTATAGTAAAACAATAAACTATTTCTGCCTGTAGCCCTAAATCAGTAACATATAAATAAAATCCTAGAGAGGTAGAGAACTACATTACCTCGATGGACATACTTTCTGTTACCTTCGTTCTTCAGGGTTTTTCTTTCTGCATCAATTATGTTGTTTAAAAATAACAATAATCATCCCATTTACAGATATACTTGTATTGCAAAACAGCCCTCATGTAGACCAGGCTTAAGCCAACAAGAAGGAGGAAAATGTGAGAAGAAAATGTACAAGAATAGTTATGCCTAAATATGTGCCTCCTTCCTGAACTCAGTCATTATGTAGTATGGCATATGAGATATAATTAGGTAGCAGTCCTTGTAACGTCCTTGACATCTTCCCAGGTTCTTTCTTGAAAGTCAGAAGGCAGCTTGACATTTATTTCAAGTATTTACTTGTAGTACCTTAGAAAGTGTTGAGGAAAAATTATACTTAATAGGTAGCTTATGGTAAAAGTGACTGAATTGCAGTACACTGCTATTGATAATATGGATCTATTTACTCAGTACTTAGTTAGAAGGAGAAAAAAGGACTGCTGGGGGGGAGGATTGTCTTCTTAAAATGAAACTGCTGAGATGGAGAGAATTGAAAAGGTCAGCAAGGCATCAAAGAAGTATTTGTAAGAGAGAAAACCAAAACAAACAAACAAAAAAATAGCTATTGCAAGTGAGCCCAGAACTGTCAGACATTTACTTAAAAACAAGCAAAAAGAAAATATGTCCAAAAGAAATATTTCTAGCTAGGGAAAAAATGAGAAAAATTCTTGGCTGGCTAACATTAGGACTGCAACACATACCACATGCACCTTACTGACATGGGCTCGGGACTCCTGACATGTTTGTTCAATAAAATTGGAAGATTATGAAGAATGTTTTGCATATGACTAGTAGTGACCAGTAACTGTGCCAGGTTGGTCCACTGCATGCAGAACAACTATGAGGATAGAATGAGATACGGATATTGACAAAGCATTGAATTATACAGCTGCTTCCCAGATAGTTCTCTTGAGACCAGAAATAAGGGATATAATTCCAAACTGAAGTGTGGAATTCAACCTAGTGATTTTAGACTCTCCAGATCTAATTCCCTTAGTCTCCTTTCTAGTCCCTCTCTGCTCAAATTCCTAATTTACACTGCTATAAAATGAAACTTTTCTCTCTTCCCCAGCTTTTAATCCAGCTTCAGCCCTTTCTCCTGCCCTTGTTCCTTATTTCTGCCACAGCCGTCCCCCCCAGACACATTATTTTTCTCTCCCTGTTGCCAGCCCCTGCCAGCCTTAGTTTGCTGTATCTTCGTGTTCCTCTCCTTTCAGTTCCTGAACTCTGCTCTTCTGTTTCTGGGTCCTGCCAGAGCTCTCCTCACACCTCCTCTTCATCTGCCTCATCCTGATTTCTTCTCCCCTGCCACAACATTTCTTCCTTGCTACGCTCCAAAAGAGGGAGCAGTGAGACCACAGAGACAGTTTCGCTGCTCACAGCTGTTGCATGGAGCGTGGGGTTGCAGGCGGCGACCGACCCCCTGTCCAGAGGGATCACGTTCTGGTGCTGCGGGGATGCAACATGTGCAGTTCGGTCGGGAGCAGCAGCTGAAGGCGAGCACAGCTCTTGTGGAGCAGGCAGAAAGCTGTCAGTCTGACCTCTGCTGTGCATAGACAAACTGCAGAAGCATTCAAAGCTTACAGATTGGCCAAATTAAGGGGAAAATGTGCTTGCAGCTAGCAGTGTGTTCCTCAAACCAGCACCATTCTCTTGCCCATCCCAGGTGGCCAAGACTTCGTCTAAAACACAGGGGTAAATGAAAGTATGTGAAGTGAAAGAGCACCTTGTTTGCTGAATTACTTGTTTAAAGATGTTGAATTGAATAATAAAAAGTTGAATTATTTATTTAAGGACATTACTTTTTTTACTCAGCATTGGTGAGGCCACACCTCGAGTACTGTGTCCAGTTCTGGGCTCCTCACCACAAGAAGGACATGGAGGTCCTGGAGCGAGTCCAGAGAAGGGCAACCAGGCTGGTGAAGGGGCTGGAGGGCAAATCCTATGAGGAGCGGCTGAAGGAGCTGGGGCTGTTTAGCTTAGAGAAGAGGAGGTTGAGGGGAGACCTTATCACCACCTACAACTACCTGAAGGGAGGTTGTAGAGAGATAGGTGATGGTCTCTTCAGCCAGGTGACAGGCGATAGGACAAGGGGAAATGGCACAAAGCTGTGCCAGGGCAGGGTCAGATTAGATGTTAGGAAAAAATTTTTCACTGAGAGAGTTGTCAGGGCCTGGAACAGGCTGCCCAGGGAGGGGGTTGAGTCACCTTCCCTGGATGTGTTTAAAAAAAGGGTAGATGAGGTACTTAGGAATATGGTTTAGCTTATGACGGGAACGATTGGACTAGATAATCTTAAAGGTCTTTTCCAATCTTGTAATTCTGTGATGCTGTGATTCTGTGACACAGTTTAATAGAAATAACATGTATCTAGGAAAGTAACAATGTAGATGACAACAAAGGCCAGAATACTTCAGCCTCTGGTTCATTCAAGGCACTGCTCACAGACAACCTTGAAGAGGGTCAACCTGAACATGTAACTGATAAGAAGGGAGAAACAAGACTAACATCCACATTATGAGATATTAAAATGGACTTGTGGTATTTCGTATAACAATTTATAGGGTGTCCAGAGAAAAGGCCACAGGTGGGGAAAGGGAAGGATGGACATCAGGCAGAGTTATACATGATCCTAATACTTAAGTCTGTGACTTTGGGTGTACATAAGAGAATGCAGCTAACAGACGTAGTCAATGGACACAGCAGTTGTGTAGAATTCTCTGAGTTCTGCATTGGGACCTTCTGGAACTTCTGAGAACAAGCTCCAAGATCACTGTGAAATGCCTGAGAAACTTCTGAGAAAGGTGAGGTTGCCTGCTGCTATCAGTCAAGGATGTAAGGGGAGTTACAAGGGTGTGTGTCCAAGGAAACTCTAATAGCTTCTATCAGACATGATCAGCTACCCTTAATCCAGGGTGACTGGAACCTTTGTTCCTGCAGTTGCCCCCTCACTACAGAAGGTTAAGCACCCTTCAGCTGGTGCTGAGAAAAACCTTCTGTAAGAGCTAGGTCCAGAACACAACTCTCAGAGGCAGCATTTTCTGTAGAAGGGAGTCAGTTGAAATTGTGCTGCTGTAATAGTCTCAGACATGATAATAATGTGCTACAGATCAGTTTCTCCAGCAGATATTGGAGTGGCTGTGTTGGCTAGAGCAGAGTCTTTGATGCAGACTAAGCCTCTCAGGTGGTGGATGCAGCCCGCCAAGTCCCAGGCTGGATGGAGTTTTAAGGACCTCTGAAGCCAGCAGAAAACCAACCCTGCCCTCCAGGAGGTGACCTGTCTTGGAGGAGCTGTGCTGCCGAGTGGAAGAGTTGTGGGAGGCAGTGAGTGGGCTGTACAGTATGGGGAGATGAAGGGGAGACAGGATCTTCTCTGAGATGCCACAGCTTGAAGAGCCTAAGTTGCAGTCTGCAACAGAGAACCAGGCAGTGTTTACCCCTCCATCAAAGTAAATGAAACCTCAAGTGAAGGGGTAGAGTGGGCTCTAGTGACTCCTGGCACCAAGCATAAGGGTCCTGAGGGCTTACCTCTCTAAAATGGTTCACCACCCTTGAAGTTGAAGGGGAGTCAGATGTACCTGGAAGCAAAGAACCTGATTCACCTAACTCTAAACAACGCAGGACTATCAGGAAGAAATGGTGAGCCATTGCAGTGGGTGACACCCTGCTGTAGTGGGCAGAGACACCCATCTGCCAACTTGACCAGTTATCTAGAGTGGGTGCTGCTAGATGGGGACTAAGATCTGGGAAACAGTGGAAGACCATTTATGGGAGTGTTCATACGCTTGTACATGGATTCTGCTAAGGGCTGTGCTTGCCTGTGGCAGTCTGTGTACCTGGCAATAGTACCCACTGCGTGTGTGCACATGTCTGGGACACATGCTCAGCTTTGCTGAGCCTGCAAACAGGAACAGCAGTGGCCACCTGCATGAGAGTGGGGTGGAGAGACCCTCCAGGGTTCCAGAGTGCACCTGCAGAGCTTCAGCACTCAGGTAGTAGTAATTCAGAAGTGTGTTGCTTCTGTCTGATCCAGTAACATTCTTAATGAAAATGAAAAGAAAAAAACCCAAAAAACAAAGCAACAAAGCACCTCCATCTGCTTGACTTTTATTTATTCATAGTAAGAAAAGAAAAAAAAAAATCTCTGATTATATTTAGTCTTTAGCAAAACCCTAATTAAAATTAAAGAATACTATAAGGGGTGAAAAGGAGACAAGTGTGACAGCCTTATTTTTCCTGCTTATAATGTCATTCATTGTCCTAGGATGAAAAATACACTAATTGTCCTCCTGATTCAACAGACTTTGTACACTGTTACACCCACTGTGGTAACACAGCATTAAGACACAAAGTGAATGACGATTTGAAGATTTCAGACACTTGCACAGGTTCACAGTTAAAAGACACCTCAGATAACTTTGCCATCAATAAGCAATTCCCAGTACTTGAGAAGCAACTGAACCATCTCATGAAGTTTTGAGGGTTTTTTATGAAGCCTGTAACGGTAGATCTCTAGAATACAAAAGTAATGCTTTTCTGCTAAAGTTTAGGGAGGTCTAATTACTGTTTGTTATGTTGACAAGGCAAATTATTCCTGGGAGGGAAAAAAAAAAAAGCTAGATTATTTCTATTCCTGGAGGCAATAATGAATTGATATGTAGTGGCTTCTGTCTGCTGTTTATTGTGGGTTTTTGTTATCAAGTGGATGGCAGGTAGATTGATAATTTGGTCCCAGTAAGAAACAGAAAAACAAGCAAGATCACCCAATCCAGTGAATGAAACAAGTAGACAGGGAGGAGAAACAGGTGAGAGAGGATGCAAGAACAGGCTCCTTGTGGGAGTAAGTATTTAAAATCATTTTTACACAAAAAGCCTAAGACTGACTTTCAAGTCGCGGAGCAGCACCATGCATACTGCGCTATGGAGTACATCCCTTCACAGCTTTTATTGCTGGCACTAGTTTTATGTTTAGCGAGTACCTCCCTCTCACCGTAAACTTTTGAGGATGCATTGCACTTATCAGATTTGATTCATTTCTTCCAAATGAGAGGTGTTATCTTCTAATCTTCTCTGCTAGCAGAGAAATACCAGGAAACCTGACCCTCTTTTGGATTCCTTACTTTGCCTGCCTGCTGGGCCCTACTGTTGACAGGCTTGCTTAAATCACATTTTCTTTGGTTGGGAAGGTAACGTGTTGCTTCTATCAGGGCTCCGACTGAAGCCCTGCACATCAGAGAAGCACAGCAGCGCTGTGAAGCAATCATAGATAAAAACAGGACATATTTGTAAACAGGTTGTGTGAGCCTCTTGGTTTTCATTCACCTGTGGAGAGAGAATGAATGCCTTATAAATAAAGCCAAAGGGGAAGATGCTAAACATCCTGTACTTGCTTCACAAAAATATGCATCCAAAAATGCACTTACTTACATTTTTTGTCTTTAGCTCTACATTATTACATCAAAATCACTTTCTTCTGTAGCCTGCAAGGCAAAGGGATATCACCAAAAATGAGGGCAGCCTCTAAAGCAAAATATATTTTTCAGCAGTGAGGTCCATGGTGATTTTTCAGCTTATATATATATATATATTTATATATATATATGTATCAGAGAAATTTTGTTGGTTTGTTTTTTCAAGTAAAATGGAAAGTCACCATGTCCCCCTAGCCATGTCTCCCATTCTTAGCTTGCACATCTTAAACTTTCAGGAAAACAAGGCTCTCAGCTGGGAAAAATCTCCCTAAATTCCTTTCTGCCCCTTAATGCATAATGTATAAGGACCCTGCTCCAAAGTACCCAGCAGAAAACCTAAAACTCAGTCCTGAGTATGTTCCCTGCAGAGTTCATGACCCAATGTGGTAAATACAGACCATATAATTCTGTCCCACGGTGCAGCTTCCAACCAGAGGATGCAACTGAAATGTCTGGAAAGTTCCTTTATTTGCTTGGGATTTGTCACGTTTAGCTTGGACATACTTTGTTCTGAGATCATAGATCTTTCCAGGGTCATTTGTGCCTCTCTCTGCCCTGGTGCTCCATTAATCGACTCCTTGGCAATATGGGTGGGATCGTTCTCCTCTCCCATTTCCATCTCACAGACAGATGTCCTATTTAGTCAGTTAGGCTCTCACTAACAGGGACCTGTAAAAAGTAATTAATCTGAGTTATTTTAGTCAGCTATTTCAGAAGGAGATAAACTTCCATTAAAGAAAGTGACCAACTGAAAACACTGAGCTTTCAGATGGCTGCAGTTAAGGGAGATCACTCCCGCTCCTGGTGATGGGATTCTGTAAAGTCCTACCTTGCCTCAGGAGCCATCTAATAAAAAGAAGCCTCTGGAAAAGGGGAATAAGAAACAAAGGAACAAAAAATTTTTTCAGTAAGTTGTTATAAGTCAAAACTTTAACAAGATGAATGCTTTCTTCAATAGTTTGCTATTGCTGCTCTGTTACGTTCTTCCTCTGTCCTGTCCCTCCCTACTTCCTACACACCTCTTGCATCTTTCCTGGGGCACGTGGAAGAGAATTCACTGCTGTATAATCCTTCTTGCAGGGCTGTGGTTCCTTCTAGTCAGGAGAGGAAAAGGGGATCTCACCTTAGTGTTCGTTTGCACTGAATTTTGTTTCCTTAGGGGTTAATGACACTGGCTGAAGCAGCCCTATTTTCCATTATCTTCTTCTTGATTGTTTTGAGAGGGTTTCTGCTTAGTCAGATCAAAAAGTCTTGGACTTCCCTTATGAACATGGACCTCACACAGTTTTCTGATATGTGAAGTTCTTGCCGCTGTCATCTATTGATAAGGAAGGAACACAAAGGTTACCCTAAAATACTTTTAAAAGTATCTCTGTAATAAACTTCATATAATCATTTTGAGTCCTAAAGGAAGATTGTTTTTTACTATTCCTTTTGGTGATATATAAAAAATGTGATTTTAGCAGAGGGTTCATCATCTCTTCACAAAATAAATGATCATAATGGCCTCTTGATAAATGCATATTGCATTGTATTACAGCAGAACTTCTTCTGAGATAACATGTTATGTGTTTATGAAAAAAAAATAATGGTGATTTTAGTTTTAGAGATTTAAATGTCAGCTTTTAGGAAAAATGTTTTTTTTTAAAATCTGAAAAAAAAGCAACAGACCCTTAAATAAAGTGACCTCAAATGGAGTTCTTTCTAGAAAAGAAATTATGTTTTAAATGTTAAAATAAAATAAAGGGAGTTTAATCTGTTTTAAAAATTGAGGATTTTAAAGTTATCAAATAAATTTATATATTATTTTCTTTTATGCAGGCTCATAACTTTTTTGTAATTTTCAGTTACATCTGCATACTGATGGAGTGCAAAGCAAATATTTCTCTCCTAAAATTATTACTTTGATGCAAACAGTTTTTCAGTGAAGTGGAAAAGGTTACTGACAATTATAAGACATTGGCTGTACTCAGATATTCCACGTTAGACCAAACATAAACATTTACAGTGCCCTCTAATCCAGAGGTAAAAATTAACCATATTAAAAATACTGTGTTCCTGGGTTAATGCTTATCTCGTTGTCCTTGGAGGGTAGTAAATGGGTCTATTTTCAAGCTAAAAAATAGAGCTGGAACTGAGATTAGGTTTGCCTCTCAGGAGGCATGCTTCCTTTCAGTAGTGAACAGACAGACAAGAACTACTTGGTCACTGGTTATTTAAATCTGTGAAGCCACCTTTGCCAGGCTTGTCCCTTCTTATTTGTGTGTGACATAGGAGGAAGGGTATATTAGTAAATAAATAGGCAAGTCCACCTGCACACAACACTGCACTTCATATAACTTGTCAGTATTAAACATCTCTCAGAACTACATGTTTGAAAATGAGCTAGAAGCTTCGCAAATGGAAATCTCTCAACACTTAAACACACATTTGCTACGATAACTAGTGATGGTCGACAGGAGGCTGAGACATCTTTTCAGTGTCCCTATCTACCTGACAGCCAGTCTGTTACAGCATATGAGCCATTGAAAGCAGAAAGCTGACGGGATGCTATGTGCATTCCTTGTCACCAGAAATTACTTAGGAGCTTCAGGACAGGAGTCTGGGTAAACTTGGAGCAAGTGGAAGAGACACTGGGACGGTTAAGGCACTAATTTACAAAAGGGAAAGCTGATATTCAAGATCCCTGTTCAGAACAAATGTTTTTCAGTGGTTGAAGCCATTTGTGGTTTGCAATTTGCTTTCACAGGGCAGCTTCTCTCTCCTTTCCTCCAAAGGAAGTGTTTGAAATCTCAGTAATTTTCAAAGCAGAGCAGTTCCTAGTTCAGTCCTGTGCAGAATGTTGTGCTGTAAAATGCAACACGTTCATTTACTTATTATTTGGAGTTATTGTCTCTTCATTGCAGATCTTAAGACAGGCTGTTGGATCCCAGTGTATATCTGTATACAACACAAAGTATAATTGTTGTCTTCATGCCACAGGGAATACTCCTTGAATATGCATCTCCACTCTCTAAGAACTGGAGAGTGATAACATGGTGTTTCAGACCTGCTTTTGTAACTCTGTTCTATTTTGTTGGTTAGTTTCATTGATGTAATGATTCAAGATGGAAAATTAGCAAGATCAATGAAGATATTAGTAGATGTTGAAAGGCGTTGTGCATGATGCATCTTCTTTCTCTCAGTAGATGCGGGATAAACAGCAAAGCTGACACCTCAGGCCCTCTCAGAATAATCTCTGATTCTCTAGTATTACTAACAGTAGACAGAAGTCCTGAGAACTAATAACTGCCAGTTTTGTATGCGGACTATGAAGGCAAGTGGCTTTGTGAAGACTCCCTCAGCAGTCAAGAGAGACCAAAAACCACCCCAACAGAGTATTCAGCTGACCTATTGTATACAACTATTTCAGGATGTGATGAATCCCCATAAGCCTGTGCTCAACTCTTCACTGACATCTGTGGGAGCTTAGATAACATACTTACACTAGAAGTTTAACTTTTCAATGGTTGCAGTTAAGTGACTTGAATCCCATCCAAAATGAACACTGTAGTCCTGTTGAATTCAAGGAGGATGCTCACATCAGCATTTGCCTGCTAATTCTTCTACCAGATGCAGAATCAGACCTTGCTTTATGATACAGCATGCTGAAGCGTGCTTGAGAGTACTTACAATTAGATGCCCCATATGAAGCCGACAAAGCCTTTGCTTTGACAATATGTCTCTATCTGCATTTTATGGCACTTTGTCATAATTTTGCCTGCCTATAGCAGTTTATGATCATAATAAGATATTGACACATTTAACAGCAGCTGTTTAAAATTTCATAAATATCATAAATGCCAACCATTCCATTAAAATAAAAACAGAAACAAAAGGCATGAAAATTTAGTGAGAAGCAGATTCCTAATCTTTGGAAAAAAAAAAAAGTATTTTAACCATTTTATTGCATTTGGCAGGGCCAGTAGCATACTGCTGTAGCAACATACTGCAAATACAGTGGGTAAAAAAGCAAAGGATCTGTAGGAAAAAATTACAAGTGAAGTAAATAACATCCACAAATTGTAAAATTACAAAAAATTATGTGAAGACCTCAAATAAAAGGTTGACAAGATTAAAAAGAAACTTTCAGGTTTTTATTCCCTATAGAACTTTTGAGTCCTGTTCAGTACTGAATAAACCCCAGATATTTCAAAATATTTTCCCATTGAAAATTAATCAATCATATGACAAAATACACCAGTTGTGTACAGTGACTACTGTTTAGTAAGACTAAACTAGGATCTTATGATTATGTGCAGAAATAGCTTGTTAATATCATCTCTGTATGTACCTAATCAGAACTATTAAAGCAGTGGACTACAAAACTGCAGGGAGTTTTTTCTTTGTTTTTCTTTTTTTCTTTTTTTCCCCTTAGAAATCTAGATGGATGATGGCTTCCTCTGTGAAATCATTTTATCCTGCACTCCAGGATAAGTTCTGTCTTTCTCTATCACATAACCTAGAAGATGAAGTGATCTGCAACAGAATTTGTAACTATACTATTGATGTATCCATGCAGAGGCCGATCTTAATGACAGCAGGGTTCCTTCAAGAACATGTATGGATCATTTACTTTTACACTTCTTTCACTTATTAGAAGCTTACAGTCATCATTACAGATGTGCTTGTGAGTGGATGCTTTCACAGTTAACACATTAGCTCCCATGGAAGTACTGACTGTTTAGTGCAAATGCATTTGAAGAGTCCCACTGATTTAAATAGGATCAAATGCATCATAACTTTTTTTATCCTTTTTTTGAAGAGATTTCCAAGCAGAGCGGTTACAGAAACAGTTAATTATTTTGAAAGTAATAACATTTAGAAGCCCATTTCTAAGCATTTGGAATGTGGGGCTTTTAATCTTTTTTAAAAAGCATATAGAGAAGATCATTACTGATGCTCTGATAGACAAAATTAGACAATACATTCTTGAGCCTTTTGTCTTTCACGTGGTAGTTTAGCTTTTATTGAGGAAATGTTTTCAGTTTATTTAGCCATAGCAGACTGAAGCCCTCTACTCTCATAATTTATGTAAACATGTCAAGCACCGGGTTATTGATTAAGCCAACAGTGTTGATCTGTCTACTCATTTCTATGTCACCGTGCATATAGGGATGCAGGATATGGGGACCAGGTGGAGAGAGAGAAAAGGCACAACTTTTCACTTGAGAACAGAAAATATGACTTTTTAAAGAAATTTAGACACCTGATTTTATCTTCCAGACTCCATTTGAGTAGCAGGAACTTTCATTGTAGACATGTAAATGACAAATTGGATGTAGTCCTGTGATGTGTTGCAGAGCCAGGGGCAACAAGTTACAATAGGAAATTCTCAATGTACTAATCTGCAAACAAAATGAACTTATCAAAATAAAGAAATAAATGAAATGGAGGCTTCAACTCTTTTAATCTTTTAATCAAAGGCTTAGTGGCAGAATGTTATAATGAAGACCCCACACTATCAAGTCTTCATTACTTGAACGCTAATTCATTAGTGTTACTATGAAGTTTCATAAATTATTTAAACTAGCCTTGTCAAAATAAATGAACAAAGTACGTTCTGTGATACTCTAACACTTTTTTTTTCTTTTCTTTTCTTCTTCTTCTTTTTTTTTTTATTGCTGCCTTCACATTGTGCTTGCTTGTGTGCTTGATAGTCCACAGAACTGGTTGATTCACAGTGGAGACCAGCTTCAATGCCTATTAATGTTAGTAGGAGTCTTACTACAACTAAGCTTGGTGGGAGTCTGAGTGGGCCCTGAGTCTCCCAGTATCAATGAAAATAAGTCATGTTTTACTGTTATCACTAATTAGCCTGCAAGCATTATGGAGCAGGGCCTGTCTTTGACTCTGTGATTGTACAGCACTTAACACAATGGGGCTTCCATTCCGATTGCAATATCTCCATTAATATAATAGTTCTATAGGAATGCAACTATTTTAAATCTCTGTCACGTGCTAAGGATATTTTTTATTAATTGCCTACTTTTCAAAAGTTCTAATCTGTGCAAGACATTGGATAAATAAATTATGTACTATAAAATCTGCCATGTGGCTGTTACCAAGAATTATAGCAACATTTTATGAGCATTTTTAATAATAGTAAAATGGTGAGAACATGAAAAAAATAGTCTTTGAGAGAGAATTTAATATATTTGTTTTGTACATACATACATACATAAATAAATATACAGATATGTATGTATTTCTGTTAATGCATACTTACATAAACACTTCGGACCAGATTGTAATCTGCTACTTCAACAGATGACCACCTGGCTGTGAGCTCTGTCAGACATGTTATTTTTATGAAACCGACACAGCAGACACCCCAAAAGGACATGGGAAAATTTTTCATGGCTGCAGAGGTGTAGCAATGAACATCTGATATTAATTTTAAAAAAAGAGGATTCCTATGACAACTTTTCCTTTAACGTAGTATAGTTCTACTCTCCTCAATATGGGGTTCTGGCCAATAGTCCTACTAGGTGGAAACAGTATGAAAATTTTATTACATGTGGCATAAATGGAAAATCTCAACTCCTGTCATCCCCGTAGAATTTGGTATTTCAGACACTTCGATTTCTATGGCATTCTCATATAAGGTATAGAGAACACTTAATATTTGAACTTGTACTGCAAGAAGGCAAAATTAGACTTTATTCCTAAATTCTAAAGAGAAGAAGAAAGGTAATACATCATTCTAAATAAAAACAGTCTCAGAAAATATTTTAGTGAAGAAAATTAAATGTTCCATGTCTGTGTGCATCATCTGCATTTCAGTGATGTACAGTACTCTTTTACTGAATTTATTCAGCTTTGGAATTCCACTGGATAATCATGCACTGAGTGTGAGTACTGGGGAAAGGGCGTTATCCTTAAATTATAATGGCTCTGCTTTGTTTGGTTGGATAAATTCCTATTAGTGTGTGCGTGCGTGCGTAGGAGAGAAGCTGCTAACACTTTTCTCAGTTCTTCAGTAATCCCAGTTTCAGAGTCTCAGAAAAGCCTAGTTGTGGTCCAGAGGTTTTTTTGTTGGAGTTTTTTTGTTGTGTTTGTTTGGGGTGTTTTGTTTTGTTTTGTTTTTTATTGATGATACAGCAAATAGTGCTGGCCAAAAATATTGCTGTTCTTCATAGTCAATATCCTACTGATATGAAAGGCAAACATTCCCCCTCCTCTAGAGTTAAATGCTGAGCCATCTCACCTTCGCTCTGACACCCTCATAGTGCATACGCGTAACCTCTAACCTGACTATGCACTTTAGCAGCAGATTAAATCAAAGTCCTGTTTCATGGGGACAGGAGGACTCGGCAGTCACAGAGTGGTAGATCCAAAAGCAATTTTCTCTGTACCGCAAAATGAATTTGTGGGGAGTCCCTTCACGTGTCCAAGCCCTTGGAAAATAGAATTACAGCAATACGTTTTATGCTTTTTATTTGTATGGCAAAGTGAAGGGACAGTTGCTTCCCAAAAACACTGTTTCAATCTGTTTATTTGGACACTCAGCTCTGCATTGCTACCTGCCCGGAACACCCTCATCCCGAACAGTAAGAACACAAGATTTATTTCTCATAAAAGTTTGCATTCTGCAGAAATTTATAAGTACACCAGAGAAGACTGGCCTGGTGTAATGCCACATTCCAACTCAGTTTGAACCCTTATAGCAGATAAATATGAAATGTCATACCAGATGTCTGCTTAAAATGCAAGGCCTCTGCTTGTGAATCTTATGTAAGGTTCAGCATCGCTTGTTCTCACAGTTGACTGTGAAGTGGGTCTGGCTCCCAGCCCAGGTCTCTCACACAATGATTAACCTCAGACTACATGGCACCATCTGGTACTGTCTCAGGTAGGAAACATATATAAATGACTGAACAGTTATGCTTTTCCCTCTCTAAGCAGAGTAATATTTGAGCAATGGCACGTTTTTCTTTTCCCAAGCAGAACTGCCTTGAAATATTTCATATATAGAAAAAGCTTACATTCATTACTAAACCCTCTCCCCAAAACCTGTCTTGAAGTATTTGCCTCCTACCCTTTTGTCTCCCTTTGTCTCTCTCTTTCCTCCCTTCCTTCCTCCCTCCCTCCCTCCCTCCCTCCCTCCCTCCCTTCCTTCCTTCCTTCCTTCCTTCCTTCCTTCCTTGTTCTTTCTTTTGTTCTCTTGCACTTTTGATCAGTCTTTCCTGAGCACTGATCTTGAGCTTGGGAGCTTCATTCAGCTGGACACCTAGATCTGCCACGTTTTCTGATTTTTGGATGGAGAAGTATTTCAGTAGGAGTTTTTGGTTAAGTCAGCAGGTGAAATAAATAAGGAGCTCAGAAAGAGTAATGACTCTCAGGGCTGACATGATGGCACGCACCATCATCTAAGCAGGAAATCTCTTTGGAAATGCCTCTTGGACAATTTAAACAAATGGTCATTCAAGGAAGCAATGTTAAAGAGCAAAAAAAGGAACACGGGGTTCCAGCTTTTTTCTTCTCTCTCTCTCTCTCGTGTGATCATTTTTAAGTGGTTTAAGAACAGCAAGGCATTATTCTTTCTGCATTTTAAACCAAAAAAGCTGAGCCTCTCACCCTTCTCTGTGTTTCCCATTAGTCTTTTCTAAGATGCCCCTTGAAAATCATAATGTGAGAAATATTAAGGTCGTAAAATGTGAAATAGCTGAGGATTTGAGATTTATAGAATCACAGAATGGTTTGGGTTGGAAGGGACCTCAAAGATCATCAAGTTCCAACTCCCTGCCATGGGCAGGGACACCCCTCACTAGATCAGGCTGTTCAAGACCCCATCCAAACTGGCCTTGAACACATCCAGGAAGGGGCATCCACCACCTCCCTGGACAACCTGTTCCAGTGCCTCACCACCCTTGTAGTGAAGAATTTCTTCCTAATGTTGTTGCCATTTTGTGTAGCTGTGCTGCTGAGATGGCTTTTGTAAGCAGCAGTTACAGCTTTCTGCCAGCTCCAGACTGTAAACATTGGCCAATTCAAAGCCGAAGTTGTGGCTGACCAGGGCCGACCCAATCGGAGCTGGGCACAGCACCTCTGTGAATCACATAGAGGAGAAAAAAAACTGCTGGCAGATGCACTTTGCCACCTGAGGGGGGAGTGAGAAGATGTAACAAGCTGCACAGACACCAAGGCCAGGCCAGAAGGAGAGGGGGGTGGGGAAAATGCGGAGAGTTTCCTCTGCAGCTCGTCGTGAAGACCATGGTGAAATGGGTGTCCCCTCCTAGCCCATGGATGAGGACGAGGAGCAGAGACATCTATGCCCTGTGAAGAGATTGATCCACGCCTCAGCAGGTTTGCCGGGGGACTTGTGACTTTGTGGGGAACCAGGCCGGGGGAGTCTGGGCCTGAACATCAGCACCCTATGGAAGGGAGTCCTGTTGAGAGGCCTGTGGTGAGGAGATGACTCCCCGATAGAGAGGACTCAAGCTACAGAAGTTCATGGATACGACTCTCACGTGGGTGAGACCCCACGGCGCCGCAGGGGAAGTGCGTGTGTGTGTGTGAAATGCCCCCCCCCCAGCTGAGGTGGAAGACAACTCGACCGGAACAGACTGAAAACCCCCCATTCCCCATTCCCTGCCCCTCCCTGTGCTGCGATGGGGAGGATGAAGAGAGTGAATGTATGATTAAAGTGAAGTGTGTGAAGAGGCAAAGGGGGGAGGGGGTGTGTGGAAGTAGAAGTATTAAGACCTGGGGAAGGAAAGCAGTTTATGAGGAACTGCTGGGACTCCACTCACCATTCCCTGCCCCTCCCTGCATCATGTTGGGGTGGGGAAGAAGGGAGTAAAATCGTGATGAAGTTTAAGTCTGCTAAGAAGGGGAGGGGTGGCGGGGAAAGTGCTTTAAGACCTGGACGCTTCTCATTAACTCATTCCGGTTCACTGAGTGTATTAGCTGTAGTAGTAATAAATCACTTTTCTTTCCTTTATTCTGTTCTGAGTCTGTTTTGCCCATTGCACTAATTGGAGAGTGATCCCTCTGTCCTTATCTCAAGCCCTAAGCCTCCCAATGTATGTTTTCTCCCCTTTTCAGCTGAAACAGGGAGTGAGCGAGTGGCTTGGTGGGCATTTGGCCTCTAGCCAGGGCCAAACCACCACATATGTCCAAGCTAAATCTAACCCCTTCCAATTCAAAACCATTCCACTTCCTCCCATCACTACATGCCCTTCCAAAATTTCCTGGATTCAGAACCTTGTAGGCCCAGGTTTCTCTAATGGCTGCTCTGGGGCCAGCAACATCAAAGCTGTTAGAGTAGGGACTGAGGTGGTAGTGTGGCAGCCACTCCTCCAGCCAACAGCAGCTCAGAGGGATCTCCCTACAGAGGTGGAGCTGAGTCAGCCTCTAAAATTACTTTTCTCCCCCAGTACCTGTGTATTTCATAAGCAGGAAATCTGAAATAAGAGCAAACTTATAGGGTTCATAGACCTTGTGGCTACAGTTCCAACCCTTCATGAGAACCAAAACCCATGGAAGTGAAAATAAATTAGTGAGGACACAGGATACTATAATAGAGCAGTTGCAGCAGAAAGTAATATCCCCAGAACATGTTTAAGGTCACAAAACTGGCTCAGACATAGTCTGGACACTTGATGATATTAAATATTTGGGAATGATTGATTCTTTCTTTCTCTCTCTGCAAATTTTACCAAAAACATTGCATTTTCATAAGTATTAAAGTCATTTATTTTTCTTTTTTAATTAAATAAAATATTTTAAAAGCACATGCATTATTAGAGAGTATTTAAACAGCTCTGTGTAGTGTTATTCTGGGCACTGGAAATTACTAAGTTTTGAGCAGGTATGCTTAGGACTCTGCTTTTCATTATGTTCTTCTCAAGGAGTCAGACTCAACTGGTAAGGTACTTTGTACTTTCACTTCTGCTCCCAGAGATTCCTTAACACAGGAGGTAACTTTCAGAGTTCTCAAATCATTAACGTAGCTATAGATAGCTAAACCAGCAAGGAAACACATCAAGGTAGTTTGTGATGTGACATCTTAAAAAGGTGCCCCCAGCAGACAGGGAGGAGTCTCATAATTCAGCAGGATAGATGGAAAAGTTCCCAACTTCTTAACCAAAAGTGTGCGTGTCTTTTCATATCTAGGAAACTCATCTGTTTTTTCCCCTATTATTTTATTAGACATTTAAATTCATCAGAAAGAGAGGGTAACACTGGATAAGGTTTGACATTACAGACCACAAATCAAGTGTTTTATCTGCCCAAGGATGTTCAAGAAAAAGAGGAAATATTTATAGAGGTGTAAGAGCTTATGACTACCATTTAATGGGAATGAAGAGGAGACAGATGTAGGCTGAAAAAATATCAAAAACTGCTTCACACTAGTGTGTGTGATAATGTAGAAGACACTTCAAAGGGAAAAGGTAAAAGAACCATCAATGCTAAAAAAATGGACTATAGTGGTCAATTCTTCATTGGCAGCCACATGAACTAGGCAGCCCAACAGGGCTTTTTTATCCTTGGCTTCCATTATTCTATGGTAAAATTAGAAGGCAAATAAGCAGAACTGTTCATGGCAGCCTTATCTTTTACTGCCAGTAGGAGAATGCTCACTGTTACCCAAGCTAATCATGCTGCAATATAACTTCAATTTTTTATATTGGATATTATTATAGGTACATATCACTATAACATAGTGCTTTCATTTTGAGCCCATCATGGTGCTGTAACATTTTCTAGCAAAACACGTTAAATTTAAAGGGGAAAAATGAGTGGGAAGTATAGTACTCAATTATATCTACTGTGGCTTCTGTTTTTGGGGTTTTATCTTTAGACTTGGTTTTCATTACTAGTTCACATTAGCAGCTGGGATTTACTTTCCATGTATGTCATTTTAGTTTGAGGGTCTCCAGGGCTTTTAAATGCATTCAGCCTTTCCTATACTTTGGTATTTATTTTACTTGCTTGCATTTCTGTGGTTTTTAATTTCATTGAAATTAGTTGTTGTTTAGATCAATGATTTGTAAATGTCAGTATACTGATGGGATGCTGGGGCAGAAACAAGTTTTCTCTAAGCTTTCATGAATTATAGGACACCTACTACCTACAGGTACTAAAACTCAAGCAACTCCTTCATTTGAGATGGTAAAAAGAAATTTTTAAACCTAGAAATTAGGCCTATATTACACAGAAGGAATAATGCCCCTTAAAATGTTTGTCATATGCCTAGGAGCAAATGGATGCTTTTATTGGAGCCAAAGTTATCTTGTTTTCTTGACTGCTGCTTTTCTGGGGGAAGAAATTTCTTTGAAATGCCAGAAGAGACTTAACATAAAATGAAAAGTCTTGTTCTTCAAGGAATTAGTCCACCACTCTGAATACAGATACGACTAGCAACCAGACATGTTTCTCTGTAGGGATTTAAAATAATTTAGATCCTAGATACCCCCTTAATATAAGGACATATTGATACATATATAAGGTTGGCCAAAATCCGGGGTTGGCAGATTGAGGGGCAGTGCACTGAGGTGCTTGAAAATATGAGCTCTGAACTACAGTTATAATTCTTCTTCCAGATGCACACTCATACACGCCCACTTCAGATTTGTCAAGAAGTAAGGACATTGCAAGAGGAAAGCCTGTGTATTTCTTTGGGTCTCAGGGGATATAATTTCCATCTGAGAAGAGCTGTTTAGTCTTGTAGTGTTTGATTAAGAAAGTTTGCCACAGAAGAACAGTAGAATCACTTTTCCTTACCTAAAGGAAGCAGTAGATAATGCTTAGATAAAATTAGGTAAGATCAGATTTTGATTTTTTTTTCTTCTGGCACTGTATGGATACATAATTACTTGTGGTGGATTGACCCTGACTGGAGGCCAGGTGCTCACCAAAGCTGGTCTATCACTCTCCCTCCTAAACTCGACAGGTGAGACAAAAAATAACGAAAGACTTGTGGGTCAAAATAAGGAGAAAGAGTTCAAGTATTATCATGGGCAAAACAGACTTACCCTAGGAAAAAAAAATGTCTGATTTACTACTGAGAAAAAAAAAAAAAGAATACAAGAAATAAATCTGTCCCTCTACCCTTCTCTTCTTGCAGTCTTAACTTTATTCCCAACTCCTCAACCTGATCTACCCCTCAGTGGTGGAGAGGACAGGAAATGCAGTCAGATAATGTCTCTGATGTTCCAGCATAGGGTATCCCCCAGGGAAGACAGTCTTGCATGAACTTCTCCAACATGAATGCTTCCCACAGGCTGCAGCTCTTCACCAACTGCCCCAGTGTGGATCCCTTCCATGGAGTGAGGACCTTCAGGAATAGATGTTTCTACTGTGGGTCCACACAGGGTCACAAGTCCTGCCAACAAACCTACTCTGGTGTGGACTCCTCTTTCCATGGGCTGGAGGTCTTTCCAGTAGCTTGCTCCAGCATAGGTTTACCATGGGGTCACAGCCTTTTTTGGGCATCCACCTGCTCTGGCATGGGGTCCACTACGGGCTGCCGGTGGAATCTTTACTCTTCATCATCTTTCATGGGCTGCAGGGAGACAGCCTGTTTCACCATGGTCTTTTATATGGGCTGCAGAGGAATTGCTTCTCCAGCGCCTAGAGCACCTCCTCCCCTTCCTTCTTCACTGATCTGGGTGTCTGCAAACCTCACATCTCACTCCACTCTCTGGCTGCAAAAACTGTTGTTCTTATTCTTTTTTTCCCCTTCTTAACTGTGTTGTTCCAGAGGCACTACTACCATTGATGAGTGGTCTCAACCTTGGCCAGCAGTGGGTCCATCTTGGAGCCAGCTGGCATTGGCTCTGCCATACCTAGGGGAAGCTTCTAGCAGCTGTCTAGTGGCTCTAGTAGCTCCCAACAATGTCATGCAAACCCACTTGTTGTAGTACAAAATGAGATTTTTTTTTACAATAACAGTTTGAATTAAATAAAAAATATGCACAATTTCTATCATTGTTGCTAGTATTTGGTACTTTTAACCAAAAATTTAAACTGAAAAGTTCATAATGATGCCTTATACTTGTGAAAGTTCTATTTTGTCCAACACTGAAGCAGAGGATGCAATGTTGTATTAGGGGTCTGAATTAGATGAGACAGACAAAACTGAGAGTTAGTTTCCATTTATTTCTACTGACATATATCACGTGTAGCTTACTGTATATTAGTGACAGCCATTTCTATCTTTCTTTGTTGTCATTGGGGAAAGAACTGTGCTATCAGAAACTGAGGTACATAATTATAACTGTGATAATTTGTTGGGATGATCATCAGGAATAAGTAGCATTTGCGAGTTTGGATCACCAGCACGACATGTTCTCTTCTCACAGTCCTACTCCTTGCAAGCACCTGGAACAGGCTTCCCAGGGAGGTGGTTGAGTCACCATCCCTGGATGTGTTTAAAAAAAGGGTAGATCTGTTACTTAAGGGTATGGTTTAGCATAGGATGGGAATGGTTGGACTTGATGATCTTAAAGGTCTTTTCCAACCTTGTGATTCTGTTTCTGAACCTTTAGAAGATAGAGGGAGAAGTGTGGTGGGGAGAGGCATCAAACCCCATTTTCTCTTCTTACCCAAATGTCTGCCTAGAGAGGCCTTGCAAATATGAAGGAGCGGTGTAAAGGAGCTGGCTACTAGTGCTAGGCACAAAACTAGTCTAGGCAGAACTGCAGTTCTGTGTTTTTGATATAATAGCAAGCGTAATAGCATTAACAGTATTTAGCCCTGAATATAGTTAGAAGTGTAATACTACCAAAGTTAAAAATTTGTATGTTCAAATATTATATACACACATATAACTATTTATATATACACATCTTTGTCTTTATAGTTCAATACGTGTAGATATACTCATGTATACACATACAAACCTGTACTCCTCTAAGTGCAGAAAATAGCCATGACATCTACGTCAAACAGGAGTATTCTCAATATGCACAACCTTAGCTAGTACTTTTGATAAGTCCAATGGGATGGGAATAGAAGAGAAGGGCTATATAGATGTGATCCATTGCCCTGTAATGTCTCTGTAGTGACAGAATAGCAGCATATCACAGCTTGTAAAAAAACTTACAATGCGCCGAGAGTATTTGAAGAAAACATCAGCTAAGTCTTTCTTTTCAAATGTTATTACTTATAGAAAGTCATCAGTATGATAAGAATTTAAAATCCTATTAGGCAATTGAGATTTTTTTTTTCTGTAATTTGACATGAAAGTCTTTTTGTTAGTGACTTTCATATTGTATTAGCTATAAAGAGGGAATGAAGAAGTAGGCTCTGGCTGCTAGCCAAGTCTGAGACGCAGTCCTACCACAATAAATTCCAGGGTGAATGGCAGAAGCATGCAAATGAGCTAAGAACTCCGAAGAGCAGACGTGGCACAGGCAAGTTGGTAGGAAAGTGCAACATTAACCTCCCATTTGCTCTATGACAAAATTGCTTGAAATTTGGGGGGCAGAGCATTGGCTCAGAGATGGATTTTATTCTATAGGCTCATATGTGGACACAAATGCTTCTTTAGCAGGTTGAACAATGTCTGTTCCACCTTATTAGGGATCATTCTTACATAAATCCTCTTCCCAATTCATGGGTATAATTTCACCTTTCCATTGTAATTTCCTTTAGGCAGCTTACTGTCTAATGTTTCTATTTTCTTAGAAACCTCAAATATTTAGCAGAATAGTCTATCTCAAAACCTCACAATCCCTCTGTGTGTGTGTGGAAAGAGAATGAAATTTTTGCATTGTCTAAATTAGGCTTCAGCATGACACATCTTTCCAATGAATAAATGGAAGGAGAGAATCAAAAGATTATGATTCTAGCTAGGTCACCTATCTAGAGAAAGACCCAACTAGAAAAGAAAATCCATATCTAATTAAACTGGAAATTTCAGGGCAACTTATACATCTCGAAAAAAAAAAAAGAATGTGTATATTTGCACATCCAATGCTTAACAAAAACATCTGGTCATGGGTGGGTGTGTCCATGGGTTGTTTTGGGTTTTTTTTTGGTGTGTACATTGCAGCATTTATAAAGGCTCTTTTCCCTACAGCCTGTAACAGAAATTCAAAGTTTAAATGGCATAATGAACAGATTTATGCAATTCAATTGTGGTGTCACTAAACCTTAACATAAAATTATACTGCTGAAAGTGAAAAGAGCTCGGAGGAGACAGCAGCCAGCATTTATCCAGTAATCAAGGTACTGTGCAGATAGTGCTACGAATGCATGATATAGGCCAAGTATTGCAAAAACACTTCCTCTTCTTTGTCTGCTTTCAAAAAATAACAGATTTAAAGTAGCACACTATAGGAAAAATGTTAAAGAAGTATGCACATATATAATTAGATTTTCTTACTTTTACGACATGCCTGGTCACAAACTTGTGCAGCCTACTCTAGGTGATACTGTTTTAGCAGTGTGGTTGGACTAGATGATGTGGTTGGACATCCTGTCCAACCCCTATTATTCTGGGAATCCGTAAATCTGGGGGTTTTTTAATAAAGGTGAAGTTATTTTCCAATTTACTATAAATTGGACTTCAGATATAAAGTTAGAATCCTATCTACATCAAACTTTAACACTGTATTTCAGTATTGGTTGCCAATGACTGAAAGTACTGGCTCAGACAACGCTGACTGTTGCTCTTTCCATGACTTTCCCAGTAACTAACCTGGTGAACCACAAATTGTTTTCAAGTGCCCCAGTGTACACATTTCTAAAATTAGGCTTCAGGGAGGTGATGGAGTTTCCTTCTCTGGAGATATTCAAGACTCGTCTGGACGCCTATCTGTGCAATATGAGCTAGGGAGCCTGCTTTGGCAGGGGGGTTGGACCCGATGATCTCTCGAGGTCCCTTCCAACCCGTACGATTCTGTGATTCTGTGATTCTTATGAAGGTATATGACTAAAAACCACAACTGGAAACCTAGATATATGCACTTGGGGTGAAAGAGACTACTAGAAATGAGAAAGAAGAAAAGAACTTTGCAATTATATTATAAGAAGAAATCACTAATAGATCTGGGTTAAATTATGTTTAGTCATTGGGATTTCTGATTTTGCATCTGCAAGACCAGAACATTTATCTTAAATAATATTAATTGGCAGGTACTTGATCTAAACTGCTGATTATGGTATTTTTAAAATAGAAATATATATATATTCATAAATATGTATATGCTAGGGGGTAGAAAAAAATTAGCCATAAAAGATAACACTAAATATAAGTATAGGGAAGGAGGGAAAATACATGCAAGAGAGAGCTCATGCCTCAAAGTAAAAATGAACTTTTTTCAAAGCACTTCAATATATATATTTTTCTCTGAGATACAGAACTTCAAAGCCTTTGGTAAAAATGTAGATAAATAGATTATTTTTATGCTGCTGAAGTGACTCATCATTTCAACAGCACTTGCAATGTTTTTATGGGTTTCCACCTCAAATTACTTGAGTTCTGTCTTTTAAAAAATATGTTCCTTTTATCTGCATTATTTTTATCTTCTCACTGAACAGAAAAAAAAACCCCAACAACCTACTTTATAATCACCTAGAGTACATTGTTTGATGTCATCACTAGACCACTCAACAAATGTAGAAAGATATGATTACTATAATATATGAAAGACTGATGATAGTCACTACAATGAGTTTTACTTATCTGAAAGAAAATAAAACATAAGAAGTAGAATAATTTCTTTTAAAAAAGAATTTATTACAATCTTGGAACAAAATTGGAGGCTCCAGACTTTTTTACTGGATTTTTTATTGCTACATGGCAGCTATATCAGTTGATTTTACAGCCTTTTTTATTTAAAAGCCACCTAGCAGCCACACTTTTTCTCTGTCCTAGAGCTCACTGTTTGGTGCTGTGAGTAGCGCACCACACTCACTGCATCTTCAGATACACTTTGTGTTAGCAAGAAAAGTTAACTGGCAGTTAGTGTGAATGGTAATAGTGATCTGAAGCTTGAAACGGACTAACCCACAGATTCAAGTTGAAATTAGACACCTAGCTCCTTTTGGCAGCAGTGGGATGTAGGTACCTCTAAAGACCTCGCTTTGGCATTTTAAGGGGCCACTTTCTTGTTTAGGACATGTGATCCCAAGTGCCATCAGGTTTTAGGAAGCAATAAACTGGGAGAACAACCACAGCTTTAGTTTTTCTTATTGTTTTTGGTATTTTCTTATGTCTGTTTAGATGGTGTTGCCATTTGCTGCATAGTATGATTTCCTCCATAAACATTATTTTAATAACCCAGAATGCTTTTGATAAAAGTATTTAAAATATATCTCCAGATAGATCATATGTTTCCAATACGATATAATCCTTCCAGGAGATAGCAAGCATGAGTGCTAGCAGAAGCTTTCAAATGCGCTATAAAAGATCCAAGCAATGACAGTCCTTTCAAAACATATTTTTTCATTAAAATCCTCTGTATAGCTTGTGGGAGAATATTACATTCAGAACCACTCTCCCCACCTCAAAAAACAGGCATCATCATGCCACAGGAGAGTACAACAAAAACGGTATTTCCATAAAAATCAAAACAAACAAATAATCCCCCCCCAACACACCAATAAAAAAATCCTCCTTTACTTCCGAAACCTTTATCAAGGGAAGATACTCACATGGTTATTGTCATTTCTTTCTAGAAATATGGATATTTCTAGCAAATGCATGGGCACAATCTAGATCTGAATATGACATCCTGTCACAGTATACCACTGGCATCAAAACCGCTTTTATTGACAGTTTCTCTTACTTTCTGGATTCATCTTTTTTCTTTATAATCTTGGAAAAATCCCCACTGAAAAAAGAACAGTATAAAACCATCTGAAAAATTAGTAAAATGCTCTGAAATGATCCACCTGCTTTAAAGCTGAAGATATACTAACGTTTCTATAATCAGCTTTCTGAGGGAAAACTTCAAAGCTTCTGAGCTACCTGCAAAACAGCACTGCCTGTAGCAGTGGGGTGAGGAGAAAGGGAGAGAATTGACAGAAAGAAGGACAGGTAGGCAAGAAAAGGAATTACAGACAATCGCTGCCTCATGGTTAAACTTAGAGGTATTTACTATTTAAAAGAAAAAAAAATGGCTGCTGCTGTTGTTGTTTTAATCACCAGTCTTATGTATTTAATAAGGATTATGTGCTTTGAGCTGTTTGTGGATCGACTCACAGTCCTTATTTCAGCAGAGCTGCAGTCCCCCTGCTCTATGTAAAAGAAAACTTTTATCCCAGAGAACACTCCCTCTTATTCCCCCAGAGAAAAAGTCACAATTTACCTCCCTTCTGTATAGCATCTGATGCATTTTGGTTTAATGACTGTATTGTCATTGTGGGTGGAGAAATGAAAGGAAGCGTTGGCGAATGGAGAGGAGAAGCACTTACTGCCCCAGAGCTCCCTGGGAGGAAAGATGCTCTGTTTTACATCTGGCTGGGGCCTCTGCCTCAGACATACATTTTCCCTTTGCGAGTGAGCTGAGTTGGTGATGAGGCAGACTTTGTTTCAGAGATTTACCACTAAAAACACAGTCATCAAATAAGAGCACAGCTTTGAACAACATGTGCACAAAAGCATCTTTTTATTGCATGTTTTTGCAGCTGGTGCTTACAGAAAGAAACATGCAGAGAATAATAGGAATGCTCCTTGGTGACTTGTGTGCTGGGGTATGTATTCCTGGGCTGGGCTTCATAAAGCACCAGTCATTAACACAGCCCAAGCTGTTTGGGTTTTTTTTTAAAAAAAGATACTAGACACACTTTTTTCATTTATACTTATTTTAAACCTATATGTTGTTTGCTTCCTCTCCTAGTGAAACAACGCCTATGTTTTGGGTGAGCTGCAGCTTTCTGAGCCAGCTCCTCAGCTGGCCTAGTTAAGGCCTATTTACATGAAGTCAATGGTGCTAAGCCAATTTGCACCAGCTGTGAAGCCAGGCCTCCATGTATTTGTATTCATAGGAATGAATGCCTGATGCAGTTTTGATTGGTGATTGAATACTGCCAGGTTCTAAAACACTGGGTTCTCATTAATCACAGCAGTGATGATTATTACTCTAGGCTTGATTCAGGATCTCTTAAATCATTTCTAAATTGTAATTTGGTTGTATCTAGGCATTTAAAGGTGTGTCTGTATAGATAAGTGCAGACAAACATGCATATTTTGCCCAGCGTGCTGAACTGGCTGGAAGTGCCCGGCTATCGTCGTGTGTACTGTGCTCTGTATAATGCTGGGGCAGCACGGTGCCCTACCTTCAGTAACACTGCACAAATTTACAGCATTGTTTCTGAACCACAGCTACTTTGTGCAGGTCAAGCATGCAGTGAGGACAGAATAAAGAGAAATTCAGTTGCATTTGCCCCTAAGTATTTCAGACAAGGTTTCAAGAAACTCATTTACAAAAATTTCCTAGTCCATGGACACACCTAAAACTTACGCTGTTGTCAGTGAATCACAGGTACCTGCCTTATCCTTCAGATCTCTTCTGATTTGGGACATGTAACTTAGCCTCAGAGAGCATCCAAGAGGATGCTCATACACAACAGTCCCTCAGGAAATACAAAGCTCCCCTTAGAAGATGCAAAGTATGCTCAGGAGCTTGCTTCCTGTAAAACATTGGTGACCCCTGACTTTTGTTTGGTGCCTCTGTCTGTCTGTTAGGCCTTGCAGCTTCTCTGTTAATAAGGTTACAAACAAGATTGGCATGAGCTTTTGCTCAGCCCATCCAATTTTAACTCCACCAGAAATGCAAGAGGTGAAGTAGCAGACAGGATGTTTGATTTGAAATTGTTAATGCAGATATTATTACAATCATGAGATTAGCATTGAAGAACTGATCAAATGTGCAACAATTGGTCAGTGAAATTGAAAGCAACATCCTTGGGTCTGCTTCTTACCTCAGCAGCCTCTTTCGTTACGTTTCTTAATGCCAGAACTTTTATCAAATTTGGTCTGAGATGAAGCAAGTGTATTTTATTTCCACGTTCCATAGGTTATCCCACGCTAGTGGTGCTGCATTCTATCTGGGAATTTAATAAAATTATTGAGGTACTGGTTGTTAGAACCTTTGTGCTTCAACAACCGTCATTTGTCACTACTAACCTGTGGTGACATTGTCTATTAGTTACATGTTAAGCATAGGGGTGATGGGGGGAGATATGTAAGCACTGATTAAAGAGCTCTGAAGGTGCTGTATTTGATACTTCCAAGAAAGGAGATACATATTTCTCTGTAAGAATATTTTGTTTCATTCAGTCCGTTTAAAACACAAAGAAGGAGAAAGAGGGATGTAAGCTTTAAAAATTCTGCAGAGTTCTGTTTGACTTGTAAGAAGAATACAGAAAAGAAATATAAGGATTAAGGGGGAAATATAAATGAGAATGAATATATAAAGCCAGCTTTGAGGCTGCGAGGCTCTACCAGAATTATCAGGTATGCTTGCAAAGGAAGTATTAGCATATGCATTGCAAAGCAGTGGAAGTGTAATTGCAATGACAGTTATGAGCCCATAAGAAATATACAGAGAAAGATAGGACTTTGGGGGGAAATTCAGTTTTAGCACAGAACAGCCTGGTTCCATCTCTAATACCGAGTATTTTTTTTTCAGCTACTGCATTTGGATTATAGCTTTCGTGATTCTCCAGTCTGCTTCCAGCCGCTGCAGAAATTATAATGGCTGTGGGGCTGATATAGCTTGTACCAGCTGGCAATGGGCTGCTGAAGAATCTGTCAGACTAAGCGCAGCCAGGGTGCACTCTGTCCTGACCGCTCCTGCCCTGTCTCCAATGTGCTTCTGAGATGCCTTCCAGGCAGGTGGCAGGGAAAAGGGTTGCTAGGGAAGTGATGTGATGTGCTTGTTGCACTGTGCCTCACGCAGAGGGAGATCACCTAAGAAGGAATCTGTACATTCTTGCTTACACCTGTTAAAGGCAGTAGGACTGGAGTGCTGAAGGGATTTGGTCACTGGCATTGCGAAACATGAAGGCAATCATGAATACATTTTGAGTGGAAAGGCAGGCTCTTGTGTGACAACAGTCAGAAAGCTAAACCCAAGACATATTGCTGAAGAAGAAAGACAAAGACAGAGAAAAAACTCAGGCTGTTTTTCACTGTAATGTCTCCTGAGATACCTAAGTTTAGCCCCAAGAGGCTGAAGAATGTATTTCACTTCTCTACCCAAGCTGTTTCAACACTAGGCTCCTGTGTAAAATGTGTGTACAACAGGAACTTTTTCCTGCTGGGACATCATCTCAGGAATACCCCAAGAGTGGAAGTCCCAGGCAGAAAGTGCCAGCTAAGAACTCTGAGGAGTAAGTAGGTAGCAAGATGCTCAAATTTTCCACAGTGGAAAAAGAAGAGCAGAATTTGAGGTGCCTCTTGTGGCTAAACCAGCTCAGCAGTGTGTTTTGTGGATCGTTTGGTCAGCTAGGTACTGTCAATCCATGGTAAGACTTCAAAGCCTAATTGTCTTTGTGTAGCTAGACTAGGCATTAATATTGAGTATGGATTGTGAAAATTTGGCAGCAAGGTTTAAGGATGAAATGGGATAGTGTAATCACTCTCTCTACCTTTATCTCCTTGTATTTCTTCTTTATTTGCATTTTTACCTAGTGGTTGCTCTTGTTCCCTCCAGGTCCTCCCCCTCCCACTAGCTGCACTTTTCCTTACCTCAGTTGCTCTGCTCCGTATGTACAACTTGGCTGGAAGCAAAACTAATAAGATTTTCAATCTACAAAGCACAGATGGCACTTTCTGTGCTTCAGAGACTGTCAATCTTGTTCGTCTCACTTCCTGGTCATTAGCAGAGGGAAGTGAGGAGCGGGAGGTGCAGCAAGTCTCCTGCTAGGCTAGGAGAGGAAAATGCCCCCTATCAGCATTGCTGGGGAGTGAAGGTAGATGAGGAACAGGGAGTAGAATAGAGAAGACTCAGTGAGCAGTGCAAGAGTCTGGCCTAGTAATGATGTAGGAAACACAAAACAGCATAAAAAGGAAATAAAATGCATTTTAAGGAAATAAAAAAGGTAAATATGGAGAATATGAAGAATATTTGGAGAAGCAAGAACCATGTGTTAGGAGATGGAAGAGAAGCAGAGCCTTATGGCAAGAATAAGAACTCTACAGTAATAGAGGGGGACTGGAAAAAAGGTCACATCACTCCCATTTATAAGAAAGGGAGCAAGGAAGACCCAGGGAATTACAGGCCGGTGAGCCTCACCTCTGTGCCTGGGAAGATCATGGAACAGATCCTCCTGGATGACATGTTGGAGCACGAGGGAAGAGCATGTGATCCAGGACAGTCAGCACAGCTTCACCAAGGGAAGGTCTTGCCTTACCAATCTGGTGACCTTCTATGATGGAGTGACAGCATCAGTAGATAAAGGGAAGGCAACCGATGTCATCTACCTGGACTTGTGCAAGGCCTTTGACACAGTCCCCCATCACATCCTTATCTCTAAATTGGAGAGATGTGGATTTGATGGGTGGACCATCCAGTGGATAAGAAACTGATTGACAGACCGTAGCCAAAGGGTGGTGGTCAATGGGTCTATGTCCAGGTGGAGGCCGGTGACAAGCGGTGTCCCCCAGGGGTCTGTCTTGGGATGGGTTCTCTTTAACATCTTTATCAATGACATCGATGATGGAATTGAATGCACCCTCAGCAAGCTTGCGGATGACACCAAGCTGAGTGGTGTGGTCGACACCCTAGAAGGAAAGGAAGCCATCCAGAGGGATCTTGACAGGCTGGAGAGATGGGCCCGGGTGAACCTAATGAGGTTCAACACTGCAAAGTGTAAGGTGTTGCACTTGGGCTGGAAGAATCCCAGACATAGATACAGACTGGGAGAAGAGCTCCTTGAGAGTAGCCCTACTGAGAAGGACTTGGGGATTCTGGTACATGAGAAACTTAACATGAGCCAGCAGTGTGCTCTTGCAGCTCGCAAGGCCAATGGTATCCTGGGCTCCATTAGAAGAGGGGTGGCCAGCAGGGACAGGGAGGTGATTGTCCCTCTCTACTCTGCCCTCGTGAGGCCCCATCTGGAGTCCTGTGTCCAGATCTGGGGCCCCCAATACAAGAAGGATGTGGAACTGTTGGAGAGGGTTCAGAGGAGGGCCACGAAGATGATTAGAGGGCTGGAGCACCTTCCTTACGGAGAGAGGCGGAGGGAGCTGGGCTTGTTCAGTCTGGAGAAGAGAAGGCTGCGGGGGGACCTCATTGCAGCCTTCCAGTACCTGAAGGGAGCTTATAAGCAGGAGGGGATTCAACTTTTAAAAGGATGGACAATGGCAGGACAAGGGGGAATGGATTAAAACTAAAGGAAGGAAGGTTTAGATTAGATATTAGGGGGAAGTTTTTTACAGAAAGAGTGGTGAGGTGCTGGAACAGGCTGCCCAGAGAGGTAGTGGATGCCCCGTCCCTGGAATTGTTCAAGGCCAGGTTGGCTGGGGCCCTGGGCAACCTAGTGTAGATCCAGGCCTGAGGTTGGTGGCCCTGCCTGTGGCAGGAGGGTTGGAGCTCTGTGATCCTTGGGGTCCCTTCCAACTCATACCATTCTATGATTCTATGATTCTGTGATCAGCTAGTGGTGGGTGTGGGGGTGGCATTTGTGAGGCTGGAGTCCCAGGACTGGAGCTGTGAATGGAAAGACAGAAAGCTGGTGTGAGAGGAATGAAGATGTGGCAAAAAAGAGCTATGCCTGTATTAAAAATGGACTATATTATTGATCTGGATTAAAAAAACCCTGTCATTCTTTGCCTTGGTGACGATATTTCTTAATTTTCCCAATTGAAAAAACCATAAAAGGATAAGTTAAAAGCATCAATATTTTTCCAGAGATTTGAAAACAAACAAACAAATAAACAAAAAATATGAGTAACCTGCTGAGCTCAAGTGAACCCCAGCATAGGGCTGCAATGCAGATGAGACTAAGTTACCCATATCCCTTCTTCCAATCAGCAGACAACCTGTTGAGAAGGTGCTCAGAGCTCATGCTGGGGAAGGAAAAGCCTGAAGACACGGTGGCATTTCTAAAAAACATTGCTGAAACAGGCATTGAAGTCTTCTCTGTCTCTCTTTGTTCAGGTCTTGTCTTATAATGCAAAAAAAGTGCAGAAAACCTTCCTAAAAACACAACCCAGGTGTGTCTTGCTTTGTTTCTTGCAATTTGTGTTTGGTCATTTGCATCAAACAAATATAAATGTTACTCCTGTGAAATGGAAAAATGGAGCCATTCACATGTTGATAGGAAATTAAACTGTAGTGGGTTGACCTTGGCTAGACACTAGGTGCCCACTAAGCCATTTTCTCACATCTCCTCTGCTGCTGGACAGGGGAATAAAATAAGATGAAAAACATGTGGGTTGAAGTAAAGGCTGCTTAATGAAATAAAGCAAAGGGAAGCACCCCCCCCACAAAAAAAAAAAAACAAACCCAAAATCAACACCTCTCCCACCAAACCATGAAAAAACCAACAAAACAAGAAAAATCCCCAAATCAAAATTCAGAATATTTATTCTCTATATCCCATCATCAGGCAATATCCAGAGAGTTCCTAGGAAGCAGTACATGTAGAGGTTAATAATGAATGCCCCATCTGTGTCCTTTCTCTTAACTTTTATTGCTGAGCAATAGGTCATGTGTATGGAATATCTCTCTGGTCTGATGGAGTAAACTGTCCTGGCTATGACCCCTCCTCAAACTCCTTCCCACCCTCATGAACCCTACTGTTCTTAGATGTTGCAGTTGGAGAGAGAGCCTCAATGCTGTACAAACACAGCTCAGTGATAGCCAACACACTGGTGTGTTACCAACAGTTTTCTAGCTACAGATACAAAGCATAGCCCTGTATGGGTTGCTGTGAGGAAAGATAGCTCTCCTCCAACTCAACCCAATACACAGGCCAAACTGAAACAGGATCATAAAGCCCTAGAAATGTTAGTTAGAAGGGCCTCTAGGGTTACCTCTTCCAGGCTCCCACACAAAGCAAGACTAGATGAGGTGAGCTGTGACTTTGTCTAACCATGTCTTGAAACATTCCAAGGCAGGATCTTCCACAATGCGTCTGGACAGTGTAGTCCACTGCTGTGCTATTTTTCTAGTGATTTTTTTTTTTTTACTAGTGTCTGTAAGGGACTAGAGAGATGCTTTAACTATTGCCAACAGAACCATACTCCCCTCTCTTCTCTCACAACCACTGTAACCATACCTCCCTCTTCCCTCTCTCTCAATCACCATAAAACACCATCCCCATGACACCTATGCAATAAAGTGAATTCCACCTGTCAGGAATGGATATACATCTTGCTTATCTCAGATTGGCTTATCTCAAAGCATGTAGCCAAAGTCCTCTGTGTATGAGCCCAGACCCAGGGCCAACTGAAGAACAAAGTGTGAGATGGCTCGGACCCTCTTGAGGGGGCTTGGACTCTCCTGAACTTTTGGGGACTCTCTGATGATGGTAATAATCATGAGTCCCACCTCCAGGTGGAAGGTGTGGCTATGCCAAGGACCTATTGACTATGTAATGAGATAACACTGTAAAAAGGTAAGGCCAACAAAGATGGGAAGGAAAGTTCCCTCACCGAGCCTGAAGACATTGGACTGATGGGATGCCACAGATCTGTGGTGGTAGCTATTGCATTCTTCCTCTCTCTCTCACTCTTTGTCTCTCTTTTCCACTCTTTTTCTTCCCCTTTTCATAGAATCATAGAATCGTAGAATGGTATGAGTTGGAAGGGACCCCAAGGATCACAGAGCTCCAACCCCCCTGCCACAGGCAGGGCCACCAACCTCAGGCCTGGATCTACACTAGGTTGCCCAGGGCCCCAGCCAACCTGGCCTTGAACACTTCCAGGGACGGGGCATCCACTACCTCTCTGGGCAGCCTGTTCCAGCACCTCACCACTCTTTCTGTAAAAACTTCCCGCTAATATCTAATCTAAACTTTCCTTCCTTTAGTTTCAATCCATTCCCCCTTGTCCTGTCATTGTCTATCCTTTTAAAAGTTGAATCCCCTCCTGCTTATAAGCTCCCTTCATGTACTGGAAGGCTGCAATGTGGTCCCTCCGCAGCCTTCTCTTCTTTCCTCTTGCACACTTGTTGTGGACCAAATAAAGTGACTTTATACTTGACTCTGTTTCAAGTCTTAAATCTGTTCCTGAGAATTGTGAAGACCTGGTCATGATAAAATACGTTATTGAACCTCACTCAGGAGTTAAGCCCAGCCACCCAGGGCAATCTGAGGTCAGCTGGAACACAAGGGGGTTTAACATCTACCAAATTAGTGTATCTGGTTGTGGATCTTGACAGTATTTGATCTTCCTAAGCCATAGCTTGTGGTCATTTCCCTTCATTTTACCATCTGTCATCACTAAGAAGCAGCCTCTTCTCAAAATCTTTATTGCCTTAATAAATGAATACACTGATTCCGAGTCTGAGGTGGTTTGGTCCTGGCTAGAGGTCAAATACCCACCAAAGCCGCTCTATCACTCCCCTTTTCAAAAGGGGAGAAAATATATATTGGGAGGCTTAGGAGTTGAGATAAGGACAGAAAGGGATCACTCTGCAATTAGTGTTATGGCCAAAACAGACAACATGGAATAAAGAAAACTAAATTATTACACTACAACTACACACCCAGTGAAACCGGAGTCAGGTAATGAGAAGTGTGGCCAGGTCTTAAAGCACCTTCCTCCCACTCTTCCCTTCTTAGCAGACTTCACTTTATTCACAATTTTTCTCCCTTCTTCCACCTCCATCGTGACGTGAGGAGGGGCAGGGAATGGGGTAATGGGGTTTTGGTCAGTTCATTATAAACTACTTTCCTTCTGTAATGGCTTATTACATCTTCTCACTCCCTTCTCTGGTGGCAAAATACCCCTGCCTGTGTTTTTATTTTCTCCTAAATGTGATTCCCAGAGGCACTGTGACCATCGCCGATTGGCTCAGCTTTGGTCAGCAACAACTCTGGCCTTGAATTGGCCGATGTTTTCTCTCTGATGCCTGCAGAGAGCTTCTAGCTGCTTCCTGCAGATGCCATCTCTGCAGTCCCCCCTTCTCTACCAGCACCCAGCTACACAAAACTGTGACAGAGTCCCACAGTGCTCAACTTTCACTGCATTAGTGCTCTATAGCTGCTACCAGAGGATGGCTTCATGATGAGCTGGAGAAGGAGCCCTATATATTTTCATCTGCTTCTTATTTAGGACTCCTTACCCAACTTTAGCCTTCTACAGGTTAGTTGTTAGACCTAAGATCTAGTCTTCCTTTGTAATTGCTTAAGAGAAAACCCTTCCCAAAATATGAATAACTAACCCTATCTTTGCACCTGAAATTAGGTGGTGTGTCACTTATTGTCACTTATTATTATTATGTATTATTATTTACGGTATGAAGCTGCGACAGGGGAGGTTTAGGTTGGATATTAGTCTCTTTACTGAGAGGGTGGTTGGGCACTGGAACAGGCTCCCCAGGGAAGTGGTCATAGCTCTGAGCTTGACCTGCGCCAGGGCAGGTTTAGATTGGATGTTAGGAAAAAATTTTTTACTGAAAGAGTTGTCAGGGCCTGGAACAGGCTGCCCAGGGAGGGGGTTGAGTCACCTTCCCTGGATGTGTTCAAAAAAAGGGTAGATGAAGTACTTAGGGATATGGTTTAGTTTAGGATGAGAATGGTTGGACTTGATGATCTTAAAGGTCTTTTTCAACCTTGTTATTCTGTGATTCTGTGATTCTCAGGTCAAGAAGGGTCTGAATGATGCACTCAGTCCCATACTCTGACTTGACTGGCCCTGTGTGGAGCCAGGGTTTGGACTTGATGACCCTTGTGGATCCCTTCCAACTCGGGAGATTCTATGATTCTATGATTCTATTCTAGTATTCTATTGTTAGGGTTAGCTGCATACTTAGTGTGTGCTACTTCAGCTGAATTAAAAAAAAGTCTTTGTTGTAAATTCTTTCAGAACTAATTAGGACTAATCTGGCAGACAGAAAAGGAGACATACAAAATGACTACCTCATTGCTTTAGAAAACTGAACTAAAGGAAAATGCACAATCTTTTCTTTCTGCTCGGTACTGAATATTTTACACCACTTGGCTTACTGAGAAACTCTGAAGTCAATGGGAATACAGTAAAATCTTTCTGCAAACTACAAACACAAAATATTACTTTCTTGTTTGGTAACTTTCACTGTCACTGATGTCCTGTATATAAATAAGAAACATATTATGGTTCGTATTCATGTCTATCTTCTATCTGGTGAAACACTGAAAAGAATTATATTCCTCCCCATCTGTGCATGATTGATACTAAATCTGTAGATTTGAAAGTTTTCAAAGAAATATCAGTTATTACTTAATTCAGCGTGCATTTAAAAAGTACAACTAAACCTTCACTTGTTTCCTTCTGCATTAAATTAGCCTGTCATCATTTCTAGCTCCTCATTGTAATTCAGTATGTGATCACTGAGAATATCTTCGTCTCTTCCTGGAAAAAATGTCTACTTAAAATAGACAACATCCTTTAGATTTTGTTGTTATTATTTTGCTCATTTTCAGTGTTACACATAAATATTAATTTTTGCTGTACTAAAATCTTCAAAGTTGTATTTGATATTTTCCCAGAATACTAAAGAAATTTCAGAATTGAGATTTGAGAAGAAATGTCTGTAAAATGAACTGTATCTTTATGCGATTGCATTTGCATGAGATTAAATAGATTTGAGAAATTTGAGAACTTTGTTGGAACTACTAGATTGCAAAACATTTTCAAGGATAAGAATATGTGTTTGAACAAAGTTTTTGTGAGTCTGTGTTATAATAGCTTATATGTGAGAGGTTCCCTATTTTAGAACAGTTAATAACTCATTGTTCAGACTGAATATTGGATATAATTCAAGGAGCAACCATGAATTATTCTATCCCAAATTTCTCAGCTACCTATGCGTCTCTTCTGGCCTAATAATTATTTAATTACAAAATGTTGATTAGCTCCCAAAGGAAAGACAGGAATTGTCAGATTCATCTCATATAATGTTGAGTGATATAATGTAAATTATTATATTCAAGCTCTGTTACAGTCTCCAGTCATTGAATAAAAATAGGTGCTAAGAGGTCATGGCCTTAAACATTTGATCTAGCATTGAAAGGGATGGAGATCTTTATTTTATTCTAACACACGATGGAAATACTGAAAATACAAAAAGGTTTTGTGAAATATCTTTTTTTCCAAAGTGAATCCAAACTTTAAATGAACTTTAATAGCCAAAGAAATAAAGTCAAACAGGTTGAATAGGTACCTAAAATCAAATACATGTAAGAATATGAAAGGTGTTTGTCTTGAACACAACTTTTCCATTTAACAATTTTCTATCACATTCAATTTTGTACTTTTTCTTTTGGTTACATGGCATTTTACTTGATGCTTGTAGATGAGGTTTTGGCACTTAGTGATCTGCAGTGTTCTGTCTGCTAGACTTAATACTTAAATGAGCTTGGGTGTGGTTTGGTTTGGGTTTTTTTTCTGTTTTCTCTATCTGTTTCATGTTGTGTCATGTTCCTGTTGGCCTAGGAAAGTGACCCAGTTGCAGCAACTTTAGAAGTTATCATCCTCAGTAATAAAAGTATCACAGTTCAGATAGATCCAGCAGATGGAAATTGTTGTTGATGTAGCCTTGTATATGTATCTATTCCCTTGGAATACGTCCCTGTTCATTACATCTCTGGAAATCTCTTCCTTTTCATTCTCCTGCCGACAACCAAATATCAGCAAGAGTCTGAAAGAGACTTTCCTTTCCCCTTTGTAAATATGAGATTCTGGGCAAAAGGGAGTAATATAATTAATAAAACTGGCTAGGAATTTTTCAGTTAACTATTTACATTTGAAAAATAATACTTTACTGAAGTGAAACAGACTGCTTGGTTCACAAATCTCCTTTGTATTTTGCTTTAATTTATTTTTTAAGGTAAAATAGAAAATAAAAGTGAATTATTTTGAAATGAAGAAGAAAATATGCACATATACACATTTTCAAAAGTAAGTGGAAAGAAAGTTTCAGGTTTTGATCCAAAATTTATCTCTGATATTTTTTTATAAATCAGGAAAAAAAATGCAGACACTCAAGCCTTAAAACTATTTGTTATTTCTCTTCTTCATATATATATATATATTTAACACGTAGTTAAAGAAAATTCACATAGTCTGTTAAGGCCAATCCTTAGTTTATAATATTGGAATCTTCAGATAACTTGCTTTTGAGGAAGGGGAAAATACTTGTTTAAAATTGTTCTGTATTATTGAACAGATTGGCACTGCAATGCAGTTATTTTCTTCAAGGAGAGATTGAATTTTAAGCCTCTGTGATTATTTATAAAGCTCAATTCTTTGCTGGTTTTTGCCTTGATTGTCATTTACATTGATGCAAAGTCATTGCTACATGGGTGTAAAATACTGTCATTCTGAGATGGTTGATATTTATCCTACTTCACACATATATACATCACTAGATGTAGATCAAAACACTTCAGAATTAGGCCAGCAGTTTTACATATATTGTTAGATGAACACTAAGGTTACTTTTCACTGCATTTTCATACCACAAAAAATGCATGTTATCATTTCTGAAGGAGCTAACGTCTTTTTTTACTGTGTGAAAAAGACCCCAGCAGCAGAAACCCAAACAGCATTAGGTTGCTGTCTTAAGTTCTTGCAGACACAGTTTGCAGACATCACACTAAAGATTTTTTCATATCCCTCTGTAGCATCTCAATTCTGGAGGTGTTAGGCATTCCTTTACTTCATCGGTGTGCTGTGGGAGGGAATAAACCTAAACAGAGAAAAAAGTTTGATCATAGCCTTTTTCATATTTTTTCTAGTTTCAGCCTTTAAAAGTTCCACTCAGTTACATAAAGACAAGAGTCTAATTATTAGTGTTTGAAAGGCCATAGGCCATATGACATATGGGCAAAAGACTGTAAGATAAAATAGAAAACTGTTCCTTACTGGAAAGTCAGCTGAAGGACAGGCGGGACAGCGTAGGTCATCTCAAATACACCTATGAACTGATGGTTACACAGCTCAAAACCACCCTAAGAATTTCAGAAATACACACAAAAAGTAATATTATATATTGTCATTTAAAGGGAAATGTTGTCTTAGAATAATCCTGGCTCTCTGAAGCCAGATCAAAGACATCCTTTGCTAGAGATCTGATCTTGGTCTGTCAGGAGAGGTAAAAACATTAACTTAAAGCACCTTTGTATGTTTTATTTCATAACTGAAGCAGACTTTAAGGATTCACACAGTCAGTTAATACAAATATGCTGACAACCAGTCTTGATAACTCCATGAGGTGACCAAATCCTTCTGGCAAAATTCTAGTGCTCCATTATGAAGCATGTAGAACAGCAAGCACATTGAGATTTCGATATCTGTGCTGAGTAACATCTCATAAAAAATTCCCATAGATGAGTTTTTCCACTAGGGAATGGAGCAAGATTAATGGAAAAGTCTCAGGTCAAGACATGACCAGATCTATGGCCATTTTTTTCTGTTTTTCTGTATCTAGTACTATACTTTTCCTTGGTATTTCTCTATTTCTCCAGATTATCAGTCATTTCTAAATAGAGCCGAGGCCGACTCTGAATCTGTACTGTAGACACAAGCTGTAGTTCCTCAAGCTTAAAACTGTATTATTTGGGAGAGGTGCAGCTGGAGAGCAGCCCTGAAGAAAGTGACCTGGGGGTACTGGTTGACGGTGGGGTCAGTATGAGCCAGCAACATGCCCTAGCAGCCAAGAGGACAAACCACATCCTGGGGTACATCAAACACAGTATAACCAGCCGGTCAACAGAGGTGTATTTAGTGTTGGTGTTGTCTCACTTTGAGTACTGTGTGAAGTTCTGAGCCCCACAATTTTAGAAAGATGGGAAGGTCCTTGAATGCATCCAGAGGAGAGAAAAAAAGCTAGTGAAAGGGCTGGAAGGAATGTGATGTGAGGAGTGGCTATGGGCTTTGGCCTTGTTTAGTTTGGAGAAAAAGTGAGGCTGAGTGGCCACCTCATTGCTCTCTGCAGCTTTGGTTCAAAGCTGTGCCAGTGGTGGTTTTGAATGGACATTAGGAAGCATTTCTTTACCAATAGAGCAGTCAAACATTGGAACAGGCTCCTGAAAGGTGGTTAATGCCCCAAGCCTGTCGGTTTTTAAGAGGCATTTGGACAATACACTTAACAGCACGCTTTAGCTTTTGGTCAGCATTGAATTGGTCGGGAAGTTGGACTAGATGATTGTTGTAGGTTCATTACAACTGAAATATTCAGTTCTGTTGCATCCTGTTCTGTCCTGTCCTGTCCTGTCAATAAGACTGAAACTAACTGATCATGGTAATCACCTGTATCCATCTTCTTAAAGCCTGCAGTCAGCTGGTATCTTTTTTTTGCATCCTCCGTGGAAAATTTGCAATCCAGAGGGCAATTTTAGGATCCAAGGCAAATATAATTAATGTTATGAATTCTAGTAAGATTTGAAGATCGTGAGATTTGAATTCTTGTAAGGCTTTACAGACCAGAAAAAAGTTTGTCTAAGCATCTAAATCTGCCAAGATTCTCTAACTATTGATATAAATGCACTTACCTTGAAAAGATAGAGCTATGTTTTACAGAGGGAATTCTGTCTTCAAACAAAATTATACTACTTGCCTAAGGCTTTGAGTACTGTTTTACTTTAAAAAAAATCAGCAGGCCAGGAAAATACCTTTGATGATGGTGTCACTCCAAACCATATTGACAACATTTTCAGTCATCTTAAGGTTTTCTTATCTAACACAATCATATTTCTGTCATGGTTAATGAGTTCATTTCTCTCTTTTTTCTTTTATCTTTTATCTCTTTTCTCTTTCCCCTTTTCCTTCCCCTACTCTGCTCTCCTCCCTCTTCCTCTTCCTTTTCCATTTCCTGTTTTCTTCTTCTCCCTCCCCCCTTCTTCCCCTTTTCCTTTCCCTTCCCTCACTGTTTATACCTAGGGGTTCTTGTCGACACTGTTTATAGGATTTGACAAGAAGATGTGGCATTTCATATGGATCCCAAATAGTGCCAGATGACTGAAGTACATAATTATAAATTTAGAGGATGATGTTGTTTTTTTCAGCTCAGAGTGTCCAAAATAACATAAAGGCTGTGCTGCAGTTCCAAGGCTAGAACTTTTACAACATGACACTGCGGACACATGTTGTGTGCCCAGAAGGGGCTCATGGAAGTATGTGTGTGCATGCAAAGGCATACTCCTACATCCTTCATGGACAGCTAGCTATACAGAATATAAAGACAAAGATAGCATGGGGTTGTTCATACTGCCTTTAGGGGGTAAAGCACCCCCAGAAGCACATCTGAGTTTCATCTGAGCTATTCACTAGAAACTCACATCTGAGTTTCATGTGAGTTATTCACTAGAGGTGGAATTGAGTGCACCCTCAGCAAGTTTGTGGATGACACCAAGCTGAGCAGTGTGGTCGACACCCTAGAAGGAAAGGAAGCCATCCAGAGGGATCTTGACAGGCTGGAGAGATGGGCCCGGGTGAACCTAATGAGGTTCAACACTGCCAAGTGTCAGGTGTTGCACTTGGGCCGGAAGAATCCCAGACATAGATACAGACTGGGAGAAGAGCTCCCAGTGTGCTCTTGCAGCTCGCAAGGCCAATGGTATCCTGGGCTCCATTAGAAGAGGGGTGGCCAGCAGGGACAGGGAGGTGATTGTCCCTCTCTACTCTGCCCTCGTGAGGCCCCATCTGGAGTCCTGTGTCCAGATCTGGGGCCCCCAATACAAGCAAGATGTGGAACTGTTGGAGAGGGTTCAGAGGAGGGCCACGAAGATGATTAGAGGACTGGAGCACCTGCCCTACGGGGAGAGGCAGAGGGAGCTGGGCTTGTTCAGTCTGGAGAAGAGAAGGCTGAGGGGGGACCTCATTGCAGCCTTCCAGTACCTGAAGGGAGCTTATAAGCAGGAGGGGATTCAACTTTTTAAAAGGATAGACAATGGCAGGACAAGGAGGAATGGATTAAAACTAAAGGAAGGAAGGTTTAGATTAGATATTAGGGGGAAGTTTTTTACAGAAAGAGTGGTGAGGTGCTGGAACAGGCTGCCCAGAGAGGTAGTGGATGCCCTGTCCCTGGAGGTGTTCAAGGCCAGGTTGGCTGGGGCCCTGGGCAACCTAGTGTAGATCCAGGCCTGAGGTTGGTGGCCCTGCCTGTGGCAGGAGGGTTGGAGCTCTGTGATCCTTGGGGTCCCTTCCAACTCATACCATTCTATGATTCTATGATTCTATGATAAGCAATGGGACTAGCCCAAACTATGACTAGGGGCAAGTCTTCTACATCCTGTCTGGCAGGTGTTTAAGCAACACTGCTTCTGTCCTGTCGTTTCCAAGGAGTGGATACATCTCACTTTCCCTACCAGTAAGTAATCTGCCTTTTCTCCAATATCGGGGCTTTATATAGATCTTTGATTAAATTAGAGAAATAACACTCTTGCTAGAGTAAATAAATGAAGTCCAAGGACACAAATAACCCTTTCCTTCTGGGAAGGCTTCTGTGTCCTCCTCTGCTTTATTCCAATTTTTCATGTGAAAATACTGAATTTTCTAAAATTACTTGTGGTTTTTTTCATTGGGAACAATTGAATATAAATGTTTTGTGTCAGCTTGACATTCATTTGCACTGGATGAGCTCCTTTGGAACTCCATTGGAGGTGTAGCTTATGCCCTTTATGCCCCTTTCCTCCCTGTGGCCTAGGATTCCCATCTGTACTAATCTGTAAGGAGAAACCCAACTCCATTACTTCCGATTACTGTGTGCCTTCGCTTCTCCCTGTCTTCTTCTGTTTCTTTCTAGAGATATCCCATTTCTCCTTTTCCCCATAATTTTCTTTTTTTCATTAGGAAAACAGATATTTTTCTGGTTCTGCCTAATGTCTCTCAGCTTGGCTTCTGTCAAGTCCACAAGAGCTTTACCTTCCACCCAATGTATTCTTCTGAAGGATACTTTGTTCTGAGCTTGTGAGGACAGTCTTTGCTCAATAGATCCCTTTATATGTCAACTATATCTTTTGCATTGCCACAAAAGGGTTTGGTGTGTCAAAGAAAGTTTGAGAGGAGATTGGATCACTCTATTGTACTTACCGGACTTCTGCAGTAGCAGTGGTGGGGGCAGGGAGCAGAAATAATTCTCACCTTCAAACAATTTGAAGTTTTGTTGTTTTGTCAATATGAGATTTTTTGGGTTTTTGCTGTTTAAGATTTTTTAGTGAAGTCCTGTTAATTCATCACATCTGGTGGCAGTACTTCCACACACAAGCATGAATAAACCAGTTGCTAGATGGGGTGTCAAGAGAATATTTTTCCCACATTACATTCAAAGGGATTGCTTTTGTCCTCCTGCTATGCCTGGCATGTTCTGCTTTCTGTCATTATCTGTACAGTTTCCCTTATGAATAAATGGGTATTCATATCCTGTTACAAGATCCAAAAAATTGTTAATGCCCTTGTCCTCCTCTGATTTTTCTGGTTGTTTTTCTTTCTTCTATTTTTTTTTTTTTTTCTTTTTTTTAGGTTGGTTTTAACCCCAGCCAGTAACTGAGAACCATGCTGCTGCTTGCTCTCCCCTCCCTCACAACCCTCCAGAATAGAGAGAATGAAAAAAACCCAACCTTATGGGTTGAGATAAAGACAGTTTAATAGGATAATGTAATCCTGCTCATCTACAACAGCAACAATATGCATGATGCACAAATGCATCACCACAGAGCTCACCTCATGCAAAAGGAAAATAAAATGATCCAATGCCCAGTCTGCTTCTAAAGGTGTGAATCTGCCTCCTGACTATCTTTCCAAGTTATTTATGGAGCATAACATTATATGGTAGGGAATATCCCTTTAGCCAATCTGGGTCAGCTGGCCTGGCTCAGCTCTCCTAGCTTCAGGTGCACCTGGCAGGGCATGGGAAGCTGAAAAATGTAGACACTACAACAACTACCTAGTGACAACTGAAAACATGAGTGTGTGTCACGATCCACAACCTAGTTTGGCAGAGGTTAAACCCCCTTGCGTCCAACCGAACCTCAGATCACTCTGGGTGCCTGGGGGCGGCTGGGCTTAACCCCTGAGTGACGTCCAATTGTTGGGTGTTTTATTGTGATCAGTTCTCAATTCAATTCTCGGAGAACAGAATTAAGACTCGAAACGGAGTCAAGGTGAAGGTTGCTTTATTTGGAACAAACGTGCAGGAAAAGGGGGGAAGAAAGAGAAAAGGGGTGGAAAAGAGAGATAGAGAGAGGGAGAGAGAGAGACTGGAAAGAGGAAAGGTGGGGACGGGGGGTATATCTACCACCACGAGGCTGCGGCGTTCCGTCCGATGGCAGAGTATTCTTCAGTTTCTCCGGGTCCGATGGAAGGGGAGAGCGTTCCCTCCTTTGTCCCTCGATGTGTACGTTCTCCGTTGCTTCCTTTCCCTCATGTTGCCTGCTTCTTTTTCCATGGCCGAATGCCCTCTTTTTGTAGCCATCCTTTGCATCCCCAGAAGCTTCCACCTGGCTTGTGGGCTTCAGGGCGGATGACGGAATGTTCGATGTGTGAATGGCTAATGCTCTCCTGCCTGATGTTTCTCCTGATAGTGGAATGCTCTCTGGATGTGTGAATGGCTCCTGATGTTTATCCTGATATCTTTTGGGTGGCTCCTTAAATTAGGTTCCTGGAAGCCTGAGCCGGTGGTGGTGGTGGTGGTGATGCAGTGTGCTAGGAATGAGGTTTGGTTAGGTGAGAGGAAAAAAGGGGGGCGGGGACGGACGGTTCTGTTGGCAATTGTTAAGACATATTTCCAGTAGCTTACAGTGTGTTGGCAGCATTGTTTTCATCCTAAATCCCAAACACAGCACTACACCAGCTACTAAAAATAAAAAAATACTTCTAGCTCAGCCAAATCAAGAACACTTGGTTTTGGTTTTGTTTTTTGATGTGGTGCTTTTTTGTTTGTTTGCTTTTTGGTTGGTTTTTTTTTTTGGTTGGCTTGTTTGGTTTGTTTTTGTTTGGCTTTATTTTTTTTTTTTTTTTTCTTTTCTGAAATCGAACTGAATTGGGTCTGGTGTTAATCACAATAGATGTTAACCATTGCTTGGGAAAACTTCCTAGGAGGAAGTCTATTCTCTGATCTCAGTGACACAAGAGTAGTAGTGAAGGGGTTCCCTGAGCCTTGGTTCACAGCTAACAATAATGAAATCTGTCTGGTTTTTGTGAGCACTATTTACCTGAGCACATCCTCAGTAAAACCACCAGCATTTGGCCCTGAATAACACAGCATGGCTGTGGACAGGGAATGTGTTGCCCTAAAAAAAGGAGCAGGGATTTTTCATTAAGGCTACAAACTTAAAGTTCACAAAATAATTTTGTGGAAGTTTAAATAAAAATTATATGTATTTGGTATTTTCTTTACTTTTTAAAATTATTATTATTCTCTGGCGCCTTGACAATTTTGTTTATCCTCTGGCTCAGAATATTTGGAACAGAAAACAAAACTCATATTACATGATAAGCTATAGTACTTTTCTTAACATGGATCTTTCTGTGTTGAGTTGAAATGGTTGATATGAACAATTTTAAAGCCTACCTCAGAAATGTAAGTATTTTTTATTTTTTTATTTTTTGGAAAAAAAAATTATATTGTTTCTTTAGTGAGGGAACAAAATTGGGTTTGTTTTTTTTTTAAATACATTTTCACACTGAGGATAATATTTATGCCTAGCCTTTATGTATGTGACGTATCACAGAATCACAGAATCACAGAATTTTAGGGGTTGGAAGGGACCTCGAGAGATCATCGGGTCCAACCCCCCCACCAAAGCAGGCTCCCTAGCTCATATTGCTCAGATAGGCGTCCAGGCGGGTCTTGAATATCTCCAGTGAAGGAGACTCCACCACCTCCCTGGGCAGCCTATTCCAGTGCTCAGTCACCCTCACTGTGAAAAAGTTCTTCCGCATGTTGGTGCGGAACTTCCTGTGCTCCAACTTGCAGCCATTGCCCCTTGTCCTATCCCCACAGACCACTGAAAAGGGGCTGGATATTTTTGGAAGTTGAAGAGAATTAAACTACAGTGAGTTCTTATCTGGATGTCTGCTCCAAATGTTGAGAAGATCCAATTTGATCCCACAAATCACAGATTTGACACAAGGTCATCAGCTGTAACCTAATGACATTTAATGTTAAATGAATAAATAATGTGTGGTAGTTGTGTGTGTGTGTCTTTAGTGAAGGTAGCACACATTTTACATTTTGTGTACTCATTTTTCTTCTGTGTAGGAGGGTTAAAAACTTCTGGAAACAAGGGAGGGGGGATAAAAAAACCCCACATGACTAAATCCTTAAAGTAATAGCAAAACCATCAAACTATGATGATAATAACAACAACAACAACAACAACAAAAAAGCATGACTTTTTTCAGTTCTATCCTTTATCTTGCAATATTGTAGTACATGGCATTGTGTGGTACTTAAAAGCTATGTTTATTCAGAGAGATATTTCATCCTGTAAATCAACAGTATTTTAAAAGAAACATCTCAGAAAAAAATTTTCAGGTAGAACTTCAGTATTTTATGTACTGCTTCCAACTTAGGAAGTACACAAACAAGATGTCCTTCAGGTATTGTTCTCAGGGTCATTAAATCTTGTCAAGGAGGAAGAAATAGAGGTAGCAGTGCAGGAAACATAAATACACATACTTTGTAATTCAATAAATATGCTTGCTGATAAAAAGCCTTCTTTTTGTTTTTCTCTGATGTCCGTATGTTTATGCATACGTGAATGACACTACTGTGCTCTGAAGTTAAAAATTTACCCAAGTTCTCTGGGATAATCACATAGGCAGGTTCCCTCTATCAGTGGAATAGGGTATGTGAGCCAGGCAGGCTGCATGGGGCTACTGCTTTCATCCCTGCACAGGGGGACATTGAGAGAACAGAGAAAGGCAAGAGACTGAAACAACAAAGCTCAGAGGATGTCAGTGTACAGGAGGAATTAATACACACTGGAGAACACTGAGAACAGTTGGTTGAAAAGATATTTCTATCAGCAACAGGCAAAGAGAATCAATCCCTAATTCAAGGCTGAAAGAGTACAGACAAAAAAATGTAGCTTCAGGAGAGATAAATCAGTACACACTAGTGACTCATTCACCAATACAATTACATTTATTCAGACGAAATAATAAAGGTAATAACAACAACAAAAAAATTAAAGAAGATTGTGACACCATGGGAAAGAGGGATATCTGGAAAAGTGAAAAGAATGTGTTAATTCCACGCTCTGAAAGCAAAGTCAGAAAATATGCATGTTGTCTGTCTGAAGCTTATGAAGAATTCTCAGCTGAGTTTACCAAAGAAAAATGTCAGATGTAGTTTGGAAAGGAGTGTTGGATAAATGCAGGTTAAAAGTCACTATTTGGATGTTATTCGTCTCAGCGAATACACTTTAGTGGAAGTTCTACTCCCAAGATATTTCTGAGATAAATTGGGTAGATCTAGGAGAGCGAGAAAGTTTTCAGAGTTTATAACGGATGATGTTTTAATTTGGCTTAGAGAGTTTAAATTATGCAATGAGAGATTTTGGCAAGGTTTTCAGAGAGTAAGAAGAAAGAAGTACACCAAAGACTTAGATTAATCTAACAAATGTTCTATGCATTAGACAGAGAGGGACTAATCCTTCACTGTTTTGTGCCCTCAGTGTAACTTTGTGCAACTGCAAGGAGAACTCTGCTTTAATAGCATTCATGTTGCACAGTTTCTGAAAACCTATATCAAATATGAGACAGTAGAAAACTCCGCTGGGTGTGAATCAAGGTGAAATTAAAGTCTGAGTTTTTCTCTCATAATAATCCCTTTGCAATGCCCTGATAGTGCAAAGGCCATTACAGGCACTTTAAGCATAATGTAGGCTTTAAAGTAATAAAATAAAGTTCTTTAAAGTTCACCTTAAAGAAAAGAAAAGAAAAGAGAAAAGAAAAGAAAAGAAAAGAAAAGAAAAGAAAAGAAAAGAAAAGAAAAGAAAAGAAAAGAAAAGAAAAGAAAAGAAAAGAAAAATCTATGTTTTTCTGTTTGAAATACATTTTATTTGTGCGTTAAACTGTAATAGAAAAGTCTGGAATCCATCATTAAAAATAATTTAAAACTGCATGAATACTAGACAGAAAACTAACAAAATGGTCTTTCCACAATGGGTTATGGAGAAATTATTTAAATAACTGCATGAGATGAGACAGCTCCATCTATAAAAAACCAATTTATTTTAAGTAAAGTATCAGAACAAATCTGATATTGCCATTTCAGCATCAAACTGCCTCTCTCCAGTTATTTACAATGTAATTGCCATCCCAGTTTCAGTGAAGTTCTGAAATATTTTTCTTTCATGCTGTTTCAAAGAGTTGTAAGGGGTTTATGAAACTTCAAACACATCTGTATTTGGGGGAGCAGGAGGTGGGAGGAAAGCAACCAGAACCATTGCCCAAGGCCTTAGGCTGTAGGAGGCTATGTTGGCTAGAAGTACAATTACTCCACCCTTGGATGCAAGGAGAAAGAGTTCCTTCCAATCATGCCTTTCCAGGTCTCACTGAGTCATGCCTGCCCCCAAGTGTCCCTTGGCTCTGGAACTCTAGGCAGAAGGGTGTAATAAAAACCTTAGCATCTGAAAAGCGCTTAAAAATGCAGTTGCCAGATTTTCTTATGTTACAAAATGTAATTTAAATAAGAAATAAGTTAAATAATTGGTACGTATTGAAAACAAATGGTTATCCACAATTCTGTGCCGTAAATATTTCAAATTAACATTTTAGCATGAAGCATATGGTTAAGAACTTAGGTTCAATTCAAGCAGAACACCATTTGGGATTTAACTGATAGGTATTCAGTAAAACTCTACAGCATGTTTAGCAAACAGCAGCAAAAAATGTGTGACCAATTTAATCAGCGTGTGCATTGGGAGTGGCTATAAATATGTTTCTAATGAATACCCAACTACCCTTGTGAAATCAATATTTATGTGCTCCTCTTGTCTGCACGGGCTTTTTCTTACCACCACCCCCACTCCCCCCCCCACCCCGCCTCCACCTGCCTTCTGAACCTTGCAGTCTGTGGCTATTCACTGGTGAAAACAAACCCAAAGAAACAAAAGCAAAACCTACACGCAAGGGTAAGAGAGGAACTCTTGCAGCTGAGCAGTCTGACAGAAAGGAAGGCAGGTTACCTCTTCGCTGCTTTTGGCTGGATTAGTGTACGTACAGACATGCATGCTAACATTCACATTTGTAAATAGATGTGTGCCGAGTAATGCCAGAGCTTCTCTCACCTCTGCAGTTTTGCAAAGCTTTGTTCTAACCTGTGCCTTAGACTCATGACAGAACTCGGGAATCAGGGAAGTGGTCCACAGGCTCTGTTACTCTGAGACAAACAAGGTCAGAACACAGCCACCATCCTATGGAGAGTAGGAAGGGATTTATGTCACCACTCTCCACTAGGCATTTCCAGAAGAGGACAGCTGTCTGTAGACTGATCTCTGACACTTACTATTGTGAAAGATTTGTCCTGTATCTATTGCCAAAGCCTTTTCATGTACTGTGGTGTGTTTCTACACTCCCATTCACGGAGCAGCATTCCATTTACTTTGAATAGCTGAGTACCGTTTCGAAGATTGGCTGTCGTAGGGATACCACAGCAAAAGCTCATGGTGCTGTTGTAGCTGCTGGAAAACACAGTGTAACAGTCTCTGCATCCCTGTGTGCTGGAGTTACTAAGGAGAGGACTAAGTAGCTGTTGAGGAATGAAACCGTGCTTTTCATATTCACTCACATTAAGCAAAATGTTCTTGCTCGAGAGAAGAACTTAATCAATCAAGAAATGATTTTAAGTACCTTTAAAATTGCTTGTTGTCTCAATTCTATATGCTAATGCAATGATTCATGTGGCTTCAGTACTGCAGGTTGCAATCAGTCTTTCCAGTAACTAAAAACAATCCTTTTAACTGGCATCCTGTAAAATCCACATTAAGAGGCTGCAAGCCTACTTCATTAATCTACCATTCACCCATCAGACAAGAGGGGAACAAGGCATCTGTGGGCCATTTTATGCAGATTTTACCCCTTAAATTTCTGGAACACGTTGTGGAAATAGATTAAGGTTGGTGAAAATTGTTGCAAACATGTCTGACACAATTTTCAGCTTCATCTGATCAAAAAAAGTATCTAAGACCAACAAAAGTTGTATTCTGGGGATTGGTTCACATCTAAAATTTTTCTGAAGTATTTAAACCATTTTCTTTTAGGAAAAAACATGAGATATGGGTTGACAGCTTGTATGACAAGTTTTAACCCAATGGGATTTTAAAAAGCTGATAAATTAATCCTGAAAATCCAGGTTTATAACAGAAAGCCTTATAGGCTCTTACCTCTATTGCTAGTGAGAGCTGTGAGAATACTAATGCTTTTTAAAAATGCCTTTCAAAATGTTTTATTTTCAAAATTCAAACTTTAAAATAGTTTAGTTGTAACCAAGAACCAAAGCCATAGATTGGGGAAGGAGAAATACCCCTCTATTTGTTGGTTGGGGTGGGATTTTTGGTGGTTTGGGGTTTTTTTTAATGTTATTTTTGTTTTCCAAAATGAAATTTATTTAAAAGAAACATTTTCAAACAAATTTTAAAATAAATTTCTGCATTAAAAAAAAAAAAAAAAGAAAAGAGGTTTTCACTTCAGTGAAGCATTCCAAGTAAAGATCTTGGGATTCTTTTGAAACATGAATGAATTTAGGCTCTCAGTCATTATGTGGAAGATATAATTGGTCTCATTTTACAAATGGATAAACTGAGTCACAGAGTATAGGTGGTTGAGGTACGTAATTCTCCCTCCCCATTCAACTTCCACTGTGCATTTCAGTACTTATTCATTTTCCCAGACTTAACATGAACATGACTCGTATTCCCATTCATCTAGGAGATTAATTAATCTACTACATGTAGCTTTAATATTTGGTCTTCATTCCATGTCTCAGGAGACTCAGGAATGTACCACCCATAATAGAGACTAGGGACCATTAAGTGCCCCAGCTAAACAGAGATTCCAAACAACATTCATAAACCAATGTTCATTCCACCTTGCTTGAGAGATGTCCAAACTAGGAACTTAACTGCCCTGCACTTCTACAGGTAGCAGAGGAAGGTAGTGATT